>JARFJB010001371.1:977500-1082500 GCA_036346205.1 Vesta saturnalis
CTTTAAATGTTATAGACTTAAAGAATAAAATTACAGCTGCATGTGTTAATTTAACTACGCAGCAAATCAAAAAAGCAACTAACTATGAACTCAGGTGACGATTAGAAGCATGTCTAGAACAGAATGGTGGCAACTTTGAACAATTTATTCGCTAATTATAACTGATTTTGTTTAATTTTTCTAATCACATAATAAAATTGAAAAACTTTCGATGGCATTTTTCTCTAATTTTGTTTTATAAAACCCTACAAGAATTTTATACGTATGTATTGAAAAAATAGGCAATGCAAAAATGCAAAAATATATGTAGTGTGATTTAAAAAATAAAATTATGTGCGCTTCCGGTCAAACCGGAAGCTTAAAAAATTATCTAATCCAAGCACTTAATAGAGTATTTGTAAATGAATAAAAAACTATTTAAACACTTTCTTGTGAAACGCAATACAAAGATTAATTGAGTGCGTCCGATTATATTGAACGTACTGTATATGTATATATATATATATATATATATATATATATATATATATATATATATATATATATATATATATATAAAACGCAAAATGCACGACTATTATTTGTTCAAATATTTTAGAATTTTTCGTGCTTATTTATTTTGAAATTGACATTTTTGGATTTAGCAAGACTCAAAGCGTCTATTTCCGATGAAAACTAAGAAAAAAAAATAGTTTACTATGTTATTAGGAGTAAAAGTTACAGTTTATGTGTCTTGTACATTATACTCTATTACTCCCGAATTTATTACAGACCCCAAACGTAAACCTTAAAGAGGTCGTATTGCTATAGCTCAGTAAGCATTCATTATATCATACACAAAACTAAAATTGTTTTATTATCCAGAAACCATTAATACAAATCCTCTAAGGATTTTGTAAATAGAGTGGATTTCAACATATTAACTATAATAATAGATATCTGTATAAGAACTTCTGTAGATACCTTGTAAATATTCCAATCAAGGTTTCTAATTAGTATTAAACCTTTAAATAGTATACATATATTTGTTATGTAAACCAATTTGACCCATATTAGTAAAACATTAGTATAATACAAACCCGTCTACGTACGATGCATTATATACAGCACCAAGACATATTTCTTTAACAAATGATGAGTCGTATTGTAACAAACGCTTCTGTGGTGAACAGAGTTAGACTCAGGAAATTTCAAAGAAACTCTCAACTTCCCATGTTTTGTTTAAAATAGATTAGAGGTTTGATTCCCTTCCCCCCTGATCAGCTCCATGACGTCCCAGGCTTATGTACACGTCTTTACCAATAACAGCTAACGATTTAAGTATTTCCTTATCTTAATTCTTATCTCTCTGTTAACTTAAAGATTGGTTGCTTATTTTCCACGCAGTTATGTTTTTGTTATTTTAGTTACTTACTATTAAAAATTGTATGTAAGGTAGTTTAATAAATATATATTAAACCATTTATGTTTATTCATCAGTAAACGAAAAGGATGCAAGAACGTAAAGGACTTACGTATAATAATTGGTTCAATGCAGAAACCACCTCACTATTAATATACCGAGATATGTTATGACCTTGATAACAACCGCAGGTATTAGGTTGACAATTAACGTATAACATACGAGGTTTGAACATCCCCAATATTCTAGATGTATTATGAAGCTGTGGTAAGTAATCAAACATACTTCACTTCATTTTTTCAGAAATATCTGCTGCGCTTCCTGCTTACTGGGAAGATAGTTCATTGTCATGGATTGCAAGGTCATTGTTTATCAAGTAAAATAATTTTTGGATGTAAGCGAAATTTTACTAAAAATGCTGCAGAAACCCTTAACCCTCCATTATCGGTCGTTCATGATGTGCGTATTTCTAATTTTCAATCAAAAAAGCATTATCCTTGGTGCTTATGGTTTTATTGTTTGATGCTTTGAACTACGAATAGAAATAATGGTAGCACTGAATATAATTGTTCAAAAAATTATTTTGTTTACAAAAAGGCGAAATGTGAGGCACCTCCCACAGAAGGCAAATGATGAACTCAGTGACGCAGATGATTATCGGTAAATGATGCCAAAAGTGAAAGACACGCTATAATCGTGACGATTAATGTATCGAAAGTTACACGTCTCGTTTCTTCCCTATAATTGCCAAACAGTTCGATTAGTTATGTAAACATTGTAAACAATACATTGAATTAAGACCAAAACATACTGACTTTGATAGTAATGGCAAATAATGCATTCATAGGTGGGAATTCAAACAACTGATTCAGTTCGAAAACGTATTAGGGACATTCGGAAGTTGCACTTTTTACTTGTCATTTTCTACGGTGCAGTTCATTCCCTGCTCTAGCAGACACCTGAAAAAATTACTGATCAACTAAGAATTTACAGTTCTTAAGAAGTTTATAACATATATATATATATATATATATATATATATATATATATATATATATATATATATATATATATATATATATATATATATATATATATAATATATATATATATATATATATATATATATATATATATATATATATATATATATATATATATATATATATATATATATATATATATATATATATATAATAATGTGTGTGGATGTGTGTGTGATGTGTGTGTGTCTGTGTCTGTGTCTGTGTCTGTGTCTGTGTCTGTGTCTGTGTCTGTGTCTGTGTCCGTGTCCGTGTCCGTAGTCCGTGATCCGTGTCCGTGTCCGTGTCCGTGTCCGTGTCCGTCGTCCGCGCCCGTGTCCGTGTCCGTGTCCGTGCCCGTGCCCGTGTACTTGTCGTGTCCGTGTCCGTGTCCGTGTCCGTGTCCGTAGTCCGTGTCCGTGTCCGTGTCCGTGTCCGGTCCGCGTCCGCGTCGCGCGTCCTGTCGTGCCGTGCCCGTGCGTTCGTGCCCGTGCCGTGTGCCCGTGCCGTGTCCGTGCCCGTGTCCGTGTCCGTGTCCGTGTCCGTGTCCGTGTCCGTGCGTGGCCGCGTCCGCGTCCTCGTCCGCGTCCGCGTCCGCGTTCGCGTTCGCGTTCGCGTTCGCGTTCGCGTTCGCGCTCCCGCTCGCGTTCGCGTTTGTTTTCGTGTTCGTGTTCGTGTTCGTGTTCGTGTTCGTGTTCGTGTTCGAGTTCGTGTTCGTGTTCGTGTTCGTGTTCGTGTTCGTGTTCGTGTTCGTGTTCGTGTTCGTGTTCGTGTTTCGTGTTCGTGTTTGTGTTTGTTTTCAAATTTATTACACGGGTCAGAATAGTCATGATTATGATTTCTTCAGTTCTTTATAAGAAAAAAATATAATAATATCTGGCGTGGAACAACAGACGACCTTCCAACTCATAAAGTGGAAAATAAAAGAATTGAAATAATTCGTTTTTAAGAATATTCACGAAACTCAACTGTAATACGTTCATAATGAGAATAGGAAACGTTTAAAAACAAGAAGAATAATCTGTATCAGATAGACCTTTAGTCCTTTATGTCAGATATCGGTTAATATACATCTAGATACTAACTTTAAAAAAAATTCTCAAACCGTCCGCTTCTGTAAAACATGGGTGACACCGTTTGTGTGTTTTATTCTTGTTTAATTCATTTTTAAGTCACATTTGGCTTATAATTCAGAAAGTTGTGTACAATTAGATTGTCTTTAAAAATTATGTCTACACATTCTCTTACAAAATTAATCGATATTCAGATATTGTAAAAATCTAAATAAAAGCTTACATTCCACCTAAATTTTTTCCCGCTAATTACGCAGCGCATCAAAAAATTTTGTAAAAATTAATTAATTCTGGGTTTTAGTATTTTTGTGTATTTAAAATTTGTATCTGTAAATATGAAATTACAAACACGTACATTTAATGGCTCTTGAGTTATCAAGGATACTAATACACATACACGCACGCATGCATGCGCGCACGCACGCAAGTACACACACCCACACAAAATCACACGCACTTACACACATACACCAACGCAAGAAATATGTATATACAGTATATGTAGTTTGGAAGGTAACAAGCCTAATAAATTAGGCGACGAATACTGCCGCTCTTACATAAACGTGTGCAATGTAACGTCAGGCAAAGCCACATTTATAAAGGCTGTATGAAAATCGACAACTTCAAATATTCATTAAAAACACTGTTTATGTTGAAGTGGCCATGGTAGGTACATCTTGTTTTCCAGCATATCTGCCAATTTTTATGAAATAAAGACATACGTTCAATATCCTTATTAACAACTACAGTTGTCGCGTTACTTCCACACCGAATTAGAAGAAAACGGTGATGCTGTATAACTCATTTGTTTTAGTATAATTGTATACAAGTACCAACAAGCAATCTATTAAATTAAAGATTTGTGGAAGTTAAAAATTCCGTTCACTAGTGAATGCATTAATATATGGTCATTTTTAAGTAATATTTTCATTACAACACGAGTTGTGACCAAAACAAGGTAGTCCTGAGGTCACATCGAAATGTTTTAAATGAAAATCTCCAATGCAAATGGCAGTTAAACCACAGAAAGGTTTCACAACATAAATTTAATTTCACACTTTTTATTATTGCCAAACTCAATTATGAACCTCATTTTTAAACGTAAATCTAATGCTTCCATAGTTATTTTTCTCAGCTTAACCTCGACGAATGATCTATGTTATATATATTCAAAATAAAAACAACCATCCTTGGTAAAGCAATATTTGCTAACTTATCCACTGTTTGTTAATTATACAATTACTATAGTAAATGAAATTTTTTAAGGTATTCACGATAACGTTTCAATTCTTCCTTGAGAAAGTAACGTTAATGGTTTATTAAGTGAATGTGTACATTTTCAGAACGTATACAATTCGAACACGCCATTAATAGTTTTTGTGCTCTTTAAAAAACTGCTAAACTCAATATTAATACATAAATTAAGCAAATAAATGTAAACTTCTTTCGATAGCATGAGAATATGGGTATGCCGAAGGTTTCGAAATTAATTGATATGCGGGATATAATATTCTTCTGAAAAGCTTATATAACGTTATAATCATAAACCTAAAATCATTGTTATTGAATTTAAAATAATGGTACACCGTTTAAAACTAACGTCTCAATATTTCCATATATAATAAGAATCAGTAAGCAGTAACTATTGAAGAACGTTAGAAACAAATATAGCTGTACTATGCAATTGGTAACAACTATTTCCAAAAATTTGCTACATTAAAACCGATATGGCGTTATAATAGACAAATCTTGTTGAACTTATTTAAACTTTTGGGGTATTACAGTAACATTCATTTGGAAGATGTAGCTTTGTGTAGACTTAGTATAGTAAAGATGCCATTTCCAGATTTTTCGCGCAGTGATGCTTGTTTCTTTGGAAATTTTTGCTTACCTTATAGTTTCTAACCAATCCTTAGTAAGTATAGCAAACATGCCTAATGAACACTAGACATGGAAACAAAAACAAACACTTATATTAGATCATTAAATCGTGCATTCAATATAAAGTATACAATCTCTGTATGTATCGACAACAATGCAGCTATAGTCGTCAGTGAAGAATTACATTAAAAAAATTGTGAGTGTCGACAAATATATAAGGTATGAAAATGAATGAATAAGCTTACTGTAACAACTAGTATACATACTATATATATATATATATATATATATATATATATATATATATATATTGTAACGATAGCTATAGTTGTTACAGAAGAGCATAAAGATATATAATATTAGGTTATAATTTCGTCTTGTGGGTTTGACCCGATTCGTCCGTCCGTCGGTCCACCCGTCCGTGTCGGTCATTACGGAAAAATTGTTCAATTTTTTTCAAATCTGGTTTGCCTAAATGATATCATAGCTATTAAAGATGTGCATCTCCTATTTTTGAATGCAATAGGATGATCGGGAGTCTCTCTGCCATATAGTTTCGTGAGGACTTAGTATAGGATGTACATCGTCAATAATATCGACGTACGACGATCGATTTGCGACTAACTTTGCACTTGCGTACTGCTAATTATCTCAAATGATTCATTTGTGTAAGAAATTTTGCGTCAAGTCTAAAATTTGTATTTCCGGCAAATCCTTCGGGAAAACGATCGAAAGCATTGTTTCGATATGCAAGAACTAAATTTTATGGCTTTCTACCTCGCTTGTAAAGGAATGGCGTGTTGGGTATGTATGTATATGATGTTGGTCATCTTTTAGGACCAGCAATGTTCAAAGTCTTTATTGAGTTTAATAGTGTTGGTCGCGTTGCGGCTTGTACTGTATCTCTATTTATATACCAATTTTAATAGAAAAACTGCCAAAACTATTGATTCGATGGGTAAGTTATTCTATAGTATTACTGTGTTGTCCATAGTTTGGGGTATGTAGTGTACACAATATTTATTTATTCATTAACATATTGTAAAAACGCTCCAGACTGTTTAATATGCAAGAACAAAAATTTTACGGATTTCTACAGTTATATCCCATATTTCATTAAAAAAATTGTGAAAACTATTTGCTTGTTGGACACGAATAAAATTTTATAGTGTTACTGTGTTGGTTATCGTTTGGGGTCTACAGTGTAAACAATTTGTAGTAATTAATTAACTTTATTAGGTTTATCGGTTAACTATGCGGTAGATAGACAAGATCAACATTTTATGGATTTACTATGTTGGTCCTCTTGTAGGGCCATTGACACCCAAAATCTTATTATCTTATTTATACACAAACTTAACCCTCCTATTGTGTTAACATATTGGTTTCACTTATTGTGTTCCGGTCATTTTGACTCGGGAGCCTATAGTTGTCGTTTTATTGTCGTTAAATTAATATAACAGTAAATAACAATAAAAAATAAGATGTGGTATTTATTATTTATTACATTTCATTACGTTATTTTATTTTTATTACATACTATAAATGTCATGTTAAGAACGTCTGATAAACGTAGTAGTTAGGTATATACATTTATTTGTTACAGTCTTGACAGTAGTAATATAAATGAGCTTTACATAGGTACCTTGAGCAATTACAACATACCATATTAGTTGTATTATGATTTGAATAGGGACAAAAATTATATCTTTTCCGCTTGGTTGTGGTTGATTATTTCCTTACTTCAGCATTACTGATTGAAGAGCGTGATTTTATAACCATTTCAGCGGCAGGAACACTTCGAGGGAGACGTTTTCTCTCGTGCAGTTACGGAGCGATGAAGGAATTACCCAGTCCTTCAAGAAATAGTCGCCGTTTTGTAAATTTTACAGCATTCGAGATTGGAGTTATTGTAAAAGATAGTCATTGACTATCTTTTAGTTTGCTGTCTGCATGTGTATGTTATCATTAACTTGTCTAACATGTCTACAGCATCTTTAGTTTTGTTGTAATCTAAAATCGTAAACGGCTTTTTATGATCTTGGTTACTCACTCTGTTATCGTGGTGCATGGTGCTCATGAGAGTAACATTTTATTCCGTTTAGGAATATAGGAAACTATCGATTCTCCTTGGTAAAGTAAAATCTTGAAGAAAGAACTTCTTCCCTGTTGCAGACAAATGCGGCTGGGAATTCAGGTTTATTATTGCGAATAGTGCCAAGCATGGTTATTTTTCTGTTTAATAGCATCTGGCCTAGATCGTACGAGGTTATCACACGTTACGTTGTAACCTTTTAGACCACAAGTAAGATCTACCTCAACTCTTTTAGATTGACCTCTCTCTGGAGGTTCACCTTCTTTTTTTCCAGAGGTAAACTTGCATGTTATGTGCATAAGCAGTTACAGAATCTTGACTCCGTATTTAGCAGGTTTATTTGCGATGTACTGTTTAAAAGGACAACGGCCTATAAAAGGTACCAGTTGCTCTTCTACTGTTACATTTTTGTGAACACTATAGAGCTTAGGTAGAATTGCAACCCATTCATCCCACAAGTCCCGTATAGGATCTAATTTAGCAGTTTGGCGTACTTGTGGTCGAGTTTTTTTATCGTCAAAGCGAATTATTCGTGCAATTACATGACATCGTTGTAGGGACATCGTTGATCTGAATATTGGACGACCTACATTCCCATGAGACTTATACACTCCAGCTAGAAACAGTAGGCCAAAATATGTTTTCAGTTCAACTAATGTTAGTTCTTGAAACGTACCGCCACGAAGCTTTTGCCTTCTAAATTTGACACTTTCAAAATTAGGTTTTCAATTTTGGGTGTGAAATATAAGAAGTACGCGGATTTTATATCAATTAGTCCTATATATCTTGTTGGCTCAGGAATCAACGAAATAATATTTGCTGCTAATAACCTTCCCGATTGATGTTTCTTTTTATTCCATACTATATTGTCATTTTTTGAAGCTACGTGATTATCCGTATCAGCTTCACCTGAAATCGTAGCTTCCACTTCATGATCCGATTCGCTATTATATAACTCGGTTTCGGACAAATGGTCTTCTTCTCCAGAAGCATTAGAATCACTATCAGAAACACACAAAAGTTTCTCAAGTTCACTATCCGTAAGCACGCTCTCACTACACATTTTCGATAATAAATATCAATTTTTAGCTATTCTTATTAGAGTATAGCATCAGGTTTGATATTTACTACGAAACTAACACACAGATGCTCACTGGCTGCATTTATACGCGGAGCCACAGACAAGTCTCAACACGAATAAACTTGTTTACCGGTACGAAAATAACGCATGCAATACGCGCAATATTGCGCAATAATGTGGCAATACTATGTAAAAACCTCCAAATTTTGAAAATAATTTGGCTTATACACGGGGAACTTTTGAACCTATTTATATTTCCTGTTTCACAATCTGATTTGAATTCTCTTTCCGATAATCTTTGAATTTTTGGTTTTGGATGACACATTGTTGAGTTACAAAAGAAAATGCAATGAAAATCGGTTGCGACAAACTTTGAACTAACCACATTAGGTTCATGTGACAGTATTACGACTAGTTTGGACAACATAGTTGGTAATTTATTATGTAGCCAAGCGATGTACGGAATCTACAAAATAGTCAAACTTTAATTTTATCACACAATGCTGTTTTCTACGATGCAATTAATTTGGAGCTTTTCATATGAAACATCTTTATATTATTGAATTTTAGGAATAACCCAATAATTACACTTCTTTTTTGTCCAGACTGTATTATACCTAAAGTCAGTAATTTCAGAGATATGCTCACTTTTTTTCATTACAGACCGATAAATTATTTGTTTGCGATTCCATTTATTTTACCGGCCAGATTATGACTCGTTAAAGGCTTTGACAAAGAAGAACACATACATACAGAAAGTGCCAAATGTTAAAATCCTATTGATTGTTGCAAATTAGGTTTTACATCAGTGATTTATATTATTTTTGCCTTCAACATTACTATTGTATTCTTTCCTGATTGTATTAATGGGTACGTAGTTTTTTTTGTTCGTTTGTTGTTATGTCACATATTATCAATACGGTTTTTAGTAAGTCAATATGCAGTTTGAAAGAAACCAGCTCGTCCACATGAGTTTCATGATGCGATCTGCTCAACAAAATTGTTTGTTAACTCAGTGAAAATATGCGTAAAGGTATTCTGACAAAAACTTGGAAAGACTTAACGAAAGGTTGATTAGAACATGAAATGTCAGTTATGATAAATGTGAAAGGACGAAGAAAACAAGTGTCAAAGATGAATTAAATATTTTTTTATCATAAAGCTAGATAACATAATTCACCTGTTGTACAATATAATTCAGACCATCGAAAACAATAAGGTCTAGACTCGTATTAACGGTAAATTAACAAAACCCATATCAAGCAACAGTGATATTAGACAGGGAGACTCGCTTAGTCCCTTGATGTTTAACATGATAATGGTTGAAATAATAAAAAGGTACGACTTGGTAAATGATATACAATGGGTGATAGAGAAATAAAAATTCTTTGTTACGCTGATGACGCCGTGCCGAAAATGAAGACGCCCTCCAAAGGTGTTTAGGTACCTTTAATCTTACGGGGAAAAAAATAGAATATGATTATCTCAGCTGAAAAAATTAAATGTATGACAACATAGAAAGAATCCCGCATATGGAAACTAGAATTCGACGCTTATACTAATTTGTAAGCGTGAGTTGTTGGGGAAAAGTGTTTAGGTTTGCAAAATGAAGTAAATCTTTTTGATACATCGCTTTGATAGCATGTATTCATTTATCCATATTGTGTAAATTGCACATAAGCACTAATATGCAATGAGCAATAGACGTAGTTCGGGAAGTGGAAGAACAGAAGTACCCTAATACTTCTGTACGTTTCCAATTATTATATACAGTTTCATTCATCTTCTGTTGTTTACTATTTGTAATCATTGATTTCTGACTAAAGTCTGTATTTCTTTCTTTCTTGTTGTACATTATATAATGTATTCGTATAGATAATAAAAATTATTATTTTTACTATTATTATTATTATATGTGTTGGTGATTCTATTAAGTGTTTATTCTTGCATATTTAAACGAATGAATGTGCCTTTTGGTTTAAGTTTAATTAAGGAACGTTTAGGTAGTAATTCAATGTATAAGACATATTCACTCGTGAACTATTTCGGACGGCGTGTCGACTGTTTCATTTGGTTATTGTTATATAAAATTATGTATCGCCAGTTTTGTAAAATTTAGATGTTCGACGATTTCTTTATTTTGATGTTAATTATAATTTAGGACGTATAAAATAAATTTGGGGGTTGTTGGAATTCTGCAGGAATTATTCCAAAATGGACTACTGAAAGTTTATTTGAGTTACGTTTGAGGTAATAAAAATTGTAACTAATAATTTACATTTGATGTGTCTTGATATTTCGCTGTTTAATTTTCCATGATTCTGGTTATTTTAAATAATATTTACAACTTGAGTTTTTTAAAGGGTACATATTTTGTAATCCTCATCTTAACTCACAACGTAACAATTTTTTATGTACATTCACAGGTTATAAGTAATTTATTTGTTTGTGGTATCTGTTAATTTGCACAACTTTGCAGTATCATTTCTTTGTAGTAACTGATTTATTTTATGAGAAGTATTGAGTTTGAGTTTTTTTTTTTGTTAAGTAACAAGTCATTTTAAAGTAACGTAAAATTATGTAGTGAGTCGGTCGTTGACCGAACAGCTTTTTGATTTTTCATATACAAGGGTTTTGCGAATAGTCGCAAGTAATTTTTTTGTAAGAACCAACATACCGCTTGTAGACATCAAAGGTAAGCAGTTTGTTATTTGTTTGAAAATGAGCTGTATTTTTCTCGAATTTAGGTATTACATCCCCATATCGACGTTTAATAAATTTTATAGCTTTATAGATATTTTAATCGCGTTTGTTTAGTTTTTTGTGACGTATTTTGAGTTTTAAATCGAAGAATTAATTATCATATTTTCATTTATTATTGGTTATTTGAGATAATAATTTTTGCATTGAGGTTTGGCGAGATTTTAGGGAGTTTTGGGTTTTATTATCGCGATTTTGCGGCTCTTATATTTAAAGCTTAGAATTTCATTGGAATTCGACTCCTCACAAAGATTTTTGGAATAGAATTTTTAGTGGTAGAGTAGGTTATTTTTGACTGAACGTTTTGGTTTCCTGTCAGACCATCATACGATCTGTTCACGACGTTTTGCATGCTATAAATGTATTTAACAGATGGCGCGTTTTTTACAAATTTTGGACGATTTTGACGTTTTTGTAGTTGTGACAAGTGCCCGTTTACAGCATTAAGTAAGAACCCCGTCTACACCATTGGGCTATGCCGTGGCACAAATTGCCTTTGCGGGATGGATGTTTTAGTGAGTATTCAGCCTGTAACAACTTCAAATGGGTTATTTACGGCACCAGTAAAATTTTTACCTTTTTGAGCGATCACAGTACCTTTAATTTGGGTGGGAAAATTAAAAATTCAAGCAAAATGGTAATGTTATCGATGTGAACGGTAATTACTTGCCTTGATTAAACTTTTTTTGATTATAATTACAAACAAAATGCATCCATTGATCCACTGAAAGCGAGAATAGCTACTAATTGATAATAATATTTTTTTGGTAGTCAAAATCATTATCTGATAGACAACAGTTTTTATTTAAGAAAATTGCACACCAAGAATTTTCTTGACCTTCGTGTATGAAATATAGGCGTAAATCCGGAATGTAATTTATATATTCTACAGACAAATTTTAACACTTAAAAATGTCGAATATGATAATTATAAGAAAGTTTAGTCACATTTTTTGCATTATTGTTTTTTCCATTAAATATATGAATAAAATTGTAATTAACACAGCTCGTATAATTTTGAGTATCGCAAAACTGCCCTTTTTTTAGAACATGGAACATAACATCGTATAGTTGTACCTACTTGTATATTTTAATACATTATTGTTAACTTTAAAAATACATTATTAAAATAATAGTTTTGTTACGTTTAATGTATCAAAAGCGTAAAGAAAGTTAGAATTTTGCGTGTACTTTTGTATGTACCCACACTGGCATATGATGTAACACAAAATAAAAATTAATTATATAATGTGACGTGCAAAAATAATCTAATCACGAGCTCGGATCAAAGTTGTGCATACTTACTTCATACAAAATTATATGTCATCTAAGAAATAAATTAGTTCATTGAATATTACTAATAATTTAACATTTATTATGGGTGTTTCAAAACGTCAAATTTATAGTACAACCTTACAGTTATTAACAAAATATTTTAATTTTGTAAGATTACATTTCATAATTTCACAAAATTCGTCAGTGTTTATATTTTGAATGTAAATAAGAGATATACGATATTTTGTTGATGTTTTTTTATGACTGATTTTTGAACCGACGCTTAATTTTATATTATTATTCTTGTCTTTAACAGGAACCGCTTGATTTCATGACTGACTACTGAATTTGATATGTCAACCGCAAGCTATTATCAACTACAAATTTGTTTTAACAATAAATCTGCTTGTACACATATTGAATTTTAAAATCAACTTAAAACAATTTAAATAATTTGTCATTTAGAATTTCCTTAGTTGGTATGGGTCTTTTTGCAAAATTTGTAACGTGATTTTCCATAAGTAAATGTGCGTCGTATTTTTTTAACTAAATCTCATTATAAAATCCAGTGGTGTAGTTTATACTTTTTTAGCTGGAACAACCTTGATGTGGTGAAAATACGAGGTAATCTAAGGTGTTATTTTATACATACTAATGTACGCAGGTGCCATTCTGCCAACTAGACGTGATTGACCTTGAAGGAGTGGTACACGGAAGAAAAAACATAGGCAAAACTACGAAAAACAGTTCATTTACATAATCCTTCAACAGCGCCAGAATTTTATCACTCGTAAATTGTACCAATATTGAAACTACGAATAGAATATCTCAAAATTGGTATAGATAACTAAAGTACGTCCCAGAATATCAGAGAGTAATAAGTTATGTTATTAGTGAAAGGTTGTCGTTTTTTGCATGGAAGCGTGAAACAAAAATCCGTAGCAAACGGGGCTAGTTTAAACGAAGGTGCTGTAAATGTTTCGCCTAGAAAATATTGTGTTAAATAAAGATGGTTCAAGAAAACTGCAAACAATAAACGACTTTAAAAAATAGCCTGAGAATCAGACAACTCATAGATATGCGGGTGCGAGTTCAGTGTATTAAAAATTGTAGATGTTTATATTTTACAGACCTTACACTATATGACTTTAAGATATACGCCAATGACCTGTCGCTATCAAGTTGATTTGTTACTCTCTGATATTCTGGGACGTATTATAGTTATCCAGCTTTCGCTTATGCATTTAACGGTCAAAACAATAGTTTTCTTATTAATAATCAATGAAATACAAATGAGATGAATAATTCATTTATGCAATAAACGCAATTATCAACACAACCCGATTTCAAATAGTATCTGCAATAACACTGGGTTAACTTCCTTCCTAAAAGTAAAATTACACATTATAGTACATAAATTTTTGAAAGCAAAACAAAAATACTTTATTTCTATATATACATAACTGCTATTTAAATCAGTAGTATTTATGGGCCAAACACTAATAACACACCGATGGCTTTCATCATTTCCTAGCCTTTCTAGTTCTAAACACCCATCAACTTTCATTTGATAAATTAATTATATCCGATTTGGAATATGTCTCTTGGCGACTGCCCTTAACAAACTTGTGGTAGATTTTAACTAAGCATAATTAAATGCAGAAATAATAATTTGTATCGATCAATTCTTAAAAAAACAATTAGGTTTGTTTATACTATTCTTCTGTATTATTTGGTCACAATTTTTGGCCAGTTAGAGTCCAGAGTTTTTTGACGTTTTATGAAGCTGGGAAATATAAAATTCTACTAAATTTAGCTAAAAGTTGCTTTAGTTTTCGCAGTTTTACGTTCTACCTTTGAAGTTTAAAAGTCCGTGATTAAAAAACGATTTATACTGTACTTCGTTACAAACAAGAATAAATGACATCCCAAAGTATTCCTAAGTACACACATGCTCATCACGCGATTTCCTTAAGGAATAGATTGAAAAAATTTTACCTATTATTTGTACTTATGAACAAGCTTTTTCAATGTCTTCCTATTGTTGCATAACTCCCGCTTTTCCGCAAGATCCACGTACTGGCTCTAACACGTATGTTTATTTCCAAAGCTCCTTACCGTTTATTCGTTAATAGCGCTTTTCACTGCATCAACCACCAACTATATTTACATGTATATTTGGTAAATAGTTCCTCCATGATACTTTCAATGTAAGTATACAAACGAAACATACTTCTTTCCCATAAACACAACCGTGTCCCTGTTGCCCACTTTCTCCTTCAGACTAAATCCATACTCTCAAAGATTTCATCAAACTTCGTCAGCGTATCTTATTAACATACCCCAGAACTCAAAAATTTGCGTCACTAACAATTAAACCGTTTGCATCAGTACATAATTGTCTAACACATTTATCTATGTGTACATTCAACAGACACGGTGACATAACGCAAGATAGCTTCCTTTATTCTAATTTATTCACTCAAACCCCATTTCACCCTGAAACATGCTCGGATACAGTTATATACTGCCCTTAATTTTTTCAATACCGAGTTTAAAATTTTTTTTGAATAACTGTAGTCCTGAAGTTTAGCTTACCATATTAAAGCAGTTAGGAGGATGGGTAGGGGGACATTGAATTATCAATACTTACCTATGAACGGCTACCTTAAATTTTTTCATACCATAAGTGAGGAACTAGGTAAAAATACGACAAGTAGAGGTTTGTACCGCATATTGGTGATGTGAATGAGGGAACGTAGCATTCCTATCAAAGGTGACCCGCGATGGTATAAAAGAGTGTAATTCAGTAGCATAATAGCGAATGTAATACCGATAATGCAAAGAAAGAACTGAAACGGCTCTTCTATGTTAAAGGGGCTGTATGTCAAAAGTTAAGGACGGGTCATTTATAAGCCTAGTCGCTTTTTTTAATACGATCAACGATATCGCGAGCGTATTGGAGAGCACTAACTCAGAAGGGAGAATTATATTCTAGGTTAAGTCAAATTGGTGCCCAGCAGAAATAGTGGTTGGAAGGTAAAGTACTGATTAGATCTGTACAAATAGCCTATTTTACGAGCAGCTGATTTGGTAGCTGACAGAAGATGGTCGACCCATGACATATTTGAACATAGTCATTCCCAACATAGCAATAGAATCTAAAATATTAAGATAAAATGCCTCTGAACTTATCCCTGTTCACATGTTCACATAATTTCTCGAAACCTGCAAACGAACAGTACACCTTCCTATCCACATTTAAACATACGCGGGGAAGAAACTGATCCAAGCATCCTCTTTCTGAGATGAAGCCATCTTAAACATTCCAAATTTTACTCAGTGTAACTGCCCGTACCGTATCAATCAAAACTTTTCGAAATAACTCAGCCGGTATACTCAATAAACTTATCCCTCTGTAGTTTTTACTATCATTCTTACTGCCAGACCCTTACATAGCGCAACAATAGTGGTACCTTTCCAATCGATCGCCACTTTTGCAAGCTTAATACATTAATTAATTAAGTCACACAATCCTTTCTCAAAGCTTTCTCGTATATATTTCTGCACTTAAGCAGTAATAGGAATATTTCGGCAAATTTTATATTGTATTTTTTATTAGATAAGGAAGAAGTAATGATCAAGCAGTTATAGTTCTGAAAATTTGAGATTCTTCTGATCATTCGTTACCGATATATAATACTTTAATTCTCATATGCCTAGCGGCCGCGTAATCGGGCTTTGACGTCATTCTCACATTATCTGTCGCAGTTTCTTAGAATCTACCAGAAGAGGATTTAATTACAGTGATGAAATTTCTTTTAGTGTAAACCGTCAGTATACTGTGTGCATGTAAAGTCTGAAAACACGTTAATAAAAACATTCGTGTTAGTTTCTAATTATTTTTCTATATACAGGGTGTCCAAAGAATCCAGAACAATATTTTATCTAAAATTTTAAATAGAACACCCCCTGTAAGTTTTTTAATAGGTTGAAATTCTTATGAAAACTGCTACAGTTAAACGGTTCGTGTTAATTGTAAGCAATTTATGATTTGTAGACAGATATAATTTTTAGCATATACCTGTACAATTTCATCTACATATGCAGCTTTATGATTGATTTACTTCTGTACAGCTTTTCTTCTCAAATCAATAACAACCTCAATTTTATCTTTATCGTCCCCATATTCTCCTTCTTTGACTATTCAGTGAGCTTAATTGAACTTCCGTACAATTTTTCAAAATATTCTTGCCCTTATTTCCTCAATCCGTACTTTCCCCATATTATTTCGTTTATACTATTCAGCTCCCTTATTTCAATGCGTATACCACGTTTATTATTTTTTTTTTTTTATGATTGTGGACCTGAACAGGCTAAATAAGGCCTACCAAAAATTGGTAGTTGTAATTAATTTTCATATACAGGGTGCCCTAAAGAATCCAGCTACCTTAATATTTTCTCTAATAATTTTAAAGTAGAACACCAGTAAGTTTTAACTACGTTGAAATCTTATGAAAACTGCTAGAGTTTAGAAGCTTCGTGTAATTTAACAATTTATGGTTTGAGACAGATATAATTTTTAGCATATACCTGTACAATTTCATCTACATATGCATTTATGATTGATTTATCGACAGTTTTCTTCCCAAATCATAACAACTCAATTTTATCTTTATCGTCCATATTTTCCTTGTATTTCAAATATTCTGCCTTATTATAATCGATATTTCCCAATATTATTTCGTTTATACTATCCATCCTTTTCAATGCTTAACGTTTGGATTCTTACCCACTTCCAGATAAGTTTCATCTTTCCCTCAAAACCGTTCTGCATTTTCCCGCCTTCTATCTCGTTTAATTCCTCTTTACTCACTATTACTGCCTAGTTTGCTTCTTTCATTCTCAATCTATATGCTTCGTATAAATTCTTCTTCTCGCATGTATGCGTCCTTTCTCTTACATACTGCTTTATTTACAATTTCAGTTCCCAGCTTACCTACAGTACCTCTTCTACACATCTGTGCATTGCAATACGTAGCAATGTCTTTCAATCACATCTACGCACCTCATTGTCACCGTTCATCACTTATCATGCCATGTCATTTCATTTACAATTAAATCTCTGCTCAAAGCTTTTAAATATCTCACTCTCGCATCATCAGCTACCAGTTTATCTACCTTAATTCTGGCCCTATAATTCAATTTTTTCCCCTTATCAACGTTCGCTATAACCATCATAGTCGAGCAGGTTAATTCTGCTTTTGGAACAACTTCTCTACCATTTACACATATAAATAGTTTTGTGTTTAGACCATGTATTAGGTACAAAGCTTCCTAGAACGTGTTGTGTATGTTTTCTCTGCGCCCATCCATTCAAATCCCCCAATAAAATCAGTCTTTCTTACAGAAGTTCTAATATTCCTAGCCGTTCTCTCCATTTACCAGTGCATAACATGCAATAAAAATTATAAATTATAAGTCGAAATGTTACTTTCATTCTCATCCACAATACCTGAGGGACACGAATTCAAACTGTTTTAAAACTCTTTCTCTCTTACACTTACAATCACTCCAGCTCCTTTTCTACACGTCTATTATGAATACGCCTCCACAACATCCTTATCCTGATGCACACAGCAGGCATTCATGCATTTATAATGTCATACCTTTCCAACATGAGGCTCTAACATTCCACCTACCAACTTTCCATTCCATGCCTAGGTCTGTCTCTTTCGCCCCTAGCCTCCCTTCGTAGGCAGGGGGCTAAGATAAGCATAAGAGTCTTGTTAATAACTAAATTTCAAATGAACCGGTTAGTATCCAAGCTATACCTCGGATGACGTAGACATCTTTCTATTACCAGACCACAAACGGCTACGTTTCCCGTTACCCTAGATCTTCCGATCGGCATACTACACAAGCTAGGATCAACATACATAAGTAAACCACTAAATCATTTAACAAGCTATGGCCACTAGCAGGCCGTACAGTAAGCTAACATAGGTCAAGCGCTATTTCTTAGACGATATAGGAAATATAATGGGGTTAGACGTTAATGGAAGACAGAAACATCAAAAACAATAAAAAATAGAGGTACAATTGAGTCTAAAAAAGTTAAGAAAAGAACTACATTCAACCTATTACTCTTCCATATCAACTACTCCTAAACAATTTTAAATGCTTATTATGTAGGAGCGCCTGGCCCTTAGTACGCCATAATCCAGACAAATTATCAAGTCGTACCCCCAATACATCAACTGCTGGATGTAGTATTTTAGATAGTTAGCATGGTAAAGAGGTTTTTACTGAGTATATAGAGGTTTATTGGTGGGCCATTAGGGGAAACTGTAGCTCCTATAGCAAGTAAAAATCGGTACCTTGCCTATATTGCCACATATTTTGCTCATTACTTATTCGTAAACATTCATTAATCACACTAAATATAAAAGATGAAGAGTCATTTTTAGAAGCTACTAATTTATAGTGTTTGAAAAACTAGTACAAAATAGTGAAAGAAGCCTTGAGTAGTACACAATACTACTTAGCGGTCTTTTTTACCTTACGTAGTCCCTATGACACTGAATGGAGACATGGTGTTTTACAAACCCTACTACGTTGGAATATTAAATGACACCTCCTTCAGTTCGTTCAAAACCTCTTAGACGAAAGGTTTATTGGTGTAAAAACAAAGACACAAAAGCATGGGATTCTAAAAGGATTAGTATTGAGTGTGACCCTGTTTACAGAGGTACTTAACAACTTGGCAGATAGTATCAACTGAACAGCGCATGCATTACTACACGTAGATAACCAGTGCATCATTATGCTAGTCAAAGATCTAGAACAAATGTCAACAATAATACAAAACGATTTTAACATCTTGGTGAGGGAAACGTTAAAATAGAAATCCTACATATTATTTGTCACGGTTATCAATTTTTAATATTAATTTTAGTTGTTTTATTGTAATTATAATTGATTTCTGCTGATGATGATTACAACTGTAGCCCAAATACATTAAAAATTGCAGTACTTGCTATTCTTTTTTGACACACGTACTATGAAGAAAAAAAAGTGAAGAAAATTTGTTTTATTAATATACAGGGTTGCTCATTAATGCGTCAAAGTGAATTTGCGGGTAAACTGTGCACAGTAGAAAAAAATATTTTATACAAAAGTTGCTTGAATTCAAGCGCGATATAACCTAAAGTATTTTCGCATATACAGAGTGTTCCGTAACAGCCGTACATAACCTACCTTTGTTACTTTTAATGGAATGGACTTCGTTCCTACTCTGAAAAATAATCACTTTCTATTAAACATGTCGTACAGCTATAAACTTAACCGTTTTTGAAATTTTTAAAATAAAGGCTCATCATAATTCCTTTCTCGTCGTCACTTGTTTACAATATGAACGCCCCACGCTTTTATTTTTAATCGTAAAGATTTTTGATCACATTTTGGTGCAAAGAAAAAAATTATTTTCTCCTTTTCTACGCGTAAATAAAATCGTGCTTTTTAAAAAAGTTTCTTTTTTCATAGTATTATTTTTATATCTATTAAACGTTTTTTATGAAATTACATTCTGTCACATACGTAATACAAAAGTCAATACATTATACCACGAAGAATTAAAATAAAAATCTTAAAATTGTAAATATTTCAAAAACCGTTCTAGATAGACAAAATTTGCGTATTACAAAAAATGTGTCTTTCAATTGTCATTCTAACATTGTAATAATATACAGGGTGTTGTATTTAAGATAAGATATTTACTTACACTTAAAACAAAAAAAAGCAATATGTAATTAAAAATTATTAATTTTATTAAATATATAAATAAAGTTTACATTTTCATATTTCAGTCCTTTATGGGGAGGAAACTTATCGTTCTATCAGACAATTTGAAAAATTAAGGAAACGTAAATTACAATTATTATCGTCACTTACTTTTTTATTACGATGCCGACACCAAAACATTATCACAAAGTTTATCTATATTAAAAGAAATTCTAATAGCAAACAAGCTAATAATATTTACAGAAGAACTGAAAATGCTCTTCTGCGTAATCAAATACATAATACCAGGAAGTTATTGGATAACACCGATAAAAATCTTTTATATTTACATTTCGAAATTTCAGCTGTATTGAATAAAAAAGATTGGGATAAAATTGATTCTATACCGTTTAAATCTATGAAAATAAATTTTGTCAACGTCAAAAAGAAAAATGTAATAAATTATACAGACAACAAAATAATAGACCATCTATTAATTATAAAAAAACAGTTATAAATCTTTCTGATAATTTTGTTTCAGATTATGCTATTGAAGCGTTTTCTAAAGGAAGAAATTTTGCGATAACACCAAGAGTAAATAACTTTTGAAGATATAATTTCCAATATCGAAAACTCCATTAAATTATTACCTTTTGATGCTGCAAATGAAGTTAGGTATAACACCGTTAACATACTACGTAAAACAAAACCTCCAAAGAGCAACTTATCCTTTTGACGTGCTTTACTTGATCTTAAACGCAATGAAAGTATAAAATATTAAAATCACATAAAGGTAATGCAACTGTTATATTAAATATGAACAATTATAACATTAAGAGAGAACAATTGTTGGGACCAGAAACTTATTGTGAAATACCAAAAGATCCAACAAAAAAGTTTCTTTTAAAAAACGTTCATAACAAAACTTATAAATAAAAACTAATACTTTATTATAATTATTGTATGATTCACCAAAACTATATGGTTTACAAAATTATAAAATTAATATTCTTTAAGAATTTTAATAAAGTTTCCTCATAGATTTGAACCAAACCTGTACTTTTATTAACCCAAACGAAGATTCAACCCATTACATTAAATTTTGTTTTTGTATAAACTGATGCAAATTCTAAATATAGTGGAGATTATAATCAAATTTATTTTTATTTAAGGAAAGTGCCCAAAAGAAACATGAATTCATACACGAAATTTCAATTAAAAACTAATTCTTTTCACTGTCTTACTGAACTTAATTTTTGAATAGTAAATTTTATGTAAATTAAGGTTAAATGGGTATCACTTATATATATATATATATATATATATATGATATATTATATATATATATATTCACATTCACAAATAGCTAAAGTTTTGATTTTAAAAAGGTTATTTTTGAATGGATAGGAACCATGAGCTTACATTTTAAAATTTTTTAATGTTATACATCTGGATATTAAGAGAATCAAAGTTGACTATTGATTTAAATGAACTGTATATCGTTTATTTTCAGTTTCTATTATAAAAGTGTGCATTAATTTATTAAGGCTTAACGTACCTAAACCTTATGATTCTTGAAATATTTTAATATTTTGTGAAAATGTAGTAAAAATTTAATGCTTAATTTTCAACTTGAATTTTATTTCCACAAATTAAGACTGGTTCTATTAACTGACAGGTTTTATGTCGTTCGTGTGAAAATTTACTAACTTATACAATGTCTTAAATTAAAGGTCAATAATCTTTTCTTAAACGGTAGTAAGTTATGTAATTTAGATAGGACAAGCGTAATTTACAACAGCAGATGTAAAATTTAATGTTATCGAATAGTATTACATATTCATCAACTCTTCAAATTTTAATAATGCATTTTGTTTTCAAATACCTCATTTTGTCTAATGCAGCAACGCTTTTACAAGGCTACTGTGACTTTGAAATTTAAGTTTTCACAACTTTACACTTCATCATAACTTGATTAAATTTTGTTAAATGTTTTTTCTGACATTTTCATTGTTAGCTTTGCCGTAGAGATGTTCTGACTTGTCATCTTTAAGGCAGTTTAACAATATTCAATTTTTAATGACCTATTTATTCTTTAATAAAATTTAATTTTATAGTTGGCTTTATACGTTTCTCATACTGTTATATTAATAGCAGGCTCATGTTTATGTTTTAATGTTTCAGCCCTGACAAAGTTGTTTACAACATATTTAACAATTTTTAACAGATGTTACTACTGACGAAGATAACTGTAAGTGTTATCGAAACGTTTAGATTGTTTAATTTAGAATACACCATTAAAAAAAAAAAACGAAAAAAGATAAGTATTTTATTGTGTGTGATAATGGTGAAAGTTTACATTTTCACATAAATAAAAAGTTTACCTCAAGTATGATTTGAACCTACGACCTGTACATTGCTAGAGTACTATGTATTTAACAAAATTAATAATTTTTAATTACATATTTACTTTTGAACTTATTCGTTCATAACAAAAACTTATAAATAAAAAAACAATACTTTATTATAAGTTTTGTTATGATCGAATAAGTTCAAAGGTAAATATGTAATTAAAAATTATTATTAATTTTATTAAATACATAAATAAAAAGTTTACCTCGAGTAGGATTTGAACCTACGACCTGTACTTTGCTAGTTTACCTCGCAAACCGAGATTCAAGCCCCAATCGATGTAAATTTTGTCTTTATGTATGTAGAACTGATGCAAATTCTAAATATAGTGGGATTATAATCAAATTACTTATATTAATGGAATGCGAGCCTGCAATATCGCAAGGATTCACACACAGACGAAATTTCTAATTAAAAAAACTAATTCATATTTCTGGTACACCCTGTATAAAAATTGAATGAGTCATAACATTTGTTAAATTTCAAAATAATATAACAATACATATATATATATATATATATATATATATATATATATTCACGCTATTCGACACGAAGTATTATAGCTAAAGTATTTGATTTTAAAAAAGGTTTATTTTATGACTGGATAGGAACCTATTGGCGCTACATTTTAAAATTATTTTTATGTTATACAGGGTGTGGCAAAAATGCGAAGAGTATCAAAGTTGCCATTTTTCAAATGGAACTGTATATCATTTTATTTTCAGTTTCTATTATGAAAATCAATGCGAGTTTTATTAAGGCTTAACCTACCTAAACCTTATGATTCTTGAAATATTTAATATTTTGTGAAAATGTAGTAACAAATTTAATGCTTAATTTCTCAACTTGTATTTTTTTATTTTCAACCAAATTAAGACTGGATTCTATTAACTGATCAAGTTTTATGTCGTTCGTGTAAAACGTTTACTAACTTATACAAGGTGTCTTAAAATTAAAGGTCAATAATCACAATCCTTAAACGGTAGTAAGTTATTCAATTTAGATAGGACAACCGGTACTTTATGGCAACAGCAGATGTAAAATTTAATTGTCTATCGAATGGTATTACATATTCGTATGGCTAACTCTTCAAATTTTCAAGTAAAATGCACATTTTGTTTTCAAAGTGTCCTCCATTTTGTCTGATGCAGCAACGCGCCCTTTTTCTCAAGGCTCCTACTGGGACTTTTAAAGAAAGTTTTTGTCTAACTTGAACTGCAGCGTCCATAATGGAGAGAACGAAAAAATTCATGGGGATGAGGTCGGGTGACCTTGCGGACCAGGCTACAACACCACCGCGACGTATCCACGTTGTGTAGGTTACATTGCGCCAACGACGCACATTAAGTGAAAAGTGAGGAGGGGCACCATCTTGTTGAAAGATGATTTCCCCTTCGGCTTTCTTCAACTGCTTAGACAAGCTGGGGCAATTAATTTCGAAGGAAGTTTAAATACATATGACCATTCAAACCTTGAAAGATGTGGCGTCCAACAAATTGATCCCCAATCACTCCTTCCCAAGCATGGATTGTGGAACGCCATTCCCAGGCTGATTTTGGACCCTTTGATGCCCAAAGATGCAGACTGTTAGTATTAAACACACCTTGCCTCGTAAAGAGAGCCTCGTCGGTCCACAAGTTGTTTTTGAAAAAATTATATTGTATAATGTTACTATCCAGCAGCTAGCGGCAAAATTCAATTCTGCTGGCTTCATCTCCTGGCTCTAACCCTTCAACTTTAGTAAAATGGTAAGGATGGTAATTATTTTTTCTCAAACTCTCAAACATTAGTGTGAGACGTGCCCATTTCGTTAGAAACTTGCCTACTGCTTATTTCTGGACTTTCATTCACTTGGTCTAGGATATCTTCCTCTATGTCAATATTCTGTGCCGGACCTACCTTGGTTCGCCGTTTCTGAAATGAACCGCTTTCCACTAATCTTTGATGAAGCCTTGGAAAAACTTGAGAACTAGAAATTGTTCGTTTGGGGAATCGTAACCTATATGTTCTCTGAGCGGTCAAAGCATTTCCATCCTAAAATCTATAAACAAAATGCGTATCAGCATACTCACGGTTAGAAAAGGCCATCCTGATGTAACTTCGATTAAAAAACTATTACTAAGTATTTATCTTTCAATAGAAAATACTATACAGGTAAAACACTTA
The DNA here is from genome assembly GCA_036346205.1 of Vesta saturnalis. Taxonomy (NCBI): domain Eukaryota; kingdom Metazoa; phylum Arthropoda; class Insecta; order Coleoptera; family Lampyridae; genus Vesta; species Vesta saturnalis. The sequence goes on from JARFJB010001371.1 coordinate 1,002,453, forward strand.
ACAAATTTGATCAAAACTGAAAATTTACGACTTAAAGAACGAGAAATAAGCAAACAATTGCATCTAAAATAAAATCCATCTGGACAACAGCGAAATAACCATATGGTCGCTTGATCAGCTCATTGTATCCGATTACCTGGCATGAGCTTGGTCTTCATTAATGCTGATTAATATTCTTACTATTCTTCAGCTAATCTTTATTATTTCAACTAAATTATAATTAAAACCCAAAGTGTAGCACATTTTTTAAAGCTACTTAAATGGCAAAGGTTTTAATAATATTAGACTTGTCCTTAATCCATTTAGTTTTTGTTAAATGTGGTAGTATCGGGACACCATCCCCTCCACTTTTTTACGTCACAAGCACTGCCCACCGGAACACCGTAGCACCATTTTGATTTTTTGTGACGTCACCCTTGGGACAACTTTGGTCGCCATTTTTTTTATATATGCCCACGTGGGGATCGTATTTTTTTCACCTGAGAATAAAAAGATTTAATCTGTTATTTATTAGGGCCCGTTTTTGTCAAGGGGGATTGCATAATTAAAATTACTATTACATTTCTTTTAATCCCATCTACAGACTGTGACCTAATTTATTTATACATTGGGGGTTGTAAGACGGTAACCTGATCGCGGGTTTCGCTCCTGTCATAAGAATTTTATTCTAATAATGGGGAAGAATTAATAGGTGAGACATGTAAACATGACAAGTATTTTCGTAAAAAAAGATTTTGTTTAATCTGTTACTAATATTTGTTAGGGTTGTTTTTATCAAGTCCTAGTCCTTAAAAGGTTATGTTCTATGCAGTGTTTAATGTTGAAATTTAAGCGCTAGCTCAAATTTTTCAATATCAGAGGTTAGTATATTGTGTTTATGACTATGACTTACTATCTAAGTTTAATATCATTCTGATCTAGATCACTGTTTGTTACAATGTATTCTCGTAATAGGGTTTATTATAAAGGAGACTGCATAATTGTTATTAAAATTATTATTACATTTCTTTTGCGTTCTATTTGAGGGTTGTGGGCTTTACCTATATACGAATTTTATTACAACAACATGCTTATTTTCACCTTGAGAAGGTCACCTTCAAGATTCTACATAACTAAAAATGAGTGGTTAACTTTTGGTTTACAAAACACGCTTTAAACGATTTTCATCTTGAGAACGTTAAATTATGTGTACAAGGTCTAAGGAGAAATTAAATGCATTAAATGGTTACACATATTCTTTATAGATTGTTTTTAGATTTTGTTTTGGGCTTCTTTTAATGGCGTAAAAATTGTTTTGGATTTTAATAATTGACTGTCTTGTTTTAGTATTAATAATGATTAATTGGGAATCCTCTTTATACCGCACTCATAAGTAAGCGTGTGTTAGTTTAAAGATGACGTTTTAAAACCAATTGCATTACTTTTAACGCCCAGATTAAACTACGTAAATTGATTGATTATTGATACGGAATATCATACTTTCTTTGAAAACAGTAAAATATATTCATAGCCATAAAGCTTATAATACAGATTAACTACTCTTTATTTATGTAGATCACAGTAAATTATCGAAAATATTCTCAAATCTAGGCAATCCATAATCTCGTATGTTAAATATTAGTGTGAAGACATTTATGGCAGCCAATGCTTTTGGGATGGGTTCACTTCCCCTTATGCTCAAAATTAAGTAACACAGGTATAGGGCGTCGCAACGTGTTCTCGGGTCTTCGTCCCTTGTCGTGATCGGAACTTGTTCGTGGGCCTTCATGCATTGTTGCGGTACCCTTCCCGGAAAATTTAAATTTGTATTATAATAAGAGGTCTACTGCTAACCTGAAAGACAGGTGTAGCACTGCGCAACTTGCTCTCGGGGCTTTGCTCCCTTGTCGAGGCCCCATTGGCGGAAAATGTGAATTTGTATTTTAAGTCTCTGTAGGTTACGGCTGGAAATATGAATTTGTATTGTAATAATGGGTATAATTCTGACTTGTAAGACAGCTGCAGGACATAGCAACTTACTCTCAGATCCTCGCCCCTCAACCAAAAATTTTAATTTTATTTGTGGAGCCCTCTATGAGGGGAAATTTGAACTTGCATTATAATCATTTTAACTTATAAGACAGACATAGGGCTTCACCACTTGCTTTCGGTCTTAGCCCTTGGTACCTTGGCGGGAAATTTGAATTTGAATGTGTTTAAGTGTTTACATTCTGATTACTTATTACAAGAAATTTGAACTTGTATTCTAAAAAGGGACCTATCGCTAACTTATAAGACAGTCATAGGGCTTCTCAACTTGCTTTCGAGTCTTAGTCCCCTGGTCCCTTCGTGGGAAATTTGAATTTGTATTTAAGTGTTTATATTCTGATTACTTATTGCGAGAAATTTGAATTTCTAATAAGCGGTAATGCTAGCTTATAACACAGGTATAAGGGCTCACAACTCGCCATACTGATTTTTTATTACAACTCATTTCACCGCAACCATTCGCTATTAATCAAATTGGCCGCAAACGTAACTCACTAGTTAGACGTTCAATTACGCGCATCTATAGCATTTTTGTAGGTATAATAGATGTTTGTGGAAATGCCATTACTTCCAATACTCTGTTTTGAACAGGAATAATCAAAACCTATCAAGTCATAAACAATCAATAATATTCATTGTTTCGTTGCATATAATTAAACACTTTTAAGACAAGTGTAGGGTTTCGCAACTTACTTTCAGGACTTCAACACATTGTCCTGACCCCTAAGTGTAAAATCTGAATTTGTTAATAGCGCCATCTACTTGTATATAGACTAACGAATGTTTTCTGCAATGTATCTGGCGCCACCTAACGGTATATTCTAAAAGTGCATACAGTTTCCTGTAATGCTTATGCTGGGAAATTTTAAATAAGGGGCCTAACTCTAGATTTTAAGGTAAGACGTATGCATCTGAATCTCATATAGGCAAAATTTTGCGCTCGAGGCTTTCGGCGATCCTCACTCCAACCCTCACCGAACATAACCGACATTGTAAGACAGGTGTAGGGCGTCGCAACTTGTTCTCACGTCTTTGCCCCTTGCGATCGGAACTTGTTCGTGGGCCTTCGTGTATTGTCGTGATACCCTTGGTGGAAAATTTTAATTTGTATTATAATAAGGGTCCTAATGTTACCTGCTAAGACGGGTATTGGGCTTAGCTACTTACCCTCAGGCCCTCGCCCCTCGACCAAAAATTCGAATTTGTGTGTGGAGCCATCTATGAGGGATATTATAATAAGGGGGCCTAATACTAACTTATAAGACAGATATAGGGATTCGCAACTTGCTTTCGGTCTTAGCCCTGGTCCCTTGAAGGAAATTTGAGTTTGTGTTCACATTCTGATTACTTATTGCCAGAAATTTGGACTTGTGTTCTAATAATCCATTGGTAACTTATAAGACAGACATAGGGCTCCACAACTTTCTTTCGGTCTTATCCCTGGTCCTCGGCGGAAAATTTGAATTTGTATTTAAGTGTTTATATTCTGATTACTTATTGCGAGAAATTTTAACTTGTATTCTAATAAGCGGGCCTAATGCTAGCTTATAAAACAGGTATAAGCGCTCGTAACTTGCCATCGTTTAAAACGTGTTTTGTAAAGTAAAAGTTAATTACTCATTTTTAATTATGAATAATGTTGAAGGTGACCTTCTCAAGGTAAAAATAAGCATGTTGTAATAAAATTAGTATATAGGTAAAGGCCACAACCCTCAAATGGAACGCAAAAGAAATGTAATAATAATTTTAATATCAATTATGCAGTCTCCTTTATAATAATCTCTATTACGAGAACACATTGTAACAAATAGTTATCTAGATCAGAATGATATTTAAACTTAGATAGAAAGTAATAGTCATAAATACAATATGCTAACCTCTGATATTGAAAAATTTGAGCTAGCGCCTAAATTGCAACATTAAAGACTGCATAGAACATAATCGTTTAAGGAATAGGACTTGATAAAACAACCCTAACAAATATTAATAACAGATTAAATAAAATCTTTTTACGAAAACACTTGTCATATTTACATGTCTCACCTATTAATTTTCCCGATTATTACAATAACATATTTATGACAGGGCGAAGCCCGAACAAGTTACCATCTTACAAGACTAGGACCCTTATTAGAATACAACTCCAATGCATAAATAAATTAGGTCACAATCTGTAGATGAGTTAAAAGAAATGTAATAATAATTTTAATTATGCAATCTCCTTGATAAAACGTGCCCTAATAAATAACAAATTAAATCTTTTATTCTTAGGTAAATACGATCCCCAGCGGGCATATTAAAAAATTGGCAAACCAAAGGTATCCCAAGGGTGACGTCACAAAAACAAAATGGTGGCCAAGGTGTCCCGTGGCGGAGCTTGTGACGTAAAATGTGGAGGATGGGTTTCATATGTTTTAAAACACTCTAAATAATCAATAATTCAGTTAGTTTCATTGAAAATTTTATGGAGAATTCAAAATGTGTTAAAATATTGACACCAAATCTTCTATGCTGATAAAATCGTGTTTTATTAGTAAAAATAAAATTACTCAAAACTTGAGTTTAGCCTATTTTATTCATTGAAATCTAAGTATTTCAACTACATTATTATCAAACCTCAAAGTGTAGTATATCATTTTACAGCTAATAAATGGCAAAGTTTTTGACAATATTTTCCATATTCTCAAATAAAATCGATACAGTTTTAGAGAGTTTAAAAAATGAGAGTTTCATGAACATGACTTTTTAACTTTCAACCGTCATTTCAAACAAATAATTAAATCAAAATTATTAATAAGTAGTTATTTTTATTGTGAATTTTATGGAGAATTCGAAAATGTAATTACAATATCCATGCGAGCTCTTATACGCTGAGAAAATTAAGTTTTATAAATACAAAGTGCTAAATTTTTAAAAATACCTTTGTTGTCCATAATTTTTCGAATAAGAAATTTTTAAATACAGTTTTACTACATTTAGTCTCTATTTTATCCACATAAAAAGTTTAACACTAAATTTGTTCCACCCTGTATATATACTGATTTTTTTTTTATTACAACTCATTTCATCGCAACCACTCGCTATTAATCAAATTGGCCGCAAACGTAACTCACTAGTTAGACGTTCAATTACGCGCATCTATAGCATTTTTGTAGGTATAATAGATGTTTGTGGAAGTGCCATTACTTCCAATACTCTGTTTTGAACAGGAATGATCAAAACCTATCAAGTCATAAACAATCAATAATATTCATTGTTTCGTTGCATATAATTAAACACAAAGTACCTTCTACAGTTATTACACTCTTAAATGTTAATATACTGGCAGTCTTCTGCATTAAATAATTAGGATACAGTTTTTCTCAGCTAAAATAAAACTTGTAAAGTTTAATGAATAATAGCGATAAACCAGTTTAGAAATGTAAGATATCAAAACAGTGAGGAGCAAATGCAAATTCAGTTACAATAAGATTCTCGGGTTCTTCAAAATAATTTTTGAAAAGAAAATAAGGGTTATAGATTTTTAAATAACTTTTAAAACAACCCTTTCTTGCCTGTCATATAAAAATGAGTAGCATAAAATTAAGATAAAGGTCAAGCTTTGAAAGTTTAAAGTTCCAAACACATAAAAGGATTAGTTGTAAGCTTTATATTGTACTTTTAAAAACTGTCAAGATACAGGAATGGCTTGAAATGTAATATTTTACCGGTTCTATAGAGGTTTGACTGTCAATAGAACGAATGTTATTTTGCAACATATATATTTTTAAATTATTGTAATTATAATTATGTTGCTTAAAGATTATTATTGTTATTACCTATATACAGTACTTCAAGATTAGTACTGCATAATTTTCAATGCCAGGAATTGATTTTACCTCTCTTTAAAATGTTACGATCGTTTCTAAATGGCATCAGAGGTAAATGCAATCAATATCTTATTTACTTAAAATACAGCATAATTGTTAACGCACTTCAGAATAAAGTTGAAGTATGTAAGGAGTGTCCATCACGTATTGGGTGACATCGCGGATAGTTTCAGGACATGGACAATTGAGTTTCGCATGTTAAGCAACTCACGCACGAGGGAATTCAAAAAAGTGCAGCAACTATCTGAAGGTCAAGAAGTCATCGCCAAGCCCGACCAATAGATAGACAATTTATGTTTTTTATTTGGTAATGGACGACTTTGACAAATATATACCGTTAATACAATCTTCCTTACAAACGTCTTGTATTCATAGAAAGTTAGTTAATCATTGACCTGCGTTGGATAATATTACCAATTTGTACAATATTGACAACCAATATATTTTTTAATGGCATCAATAAATTTTTAATAGCTATATCGAATAAAAAATTGTGATTAAGTTTATAGGTTAATTGAATTTAGTAATAATTACAGCTGCATCGCTACAAAGTTAAAATCGTACGGTAATTGGATTTACCTTCTCAAATAATGATTTATGCATAATTGCATTTGGATAACTCGAAGAATTTTCCTCTATTCCTATTTTTACAAACCACAGTCTTTTAACTGTTCTTTTCAAATTTTCTCATACAATTTTGGAGAATAACCTACATATAGCAAGCAGCCAAAATAATAAAAATAATAAATGCAATCAATTAGTATTTTAATAGGTCCAGATTCCATTCTTGGTGGGTTGACGGAATGATTATAGTTTCCGAAAAAAACTAATCTGTAACAGATATCTTTATTATTACATTATCAGTTGATATTTATAAATATTCCACTTAGTTAATGAAATGGTAACTAAAATATTATAGGTAGGCTACTTTAATTAAGTAATTAACACGACAAATAAATGTGTAAATTGTCAAAAATAAATTACGTATATTTCTTATTTAAGTGACAGTATTTATTATTTATTGCTTTTTATTTCTATTTAATACCAATTTTTACGACTTCAGTAAAACAAGTAGTAGTGAGAAGTATTAAATAAAAATTAAATATAAAAATATATTTACATAATTAGTAAGATTTCTATAGTTACTTAATTATTTAAATACTTTAATTTAAATGCTGAAGTGTTGCTTAAAAAATTCGTGGTTATTGAAATTGTTATTTTCAAATAAGTATGATGTGTGTGTCATTTATTGGAACTCTGGTGTTACGCTTGTATTGGTGTTATTCATATTGAGTGACACATTAAAGATCACTTACTAAAGGTAGAATTCTTTTAGTAGAGCAAAATTCTAGTGACGGAATAGTGCTGATAACGATTAGTGGTTGATGCCCATTGAGATGCCTGACATTTCCATATGTTTCTAGTACAAAAAAAAAAACCTTAGTACTAATGTAGTATAGGTAATGAGAGAACGAAAAATAATAATACCTCTATACACCCAAACAAAAATTCAAGAACTATTAACTACCTATTGTTTCCCCTGGCAAGTTCATCATAATTAAAATACTTAGCTTTTTTGGATTTATTTAATGCTGTATTTCTATATTTATATTTAACGTCCTCAGTAGTCGTAACTCTTTAAGAATTAGAATGAATTTATAAATTTATTCTAACATTAATCAATTGTTAAAGAATAATTTTATAAATTTATCTAACCCCTTAAACAATTCTTAAGAATTACTACTGCTGGGTACGATAGCTGTAATTGTTATCGAAACGTATACATTTATGTAAAATATAAATATAATTGCAAAACCCAAAAAAGCTAAATATTCTAATTAAGCAACAGAAATACTTTGTTTTTCTATATTTTTGTGGTCACAAAAATAGCTTCTTCTTTTCTGCCGATCAATGTTATGTTCTGATTATGCTTCAACGTGAATTGTAAATACGTCTCGAAGACGAAATTTTAAGATTCTGGGAACCGCTACCCATGTTACACGTAATTTCTGCTAACCACACGCCAGTGCCATGTAGAGTTTTTGATTAAAAAAATTAAGAATTGTATATATAATGAACGAATTTATAGCTGCCACATTCATCATTTAATAGAATATGGCGATCTTCTAGAGTTTCTAGCGGAATTATATTGTTACATAATTTCTCTACGCCATTCAATCCTCCTTTGCTTAAATTGCATAGCGCAATCATCTCAGGGTTGCTGTCTCGATTGATGTCTTCGCTTTCTTGCTGTATTGCTGAAATTAGCGATACGTTTTTGTTCTTCTTCGGTACGTATTCCTACGAAATCGTTGTACGGTCTTCCTGGAAAGCAAACATGTTAGAGCCAACAGGACGATTCAATTGCTGTACTAACTCCTTAGCTAATTCGCGTTTATTTTTCCGAATTGTGCAGAGAAGCGCAAGTTTCATCGGTTTCAGGTTATTGGCTAGAGACATACTGGTAAATCTATTATTCGTGGTGACTACCATTTGACTGAGTTGGTATCGTTGCCTTGTTTATAAGGTCCATTTGGCTGAATTTTGGTGTAAACTTCCATGGCATGGGTATAAAACGTCTCACAAGCAACGAAAACAATTCGGCCATATTGATTGGGTTTGCTGGTGATGTACTATGTAAAACTTCATTTCGCCTGAAAGCTTCTAACTTTTCATCTACCGTTCTAAATTCAGAATACTTGTAGGCCGCTTTACAGCTTGGACAAATAGACCAAATAGATTTCTTATGGGAGCCAGCTTATCGGGTGCCTTTCTTTCACCCCTAGATTGAATATCGTCAAACCTTATGCATATTAGCGGAAATCTAATCGATGAATTCTCATGGTCAATCTAAATGCTTCTATTCCAGTGCCATCTACTTTCCAGATATCATTGGTATTTAGACAATTCGCTTAACAAGCACCAACAAAATATATAAAACCAAGAAGATCTTTGATTTCAGTTGGATTTATGGGATTTGCATTTCTCCCTCGTGAATAGTGACACGACACTAATTTTATTTTTATGTTCGTGCATGAAGCAATAATATCTGGCACATTACTGTCAAATAATAATGGTGATTTCCAAAGCCTTATAACTCATAACAGTCATAACTCCTGGGAAAACTTTTAGAATTTTTTGTTGCGTGTTCAGAAACTGATTCGCAATGCTTACGCCATTACTGGTACTGGTTTATCCCATATTATCTCCTGTTCGTCGTCAGAAACGTCAAACTATTGTTTTGAATCGGGACCGTCACTTCTGGTTTCAAGTACATCGAGTTCGTTCTAAATTCTCCTCATCGTCGTACTCTGATTTGCTAGTGACCTCCTCGTAAGCCCTTTGAAGACGCTGAATTTCCCTTTCATTATCAATCATTCTAAAAAGGTAGTAATCAGTAGTTGACAAGTGCTGCAGACTACTTAAATAAAATAAAACAAAACAAAATAAAATAGAATAGAATAAAATCAAATAAAAAAATATCAAGCAAGTCGGTCAATATTATAATATAGCGTTCATAACACGATATAATTCGGCACTGACAAAGAACGAAGAGCATAACTAAAAAGTTATTGAAGAGCATAGACGACGAATGCCAAGTGTTTCGAAAAAGCGTTCAGTTCGACAATAAAATTCGATGCATTTCTGCCTTGACACCGACGTTTGTAACAATTTTATCCACTTCTAAGGATAATATCGAAAAACACATTCAGGGTATGAGAGAGAATAATTCAAAATATCAAAATATGCTGTAAAACTTTTTTTCAAATTTTCATGAAATGTGGTCGTTTTTCGCTGTTATGCCCTTAATATCTTTGATTATCATGATTAGAGGACAACTTGAGCTTCAATTATTACTCTAAATAAAGCTGAGTGATGGTAAAAAGGATTAAAACTGTGTAAAACACATCACGTAGCTAAGCATATGAAGTTATTGGCATAAGAAGTGAAAATCTCTGTTTGGCTTGGAAAAATGGTTTTATTGTTGAATATAAACTTTAAACAATTAATCTGACTAATGAAGCGCATCAAATACTTTATTTTTGAAATATTGACCGATTTGCTTCATGTTCTGGGAACCTGCATGATTTTAATTTTGACGTAAAAGGGCACTACTTAACTTGAAATAACTTCTAAATTAGTTATAATTTACTAGAAATGTAATTATTACGTTTGTTTTACTAATAATTAGAATTTTTGCTAAGGTTACACTCCCGTGAAAATAAATTTTTAGAATAGTTATCAAAAATCTGGCTACGGCATTATTAAGTAGCAATATAAAATTCTCCTCATAATGTAGTGTTTACATAAAATTCTTGCGTAACAATACAATATATACAATATATATATATATATATATATATATATATATATATATATATATATATATATATATATATATATATATATATATATCTATATATATATATATATATATATATATATATATATATAATGGGGATCTCGGAAATGGTAAAGGATACAACTGCGGTTAAATGGGAAAAAAGTTGTGCAATTAGGGGACCAATAAAGTGATACAGAAGAATCGATGTTGTGATTTTATGTTTTTGAGCTATTTCATCGATTTTTGTGCCACTTTTTGTTGGTCCCATAATACAATTTTTCCCCTTTAACCGGAGCTACACCTATTACCTTTTCCAAGATCCCCATATTGAGAATCCTTTTCTTGGGCACAGCGTAAAATAAAATTAGAGTAGAACAGAATAGTATAGAATAGAATAGAATAGAATAGAATAGAATAGAATAGAATAGAATAGAATAGAATAGAATGGAATGGAATGGAATGGAATGGAAGGAACGGAACGGAACGGAACGGAACGGAACGGAACGGAACGGAACGGAACGGAACGGAACGGAACGGAACGGAACGGAACGGAACGGAACGGAATAGAATAGAATAGAATACTTGTATTTTGAATTGCTTATAGTTTGATACGCATTTTATTTTTTCTAGGAGAGCGTTATAAAATCTTATTCCCGTCTGCAGATAAGAGGTGTCGTGTACTTTGCTTTTTGATTTTATGACAGAAAAATTATTTCTACTTCTTGTATTATAAGAGTGATGATCTGAGTTTAATGACAATTTGAATTTATACTTCAAAACGAAAAATAGACATTCTGAGGCGTATATAGAGTAAATAGTTTTTATTCCATGATTTTCAAGGTATGTCTTGGACGAATCTTTTTTGCGTATAGAAAACAAGTTGCTCTTTTTTGTATCTTAAAAATATCTTTTATTAGATTTAGGTTTGTGTTACCCCATAAAAGTACGCCATATCTAACTTTTGACTCGAAAAGGGAATAGTATACCTTTGATCACAAAAATGCTTACATCGCGACAACGCAAATATAGATTTGTTAATTTTGGCTTAAGGCTCTCAATGTGGTCGCGCCGACTGAGATTTCTATTCAAAATTATCCCCCAAAAATTGCAGGATTGACAGGTTTCTACTATATTTGATTCAATAGACAATTTTGTAACATTTGAAGTTAAATTCTTCCTATAGATTAAAATTTTAGTTTTGTTTTACATTAAGTAAAAGTTTATTGGCATTAAACCAATTTACGAGTATAGACATTGTTGTTTTCGAGATTCTCATTTTTGCATGCAATGCTTACACTTGTGTCATCTGCATATGATAAAACATTACATGGAGTGACAAAATTACTAACCAGGTCATTAATAAATATTATAAACAAAACTGGGCCAAGAACGTAACCTTGGGGTACTCCATAGATGACTAATCTTAATTGTGAAGTTGTTGCCGCTATTTGTCCCGAGCTTAAAAGATCATCTATTGCAACATATTAAAGCCGTTCACTTAAAAAGGATTTCATCAGGTTAAGTGGTACACCCCTGATTCCGTACGAGTAAAGTTTGGATACCAACAAACTGTGATCAATCTAGTCAAAAGCATTAAGACAGGCCACAGTTTATTGATAACACCACCCTTCCATTATTGTGTGACTCAAGTACATAGTTAAACAAGCTTTTTAAAACGGTGGCTGTTGACTTGTTAGGTCTGTATCCGTATTGTGAACTACTAAATAAATGTAGTGATTCAAGATAATCTATCAGTCTGTTTTTGAAAACTGCTTCAACTGTTTTTGATATTGAATTTAAAATCGATATCGGTCTATAGTTCTTGACTTCGCTTTTTGTCTTAGATTTATGCAAGGGTTTAATTTTTGCAATTTTACCGTGTTTTGGAAAAACCCCAGAAGTGAAAATGAAGTTTAACAAAAAAACCAAAGGCTCGTAAAGATAATCAAATCCTGCTTTATAAATTTTTACTGGAATATTATCATGACCGCACGTATTCGTATTGTTTAAATTATTTATCATAGTAAACAATTCATTTTTAGCCACAGGAGCTAAAAAAATGAGTTTTGTGGTGATGGAATTGCATTTGTCGTAGCGAACTTAGCTGAAATCTTATTTATATTTTCTTGGGCCAAAGATATAAAATAATTATGAAAAACGTTCGCCACCTCTAGCGCGTTAACGATTGGTTTACCGTTTACTTTTAGAGACGGAGTTGAAAGTGCATCATTATATTTGTTTAGGTTACCGTTTATTAATTGCCACATTGTTTTGGCTTTGTTGGATGAACACGTGATAATTCTTGCGGAATCTAGTTTTTTTTTGCGTTAATAATAGTTTTTTTTAATATTTTATTGTATTTTTTATAATGTGCAATTAAATTGGGTCGAGGGTTTTTCCTTATTTTTAGGTACAGTTCTCTTTTTTTCGGCTTGATAAACGTATCCCTTTGGTTACCCAGCTCTTTTTCCTACTTTTAATATACTCTTTCTTGAGAGGAAAGCAACTTACAAATATTGGTTGAATGATTTTAAAAAAATTGGTAACACGTTTTTAAGACTACTCGTAAATGAAGCAAGATTCCTTTGATTAATAAAATGTCACCATTTAAATAATTTTTTGTTTTTAATATTAGTTTCTAACACTAATACACTAATATTTTCTAAGAAGATCGCTCTATTGCGATCAGGCCTGTATAATGATATTATTGACGTCGAATAATCAATCAATCTTATACCACACACCTCAAAATGCATTTCAATTGACAACTCATTTATTTCAGTGATTACTTCAAATTGAATGCCCGTCTTTACAAATATTACAGTTTCACCATGATTGTTCCGTGTTCGAGAAAAATGCGCTGTAATGACATGCATGTCGTTAATAATAGTTATCTGTGATAATTCTTCCTCTCTCAGCCAACGTTCGTCTAGTCAAAATATATCGAAAAACAATATTCGTATAGTAATAGTAGCAGATTATCTACTTTATTCCTTAAACTTTGAATATTAAGATGCATGACTGAGAGAGTATGATTTATTAAGCCTCTACACTTAATGGACGACTTGGCTGAAAAGAATGTGTAGATAAATTAACCTCGTCACCCCTATCATTATTAGTACAAGTATTGTAGCTTTTGTGATGGTACTCGGATACAATAATTTTGGGTTCTTTGAATTGATCGTTTTGGGAAGCTACGCTGTCAATTAAATTTATACTAATATTATTTTTTTGGAAACTTTTACAGTCATTGCGTACGTTACAAGTGATAAAATTTATAATACATCTTGCAACATTTCTCTTTCCGGGAGAACTATGATGCAACCCATGTAGAGTGTACATTGTGCGTTTTTGATTAACATTAATGTCTAATAATGCTACTGAACTCGTTGTGCATCTATTGATAACATGGTGCAATTTTTTTTTAACTTATGAATATTATAATTTAATGAAACAGTATCATACATGTATGGTATCGTACATAAAAGGAGATTTACATGTTGGCATTGGTTAATGATATGAAACATACAACTAGCAGTAGGATATAAACAAGCTTATTCCACATCATTTGATCCAGCTAGTATTATTACAAAATCATTTTTCGAGTATGTTTTTGTTAATGAACCTATTTTTTCTGTGACTTGGTATAACTTTGCATTAGGCTTACAAATTGACTCTATACTAAAATGTTTACTAAGGGGACTATCCATCAACGTATTCACAAGGTGCCTTCCATAACTGTCGACTAGAAGTAAAATTTTATTTTTTGGATTGTTGCATATACTATGATTTGTGTTAACACTAGCTACAGATTCACATTCTGAATGTGTCTCGTTAGTCAATAAATTAGACGTGGGTACTGACTTAGTATTAACATTGATTTTACTTTCATTAATTTCTAGTAACTCGTCAAGAGATTTGTTGGTAGAAGTTTAAACTTTTTCTATTATAGTTTCAGTGGCAGCACACTTCAGGACCACTTTCTTGGTGTCTTTTCGTTTGTTTGTTTTTGATCTAGGTAACTAATTACATGTTTGGATATGGATTTCGCTAGTGCGCACAGTCGTTTGAGTTTGCTTATCACTATAAACACTTAAAGGTACCATCGTAGTTTGACAAACTTTGGTGATACTTTGTTCACGCGTGAGATCGTCGATTTCCTTACTTAAATTCTTATTATCCACTTTTAATTGATAAAGAAGAACCACCAGCTTGGAATTTTCTTCGTTCAATGAGCATTCTATCGAGGTACTTTCGTTCAAGTTCTCCTCAATTTGCTTCTTTAAAGAGGAATTTTGTTTATTAAGAAATATAACTTCCATTTCTAGTTCATTTACCATCTTTAGCTTTATGAAGCCCACTTTCAAAGTCAGTAGAGCAGGTAGTAAATAAATCCAAAGTCGTGTTACTACCATTACGACTATTCAAATCTAACAACCTTCTAGACATTGTATAGATATTTGTAGTATGCAGCTATTTACAGGATAACTGACTGCGACAAGAATCGTACAAGCAACAGAAGCGTATGAAACGGAGAATATCTACAACGTTTGCACAGATGGCCAATTTATTTTAAAAGATTTAGATATAGTATCAGTTATAAATTGCACATGGATTGAAGATATTTATATATTAAAAGGAAATTCGAATTTTGCATTCACATAAACATTAAATAACTTATGTAATTATTTACCTATTTACAAAATATGTATCTATTTGACAAACGAGATTACGTTGTTGTCTATTAACTCAAAATTGTTATATCTTAAGATGATCTTTGTAGTGATTAACCTCAGAATGGAATATAACATCAAAGGTAGGATATTTAATCGCATATAAAGACAGATACAGGACCACAGATGTATTCCCAAA
The DNA here is from genome assembly GCA_036346205.1 of Vesta saturnalis. Lineage (NCBI taxonomy): Eukaryota > Metazoa > Arthropoda > Insecta > Coleoptera > Lampyridae > Vesta > Vesta saturnalis. The sequence goes on from JARFJB010001371.1 coordinate 1,017,567, forward strand.
AGCAGTTATCTTTAACTGCTGTTAGAGCACGATTACATACCTTTCACACTAACCGTAAAAGGAGAGTTCCTTTACACAATTCGAAGTAAATTACATTTCACTAAAACACACTTTAAAACTATAACATCTTTGTTTCATTATTTTCTTTACACTAGCGTGTAGCTAAAATTCTTTTCGTACAAAAAAAAACATTAAAAACAAGCGATATCTAGTAGCATTTATTACAACTTGTTTCTTGGGCACTTTGCAATGGAACGAAATGGAATGGAATAGAATGGAATGGAATGGAAGGGCAGGGAAGGGAACGGAACCGAACGGAACGGAACGGAACAGAGCGGAGCGGAACGGAACGGAACGGAACGGAGCGGAACGAAGCGAAGCGGAACAGAGCGGAGCCGAAGGAAACGGAACGGAACGGAACGAAATGGAATGGAACGGAGCGGAGTGGAGTTGCGTTGAGTTAAGTTTGGTTGAGTTTGATTATGTTAGTTGACTTGAGCGGAACTGAGCGTAGCGAAATCTAACGAAAGGAAACGAAACTAATCGAAACGAAACGTAACGAAACGAAACTAAGCGAAATCCCGGATCTGAACCCGCTTGATTTATTTTTGTGGGGCCATCTTAAAATAACAGCGTATCAAAATAATCCCAAAAACAATAAAAATAGGCATAACATATACGTGCAATACCACTTGAGGCGGTCCAAAACGCAATACAATGATTTTTGAATCGCCTTGCACATTGACAGGCGAACAGTTTGAACACCTGCTAGACCGTAACTGTACATCAAAAAATTCTCCTAATGACAACAATAGATGTTTAGCGTTATTTTCTTTGTAATTTTTCTTATGGAACTAGATAAAAATTTTATACGGTATTAAACACAATAAAAATTATTAATTGGTAATGTGATATAAAATATGAGATTAAAGAAAAATGACGCCAAAGCTTGAGGTCAGAAAAAAAAACTAAAAACGTCATGTAGAAAAAACTAATTGGATAAGAAACGTTTATTACAGACTTTTTTTTCGTGAAGTGACTATTTAAAGCTACAGCATCCATGTCCCTTAATTTTAGTGAACAAATATAGAAAGATGCGGTTTTCGCGGCACTGTTCTACTTTTTGGAATACAATTTTGGTAATAGACGGATTCGCACTATGGGCCGATAAGATGGGCACCTAGATCTCCGGACTTGTCAGTCCTAGATTTCTTTTTATGGGGTTACTTGCAAAATATAATATACCAAACTCAATGTGATGACATTGAACGTTTGACAAATACAGTTAGAGAAGCTTGCAGATATTTCCAGGATCACCCTATTATTGTGCTGAATGCTATAGAACGAATTGGAAGAGTATGTGAAGCATGTATAAGACAAAATGGTCATCAGTTCGAACATCTCTTGGTAATTTATAATAGGCTTGTAAAGTTGTAGGTATTATGTTTAGTTTTTACTTTTGTGTTTTTGCATAAAACTTCCTAACCCCTTAACCTTGTTTTGTCATGGCCAACTATATCTTCAAAATGTTGATCTAACGTTTTGAGGTTAATAATGCAAAAGAGGTGGTACGCAATGTATATTTTTTGAAAGCTGAGAGTAAGCTCTTTGTATAATAAAAATATATACAGGGCGTTCCATTTAAAAAACGAAACTTTGGTTTATTGCGAAGCAACTGACTTTTTGTGGGGAAAACTATGCACGCCACTAAATTCTACAAAAAACTTTGTATAAAATCCACTTTTCAACATTTCCATAAATTACAAAGTAACCGAGATTCCCTATAATTTCAACCACCCGTACACCGAAGATGAGTAGCAGCCGAACTAATATTTATAACATAAAAAAGCATACTACGTATTAACTACCATCGAGCACGAATTTATAAAATAACACTTAGACAATTTGAATGACAAATTTCAAAAGGTACTGTTTTTCGGTCTAGTTGATAGTAAACTGGTGTGGAAATTAATATTTTCTAATACAATATAACAATATAAATTTTTAATGAATTTAGGAATTTCTAAAATAGTTTTTCTTTGTTAATAACATGAATAAACTAATTCTATATTCTAATTACCAAATTTCTCGACTAACGTTAGTACTGTGATACCAAATGTTGTTTGGTATAAGTAGATAAGTAAATTAAGCAGATAGGCAACTAACGTTGATATATAAATTTTGAATTTCTATGAAAAACGTATTTTCAATTTTAAAACAGCAAATTAACAAAAATTATACCTTAATTAAGGTACATGTAATATTAATTCTTTAATTAATGATATAAATGCAGCACGTGCAGAGTTTTACCCAATACATATTTAACTTTTAGATAAAAGTGTACAGTTTGCAAACAATGATAAAAAATTAAAATATCATTAGTTTAATCAAACATTAATGTTGATTGTATATGTATAATTCATAAGAGAAATTAGAACTAGTGTATTATGCTGAAGGTGTGTGTAACGAAGTCATTAAAGACCCTCGCTTGTATTTAAAGAACTAGCCGCCAATTAATTAAAATACATAATGTTAATAAATACTTATCCTCGGCTTCTCTTTAATTCGAAGTGTTCTAAGTAAAAATTGGAAAGAACACTTATAATCTCTTACCTTTCATTTTATTTCCAAAATCGTGGGACCACTATTTTTGTCATCCAGTCTAAAATTTTTATTCCGTTAAGGTTTACTCATTAGCATTACCCTTACCCCTCGCGGTCAAAGGATGTGAGGATGTGAATGTATACCCAAAAAAAAATAAGATTGGAAAATCTACTACTAGTATAGTCGCTTCTATAGTTTGAACAACTTATCGTACTGTACCCTTTTAATTATGTGTCATACGCTAAATCACTTGTTGTGTTTATATTAATTGTTTACGGAGAGTGTAACAGTTTTTTAATCTTGTTACAAAATTAATCCACACTGTGTGTCGGGTAGTCTTATCCAATAAAAGCAGGTGGATAACTAATTTCGCCGAAAATGGCCGTCGTTTGTACCAACATGCAAAGTATATGAATTATTGGTTCACAATTCACACTTACCCTAAAATAATTTTCAAAATCGGAAATACATGTCATAAGACGCTATTGCAGTTGTAATTTTTTTGATAAAGAATCTTTAAAAAGGTGTTAAAAATCCTAAATGAGCGCTTTAGGTTTTAAAAAGTACAGAAACACTTGTTTAAACAAGATCATTAAGTTTATTTGAGTTAAAATGAAGAACAAACAAACAGTAAACAAATTTTGAAAACATAAGTTTAATAATAGTAACTACATTGCTTAATGTTTGCAACAAAAAATCATTGGGTCGAGTATAATCACACCAGAACTCAAAACCCACCGAAACGGCATAAATGAAGAGATACATTACCATTGGTTTATGCTCATCTATGTGATGTCGAACCTATTCTATAAAATAGGCTTTGTTTTAGTTCGCTTAATATATTTATTTATCGTAATAAACCGTAATGTCTTGTAATTACTTCTAAAAGCATTAATAACTATTGAGATCATCTAGAACAATTTGGGCTAGAATAGGACGGAGATCACATAGGTGTATTAAAAACTTGTCTAAAAAACTTTTTTTGAAATGTGAAATGTGTTATCAAAAATAAATTTAATTATGTTAATGAAAGTGTTATTGGGAATGTAACAGTGAGTCTGGATTACTGTCCATTTTTTATTAATAACTTCTAAAATTAAGTTTAATGGTATACTGGTGAGCAAAGAGATAACATTTAGTGGAAAAAAAACATTATTAATTGAAATTTTGAAGTTATTGTAAATTTTGAAAAGGTAAAAGGGTCTTTAATGTTGTAGTTTGTGTTATTACCCAAAACAGTAGAAAGTAACTGTGATAATCACTTTGAAAATTCATATGTTGGTTATCCAATTCAAGCTACGATTGGACGTAGTGGATAATTTTCTTTGTGTACTTCTGATAATCCGTAGAACTTTGGAGGAATCCCATTATAGATGCACATTAGTTTGTACTGAGTTTTGGACATCACATTTGTATTTTTTAAGTTAGTTATTATTTTATTACATTTGTTCTGAATAGTTTATGTAGGATCTCGAAGTAATAGTTTGTACGTTTTAATATCTTTTAGTAATGCTTCTGCCTTGTTACTATAATCCTTATTACCCATTAATACTGTCACATTACCTTTATCTACCAAAAGTTTTTTATGATGTTTGTTTCAATGTTGCCTTCTTGATAGATGTCTAATCGTTGAGGAGGTCTTTGGTAACAATTTCTAATAATGTTAATTTTTTTAACTCTTAGAGCGTCGTTAGTTTCTTGATTTGCGGCTTCTACAATTGCTTTGTTTTGAGCTAATGGCATACGTAAATGGATGTCTTTTTTAAAGGGAAGATATATAAATCATTACTTCTTTATGAAAAAAATATAATTTTAGGTTTGAAAACTAGAATTATAAACATTATACATCCATTAAAAATTATTATTAATTTTATTAAATACATAAATAAAAGTTTACTTCGAGTGGGATTTGAACCTACGACCTGTACTAATTGTACATCCATCATTGATACAAAAAAATCTAAAAAAAAAACACAATGATATTCTTGTTAATAATAATTATCCAAAAAACTTAGTTAATAGATTACTTTTTCACCATAGTTTAGATAAGACTAGAAACTAGATAGTTGATCGCATAGATCCTAATTCAATTTTATATAAAAACTTTCCCTTTGTACCATAAATCAGTAACCAAATAACCAAAATTTTTGCAGGACACAAAACACAAAAATAGTGTTTTGCAGTATTAATATATTTAATAGTTTATTTTCAAAACTTAAAGATAAGACACCAACAGAATTTAAATCTAACATAATTTATTCTTATGCTATGTAATAACTGCAATCTGTGTTACACAGGACATACAAGCAATTGGCTTAAAACTAGACTAACGCTACATAAAAGTTATTGTAAATTACAAAGACCAAGATGTTCTCTGGCAGTTCACAGTAACAATTTCGACCATATGATTAGATTTAATGAAGCAAGAATTATTGACAAAGCTGACAACTATAACGAAATGCTCTTTCTTGAAATGTTTCATACTAACAATAATGAAACCATGAATTTTAGGTCAGACACTAATAATTTAAACACTAGCTAATCTGGTCTTTTCTTAATTTACAAAAGCTTTAAATTACATCATTCACTTCACCAAAATCAATAATAATCACCGCTCATGTAGTTATAAGCTTACATACTTGTTACACACTTGATTTAAGAATATCCTTTTTTAATCTAATTTAGTTATCCTAGTTTACATTCTAATTGTCATATTGTTTTTAGTAACCGGTTGTTACACGTCATAATTATTTATATTTACAGCTATAATCAAAAATTACTCTTAGATGTAAGTACATTAAGATTTAATTAAACCTTCATTGTAATTTAATAATTTTGTTATTCTTAGTTGTGTCCTGACCAAGCTTGTAAACACAACCGAAAATTTGATCAAAAATCTATAAAGAATGTTCTTAAGATTTTATAGCCGATAACCAATATCTAGATTTTATTAAAAAAAAACGGCCAATAATTGTGTGTGTGTGTGTGTGTGTGTGTGTGTGTGTGTGTGTGTGTTATATATATATATATATATATATATATATATATATATATATATATATATATATATATATATATACACATTTCGAACAGTATTACAGCAATTCTTATTAAGGAAATAAGAAATCATTACTGTGCCAAACTTCCAAACATTGAATTGATTTCTATTCTTGCAATGTAACAATAGGACAAAAAGTACAGTATTATATGTTTTCGCAAAATGATTCGATATTTGCTAAATTATGCGCATTAAAATCAAATTCCCAATAACTTTTCTTAATAACATTTTGATTTATTAATGTACAAAATGGCACCTTGTGTCTACATAAAATGGTATTTTTTCAATTGTCATAGTCAAGCCTAGAATTTTAATTGTCACAGCGTCAATTTTCCTTCTAAATGTGAACCACTGCGCATCACGCATAAACGGGGTAACAACAAAAACCACAAACTGAATTAAAATTAAATTAAATTGAGTCTCAAAACTTTACCCTATTTGTATATATAGTTGCTCAATGAGCCAAAAATCAAAGATCCTAACAATCGGTTGTTTATTATTGTGGCCCTACAAGAGAAAAATTACATACATACATAAGTTAGTAGCTGACTTTCGACAACGTTTAGTTTCAATAATTATATGACATTTAACATATAAACAAACATAAGAAGCTGTAATCGCAGTTTAGGGAGATTACAACTAATCAAACATACTCCATCTTAAACAATCTGCAACACTAATGCATTCTTAGTGTAATTAAATTGTTAGTTAAAAAACTGAAATGATTTTAGTAACATTTTGGTCTTTATTACGCGTTATTTTTGCGTTAACGTATTTAACTGCTGAACTGTATTCGTATTGTTAAGTGTTGTGCTAAGTATTTTGACATAAGAATTACTTTCTCCATAAATGTAAATCTACCTTATTATTTTCTGAAATTCTTATGCGAAGTCCAAAGTGTTTGAATTAGCACTATTACATGTTATATGGCAACAAGTTTTTTGCCTCATACTTTGGAACGCTTATTTGTATAATTCAGACCAACCTTAAATTTATATATTACACTTCTTATAAAATACACAATCCCAGAAGGCTAGTTATAACCAAAGTTACTCTGATTCATTTGCAAAATATTTATGTAGAGAATGAGTTATTAAAAATAATTATAATCTCTTTAGATGTTATAAGATTTATTAAGCCAATGTTTCAATCTCTCAGTACTAGCATATCGTTGAAAATACGTCGTTAATTTAATATTTTCTTTAGTTTATAGAACATTTTAATGGATAATATAACTATTAACGAGTGTACAGAACTAGAAAAAAAGTGTAACTAAGATATTCATTGAGATTTGTTAGTTGATTTTCTAAGTAAATGTGAATATGACAAGGAAGTAGTGAGACGAAACATCAAAATACTTTAGTTACTTCTATGCCAATGAATACTAACTATCTCAACAGTAAAAGTCATGCCTTTCGCAAACAAAAAGCTATGAATACTAGTAGAACACGCATTTTGGGCTTATTGGGTTTTTTAACTGATTTTTAATTACTTTATAATCACATTTACTTAATTATATGTGTATTTCCAAGATAGTGGTATTTTCCATATTGGTTGATGCAGATTTTCGAATTGATTTGTAGATTAAGGTGTAATTAAATTAATTTCGTGCGAGGTAGTAATATGTGAGATGATTCAACTGGATCTCTTAGATTGATCTCTGTATATTAATTAACGATCTCATATTTTTCATTTAATATATTTGATTCCGCAGGATTTGCGATCAATGTGGTTAAATCAGGTAATGATTAATTTCACGTGAAGAAATATAAAGTGCAAAATTAAAAAATAGAACAGAAAGTATTTTCATCTTTTACACAATGTAAATGATTGTGAGAATTTTTATATTCAAAACGGTTATTAAAACGTAATATTGGAATTTTCATACTTTTAAAAATGAATGCAGAAAGTTAAAATAACAATTAATACAACTAAATTATATTTTCATGTAATTTACTGTGCAAACAGGAAAAAACGATTATTGTAGGTACAGCTGAAACATTCGAAAATAGTTGCGACGGTGATCAATAAATAGCAACAGTTTTAAGAAGTCCATAATTATCTTCTTTTTGGATTTTAATTAAATTGTCTAAAATACCAAAACATATTATACATTTCGGTCATTTGTATAGCAGTCATATTGGTGCATAATTGACAATTCTACCATTTATTAAAACAAGCTACAGTATTTAATAAAATGGTAACAAACGAAAAATATTTCTAACGATGCATTTTTTTCACAATTTATAAAGGTATAACTGCAATATACAACAAAATTTCATTTAATTAAAAACTGAAATTAATTATAGTATACAGGGTGGTCTAGACCTAGCGTTAAACATTTTTTTGGGTGATAGAGCATAAAAGAACACAAAATTGACTCAAATACACAATTAAAAAAATTTCATTTCACACACCTACTTAAAGAAAAATTATTTTCGTTTTTTCCAAAAAAAAAACTGTTTATTTACACAAAATTTTGAAATTCTGGGATGTTTTGATAGGTTCTTCGAACTTTAACGCTACTATTGTATTCTACGTTAAAATTCAAGTAAGGATGGATAGGTTATGATGAGTCTGAATCTACACAACCACTAGTTAAATTGATTAGAATTATGAAGTTATCATTTTCTTAAAAAAAAATAAAAAGCTTATACACACACGTCTCTTTAAAAAAAATTGCCTGACAGTAGCAAATGCTATAAAAACTGCAAAATCTAAGCTTTCAGAAGACAGGATACAACATTTTGTTCGTCAACATTTAAGTGGAGTTATGCCAGTTTGAATAGTGTAAAACGTGGTTTGAGAAAAATAATAATGCAACTCTATCAAACTAAAAAGACACACATGAACATTTTTATTATTATAGCTGTAACATAAGGTTACAGTTAATTTTTATAGCCCACCTTAGGACGAGATAAGGTATCACGCACAGATGTTATGCATTTCCACATATTCCCGATTTGTAAACGACATCTTGAGATCATAACATTTGTCCGTGATACCTTATCTCATCATAAGGTAGGCTATAAAAACTAACTGTAACTTTATGTTGTAGTTATATATAGACAATACAAGTCTGTGTTGAGCTCTTGAACAGAACACACATGTTTTGGTAGAGAGCTTTGCTCAGACTTTTCGATACGCCTACAGGCGATATCATATAAAGAGAACATACGACGCATGGGAACAGAGTATTAATTCTTTTATTTCAGTGCCCACAGTCTTCGCACCGAAAGTGTGTGGTTAAAACCGCATAGATCCGGTCTCGGACAAACATCCATGATGTCGTCGGATGAAGACAGCGAGTACGAAGACGAAGCTCTGAAAGGAGAAAGACAAGTAAAAGAATTCTACCTAGAAGAATCAACAAAGCCACGGATAGACGTCTACGACGAAGACAAGCTGATAGAAGTACATCTCAAGAAACTCCAAGACCAAGAGAGAGAAATCGAGTGCTGAAGGCAACCATAGAAACCATTATAGAAGAAGTCCTAGCAATACTCGACGTGATTACAACTGCTAAATCGACAAACAAAACTATGACCTCCAAAGCTCGCGCAGAAGGTCAACGAAAAGCCCCCACGTCCTAAGAAGAAGAGGCACAGCGGGAAGAAGAGAGGGAACGATGGAACTCCCGAAATATCAACGGAAATGACAGGAAAAATCGAAAAACTCCACGAGAAGATGGAAGTCTGCTCAGCAGCGTCCCAACAAGGAATAGAAGAAGACGCCCTCTCCGAAGAGGAAGAATTCTAGGCCATCACGAAGAGAAGCGGTGTCAAACGGCAACGGGTGGACGCTGAAGTACAAGACCAAGAAATGCCCGCCCGAAAAGAAAGACTCCCGCCACTAATCCTCCACCGACAGGAGGATTACTCCAGGACTATGAAGAAGCTAGCCTCGGTCGGGATTATTCCAAAGGCTACTAGAACGTCCAATGACGGGATCAGATTGATTCTAAGCACCCCTGAAGAATACAAGACGGCAGCAACTGCACTGGACACCATCGGAGTGCAGTTCAACGTCTACCTTTTAGAAGAGGCAAAACCGCTAAAGGTATCAAGGGCATCCCGCAAGACGACGAATTGCTAGAAACGGTACAGAACAATCTCAAATCCATGGGGTTTGACGTCCAGAAGGTTAGCCAGATGTTCGCCAGGCGAGAACACCGGAAAACCGCCTTGGCGATATATATATATATATATATATATATATATATATATATATATATATATATATATATATGTGTATGTATGTATTAATAACTCACTCACTGACTGACTCACTCATCAATCAACGCCTAGGTCAGAAGGGTAACCAAGTAGGCGCACACTAAGGGAGGATTTTATGAAACTCAACCCCTAAGGGGTAGAAATTAATATTTGAAGAACTAGGCCTTTTCCAAAACCCGGGAAGTCGGAGATCTGAAAATGGAGGAATCAGTTCTCATTAATAATCAAACAGACCCATGTTTCACCGGTTTTTTTTTAATTTTACCTCAGGGGAATTAAATCTGGTAGGAAAGGAGGATGAATTGTTTAATATATCTGAAAAGACGTTAAGCCCAGAAAGATGAAAATTGATATTTAGATGCTCCTTAAGAAGTAAAGAAACACGTGTTTTGACATTTCCCCGAAATCATCCCCTAACGGGTAGAAACGAGAGGGATGAACAAAAAAGCAACTTTTCTGAACGAAGTATACCGTCTATATTATCACGAGGGTGGAAAATAGAGGTTGGTAGTTTAAGGGGTTGAAAGTTTAAAATATTGTAAAATGTCATATTGGGTATCGCACTAAGCAGCGTTTTACAACCAAAATGAAGATCATTATTGAATTTACGAATTCAGTTAAGGAAAGTGATAAGGGGACGGAAATAAGGGGTAAAATAAGTTCCTTGAGACACTGAAAATACAACTTAAAGATCTTTGAAGTTAGAATTAAACATAATTTCAGGAGTATATTTAGAAAGAGTTTGAAAATCAATGGGAAATAGGGCTTGAAATGCATAATAATGAAAAACTATCGCCTGAGTTGGTAGGGTAAACTTGGTAAGAAACAGCACACAGTAAGCTCTAAAAGGTAAACTTAGTAGGAAAGAGCCCTTCATTTTTCACAAATTGGGGAAGACCTAATTGGTTTCCGTAGGTGTCTGCCGGCAATGCACTGGTATTCTGCTAGTAATTATATAATTTTCATTTGACAGTAATCCTATTTGACAACTGTGACAATGCCAAAGAAACGTTCATACCAGATCAAAAATTGTATATTGTTGAAACTTATTATGTAAAATGCAAGGGAGTTCACAGAATTTGGATAAAAATAAATTTCTGGTGTGGAACAACACACGACCTTTCAACCTTTCAGCGGAAATTAAAGGAAATGAAATAATTTTAATAACAATTCTTTCAGGATAATTATGAAGCCTCTTTATAATTTTAATTATGAAAATAGGCAACATTGTAAAAGCCAAAACAATAATCTGTCAAGCAGATGTTTAATACTTTATGTCAGACAGAGATTAACATAGATATATTTGTTTAATTTTTACATTTGTCTCGCTTTACATTAAAAAAACTTTATAAAGAAAAGTTATGTAAAATTAATTTTTATTTAGAAAATGTCTACACATTTTCTTAAAATATTAATCATTATTCAGATATTAAAAAAAATTGAACTAACACTTAAATTATACCTTAGGAATTTTTTTGCCATTAAATTACAGGTCGTATCAAAAAATCACATACAACATAATTAATCTCTATAATTAAGGTCTATATATTGGTACTTTTGTATTTTTGAAATATACAGCTGCTTCAGAAATATTTGACAAAAGTATAAAATCACTCACGCCCACGCGCACGCGTATGTATATGTAGGTTTGAAGGTAAAAAGAAACAGTCTTGTTCGATTTAGAATATTTACCAACTACTATATACATTATTTCAACACAGTTATTTTTGACACATTAAGTTAATATCTTGTCAAATAGTAGCAGTTCTTGATGGTTTCTAAGAAAGAAAAAGATCGGATTTTCCATTTTAGCAGCAACCTTTATCCCTTAAACTTTGGGATTGTGTTACATTAAGGATAATTTATTTAGAAAAGTATAACTTCTCCATAGTTATGTATGTAATAATTATTATTTAATTTACTTCAAGATGTCAGCAAATACTTAAAGAGAAAAACATCTTTTTTTCTGTTCATATCTTTCAACCAACAAAGCTCTCCTAGCCACTTCTCTTATTTTTGACTAAATCGTAAAAATTAAATTACCACGTAACAACTTCACTTGTAAAACCGAAGGATACAAGGCACAATGCACTGTTTATTACAAATGGATATAAGGACATGATTTTCTTGTTAACGTCGTTTGCACTGTAAGAAAACAAAGTAGCATCGGTTCCTATAATACCGCGTAGATTTCTGTTTCTTATAAACATTACACTGTCTTTATTTGGGTTCAAATCAAGACGGCCCTATTTGGTGGTGGTGGTAGCTAGTGCAATAACTACCTGAACACCCGTAAATTTTGCTATTCTCGCTGAAACATCCATCTATCTTAAACTCTCGCAAATTTTACACACTACCCATTGCATAAAAGTTTCGAATCAATGTGATTCAACCTTAGGGAAGACACTAGTTTTTAAAAAGAGTTGTTAATACAGTTATAGTCGTAATATGAATAAAAACTTGGTATTCATATTACAACAATTTTTGTATAAACAAGTCTATTAAATTATTTCGATAAGTCATATATATATATATATATATATATATATATATATATATATATATATATATATATATATATATATATATATGTATATGTATATATACACTAAAAGGCTTTAACTGAAGATCTGCGATATACTTCTGGACGCATAGTGGAAATTTTGATCAAACGGCGGGAAATGTTACTTTTTAGTTATTTTCGGGAATTATCTTCAGGACTTCTTACAAGAAAGAAATGGTTTTAAAATAGGATTTACCTTATACTTTTACTATCTTTACTACTCACAGGATTACACCTTAGTTACTCTCGGGACGTACTACAATGAGGAAACTTAATTACTCATTCAAACAAGGTGATCTTAAGATTTTAAATATTTACGAATTTGTATATAATACTAGACGTAAATTAAAAATCTTAACATTTACGTGATATTAGAGGTATGTTTGTATAGATTTTACCTCTGTTTATTGAAACGAATTTAATTAAAATATGAGGAATGCTTGTTGAGTTATTGCATACCGATTCCTTTTCGTGTTAAGGTATATTAACAAAACAATTGGGCTATTGATAAAGTGAATTGACATGATCTTCGTAAATTTGTTTGGGACCCTCCTTAATTAAACAATTATTCAGGATAAGTTGCTGGATTTTTATACTTTGTCGGGTTTATCAAATATGATTTACATGATTCCGGAACCACTTTATTAAGTATTTAAGCAGTAAATAATGCAGTACAAAAGATCAACATGTGGGTATTTATAGCTTCAAGAAACAAGGATTTGCTTAGAGTAAACATATGGGACTGGCAGTTAAAATAACTCTGGTTTGAATATTTCAGGTGGTAGAACATTATAATTATGGGAGAACGGTTTCAAGCATATAGCACAATTTCGGATCCCGAGGTTGTGGTTTAAAAAAGTAGGGTTTACTTATTAATGAAGTAATTATTTTTGAAACAGAACTAGATTAATCTTATATAAATATTACTCACTAATAGACAGGATATAATATTTGGAGTATTATATCAGGAAACGGTAATGGAATCTGAACCGGCGTCGTTTTAAGATGTTACCTCATCCTACACGGGCTATATGCCTACGGCGGCGTGTTGGTTTGCATGTAAATTGTATTAAATTTCTTAGATAATTAGGGTGTTTACGCGAGCACTTATAGGAAAGCCTGGTGTCGATGGACGAGAAAATTTCCTGTCTAGTCGACGGAGTACCAATGAGATCACCGACAATACACGTTATCCTAGGTGTTATAATGCTATGGCACTGGGCTATTACTCAGCACTAACCGAGATTTGATGGTGGATGAATGCGACGTTGGATTGCCACCCTACAAACCGCCTTTGTGTGACATATTAGTAAATGTGTATTAAGTTTCAAACTTACGTGCAGGAGAGATTATATCCTAAAAGGCTTACGGTCTGAGGTGTAAGGTAAATGCGTCTTTAAGTTGTGTAATCTCAAACAACAATCGAAGCTGGTCATAATAATTAGATGATGGGGGAGAAATCCCAAGGCGGCAACGATCACGAGAATAACACTACTTATAATAGCGCGTCACGCGATATTATACAAAATACGCCGTAGGCGTATATAGCTACAGCTGTGACGTAAGCATCGCCCATTGGTCTATCATCGGTGGGGGAAGCTGTAAAGCTCTAGCGTAGAAAATCATTAACGGTTTTGTATCAACTTCAGCGGAGGATAAATATTGATTATTTCCTAGTGCTGTAGTGATAACTAAACAAAAGGAGTAATTAATAACTAATGTATCAAGATACCTGACGTAAAGATTTTGAATTCTTTACATTGCTTTTGAGGTCATTTTCAATCATATCTTATTGTATATCATCTTACCCTTTAAGGATGTGTCAGATGGAGTATATTTCTAATTTTTTTCGAATGAAATGAATCATTAGTCAATTGCAAACATTAAAATGTATGCTCCTCTATTCCACATTAGTTTAATTCAGGTATAAATAAATAAAAAATAATCAAAACTACTGAAGAAGTATTCTTTTCCTTACTATTTTGAAAACGCGATAACGTAACAAATTTCATACAACTAAACATAAATATTGGTTTTGTTGTATTTTTAGTTCTAGCACTTCTAGTAGTGAAGTAGCACTTCACTCAATAACAAATGTCAATAAAATAACTTTTTAATGTCAATCGTGAAGAATTTATGTTTTGCCCTGAGTATTAAACACGCTGTTACTAGCAAAAATATAATTTCAAGCACACAATAATGTACAGAATATATTTATTTAATTAAATACACGATTGTTAAGTTAAATTTCATAATGCTTGAATAAATAAATTTTAAAACATAATTGACATCAATTTGTATTTGTAATTAAAAATATCATGTAATCATTAACACAGAAAAAAATTAATAACAATTTAAAATAATATTCAAATATTTGTGTAACTTAACATTCCAGCAAATGTTAATATTCTTTTTTCATGAATACGTATGATGATTTTATATTTAAACACAAATATGTTGCATTTATTAATAATAAAACTATTTGCAATAAAATTTATACAACACAGAAGGTAATTTAAATACGGAAAAGTCATTAAAGGAATTTATACTATATTAAAATAAAATAACAAAAAAAGTTCAGGATAATGGTACACAGATTTTACGAGTAAATACATCATCGTTATCCTAGTGTATCCTTTGAGCCCTACATGGATAAGTAGATGACGCTGCAGAAGTTCATATCCCGATCACGTTTCACCTCCGCGGTGGCTGTTCGATCATCCTTCATCGACAGCACCATTCCTAATGCCTGAACGTGCCACCAGGATTCTCTTTACAAAATGAGTATTTTATAGCAGTTTAGTAAAAAAACTTTTTCTACCTCGCCATAAAGACGGACTATATGTAACTTCTTACACTTATGTGATATGTACCTTACTTTGTAAATAGGAATCCATAATAAATAAAGTGTAAATTAGTTATTTCTGAAATGAATAAATGACAAATGTCAAAAACGTGCTAAAACTAGTGGACGCCATAAAAGTAAAGAATGTATGCAATACCTGAAGGTGTTTACCTTCAACTATTTAGTGTACTTGCAATATTACAATCTGGGAGTATGTCATGAGGTGTGCCACGGGGAGCACGTGTAACAATCAAGCATGATGAAGAGAACCTATACTAACATCGCATATCTGCATAACACATGATGGAAGCAACCTATCTATTACGCGAATGCTACCTACGCAAATGTAATCTGGAGATCGACATTGTTTTGCCTGTATTATTGTGACATTTATTGCATTTTCTGTGTAGCATACAAGGATGTATCTACAACTGCGTTGGAACCAACCATACAAACAAATGTATTTTAGATAACTGTATATGTACAAGGAAATATAGCCATCCAAACTCTGATATTGAGAAAATTACGGACACAATTAACATTTTGTAACAGAAGAATTTATTGTAACCCACCATTTTATAACAATACATACTCCCAATGGTCTACTCGTTGATAAAAAATATAGGCCTGCTAAAAATAATTATCGTACGAACAATAAAGTTGAGATTACATAATTCGCAATTCTAAGCGTTGCTGTATGATAGTCCTCCCCTTGAGGATTCCCCGAGTTCCCGAATCTCGCGATCACGCACGTCCGATTCAAAATGGGGATATTCATGTGCGCACTACGATATTTTTAAATCCAGAGATTACTACGATTTGTATGTATTGATTCAGTTTAAAAATTCTGGCTATATATTTCTTAATTCTCTTTTTTTTAAGTCAGATTGATAGAATTACATTTTAAATTATTCAAAAGCAACGCAAAAATTCATGCCTAGAGGTATTAGTAATTCATTTTTTCTTTATATTGACTTTGAAGTAATAACTGCTATTGATAGCTATATCCTAAATTCAAATATGATACTGTTATTAATACAACTGGCCTGCATTTTGTCTCATAAACGTATATATCCCTATACAAAATTGTCTATGAATTAGCTCATTAGCTCATAATAAATAGTTTAATACCTTACCTTCATGATTAATAACATACCCACTAATTAACAGTGATTAAATAGAATAAACTATAGTGATTTCTGATGCTATTTCTAAAAGTTCAATTTGACGTAAATTATGCTGAAGAAAATCAATTATGAAGTCTGTAAGTCAAACCAACGCCAATTCGATTTGATAAATAAAACTTTCGCCGAGATTTTATACTACTTTATACCAAATCAATAAAAATATGTAATAATGCATTAATCATAAATTTTTGCAAAAATGCATTCTCAATTGGAGTGAAAATGTTTTCATTTAGTATCTATTGCAATGTTAATGACAAGTGTTTTACAAGTTGCCTATTAAATATATATATATATATATATATATATATATATATATATATATATATATATATATATATATATATGCAGGTGTAGAAGGTTACGCATTCCGACTTTTTTCACCATCGCCAAATATACTTTAGCTCATTCTACAACGTTTGGCAACTCATCGCCAAGATATGTGTGCGTCAGTGCTTGTGCGCGTGAGGCGTGTGTGCGTGGGTGCATGTGTCTGTGTGCGTGTTTGCGTGTGTGCTGTGTGCGTGTGTGCGTGTGTCGTGTGTGCGTGTGCGCGTGTGTGCGTGTGTGCGTGTGTGCGTGTGTGCGTGTGTGCGTGTGTGCCTGTGTGCGTGTGTGCTGTGTGCGTGTGCGGTGTGGTGTGTGCGTGTGTGCTGTGTGCGTTGTGCGTGTGTGCGTGTGTGCGTGTGGTGTCTGGTGTGCGTGTGCGTTGCGTTGGTTGCGTGTGCGTTGCGTGCGTCTGCGTCTGCGTCTGCGTCTGTGTCTGTCGCTGCGTCTGCGTCTGCGTCTGCGTCTGCGTCTGCGTCTGCGTCTGCGTCTGCGTCTGCGTCTGCGTCTGCGTCTGCGTCTGCGTCTGCGTCTGCGTCTGCGTCTGCGTCTGCGTCTGCGTCTGCGTCTGCGTCTGCGTCTGCGTCTGCGTCTGCGTCTGCGTCTGCGTCTGCGTCTGCGTCTGCGTCTGCGTCTGCGTCTGCGTCTGCGTCTGCGTCTGCGTCTGCGTCTGCGTCTCGTCTGCGTCTGCGTCTGCGTCTGCGTCTGGTCTGCGTCTGCGTTTGTGTCTGTGAATGTATCTGTGTCTGCGCCTGTATCGTCTACGATTCGGCTTTCTCGGTGTACGGTTGAAGCAGTTTCTCCATTAATTATGCCAATTCTTGAAGTGGTGGTCCTTCGGTAAACTTTAAAATTTTGGAAATCTCGACGACCTTCCTCTTGGATTGATGGACAATTGAATTTCTTGGTCGACGTTGTTTGCTCGTATTTTCATTCTGGCGTTTTTTCTAGATGTCAGCGGATCCGTGTTGATTCGTTGGTAGGCCGATTCATCTAATAACTTATTTATTTTCCTGTTGTAATCTTCCATACCCATGCCAACAGTTGCATTCCCCTTAACTGCAGGTAGCACGGTTATGTAGTTGACATGAGATTGAACTCCAAAATAAAAAGGTGTACGAGATACCATGTGCCGACTACTGCCATACATACATCGGCAAAACCAATTGAAGAATCAATATGAGGAGAGATCAGCAGAAAATCGTGGTATTACAGAACCAATCGATTACACCTTTAGCACAGCATGTACAACGGATAATGTGAGAAACCTTAGAAATTAAAAAAACGGCCGCATAACTTAAGCACAAGGGATGACACAAAACGTATACCCAAAACGTGGAAGCCATTAATAAAGAAAAATTAATCACAAAAATGAAAACGGCAAAAGTGATAGCTATAAAACCAGAAGACAAAGAGAAAGTGTAAGTGGAGAAATCAAATAATCAAATGTACCAACAACAGGACAACAAGCAATATATAAACCCACCACGAAAGCAAAGGTGGCCAGGTCGGTACGCATTACACAAGATGGATCGAAGCAGCAGATTTGAAAACGACCAGTGGGACCTGGTCGAAACGTGGTCTAAACACCAAAAGTTCTTTCTAGAGCAAGTGTAATATTGATAGACGAAAAGGAACTTGGAGGCATATAATATATATATATATATATATATATATATATATATATATATATATATATATATATATATATATATATATATATATGACACACACACACACACACACACACACACACACACACACACACACACGTATATACTAGTTTTTTACGTCACGTGATGACAAAATAAAGGTAATTATCAGTAGTCTTGGGATGTTTATGGTATAGTTTTCATAAGAACATGAAGTTAATAACAAGAACATAGTAAATCGTTTTTATTATATCTTCTGTTACAGTTAAGATGATTTATAATTTACTAACGCCCAACATGAACTGTACTGTAACAATACATTTTATGTACCTGAAGTGTATTACCAAAACTGAAATAAATGGAAATGATTGAAATATATAACTAAATACCTACGTTACCTACGTTATTATCAAGTTCTGCAAAGAAACGAACTAATGATGTATTTATTTTAACATCAAGGTGTCTGGAATATTAAAAAAAATGTTAATATCTGTTATTAATCTACCTTGTATATTTTAACCACGACACCCTCCTACAAGACAGAGGGTAATCAAGCCATCCTAGATTCTACAATCTCAAGATATATGTGATTATGACGTCATTAGGGGGTTATTAAGAGCGCTCGCACCTTCTAACAACTATCCTATTTGCATTCTGTAGTTATTGTGTGTCCGTGCATGATATGAATAAACCTCATAAATTAACAAGCTCAAATTCATTGATGATGTGATCGAATGTTTTTATACATGCGTAACGGTTATCGTATTGTTTTGTAGATGAATAAAAATTTTAGAAAATAACATCCCGCAGTAATTTAAACACCATCTTGTTTTGCAATTGCTGAAATGGCTAAAACACTTAACTGTCAACGAATAATAATTTAAACATTTACGACGCTTGGTTGAGCGCATAACCACAACATTTCCTTGTTTTATCAAAACAGGTAGCAAAACACTCGGTATCAATTTTAAGTATTGATACTTTTTTGTGTAACAGAACAGATGTTTAGAACAGTTTTAACAAATAGACTGATGACACAAGCTGCAATAGTGCTCTAGTTACTTGCTTTGATGTAAGGATTTGCAATCCAAGAATTCTTAAATATGGAGCTTTACACACTGTTAAAATGCTAGATTTAAGCATCATTTTTATCATTCCCCATAAAAACAACACTTTTTCTGTAAACGAAAACAGTCCCTATTAATTTTTTAAACAAACTCTTAATAAATGAAAGCACGGGAGCTATTACAATACTTAATATTCACTGGATATGTTAAAAACTTGCATTAGTGAAAAATTACGCTACAAATAAAAAGGTATATTGAACATGGTTATCGTAGGATGTGTGGAAAGAAATAAATTATCATAACCGTTTATTTTAGTTCAATATGTTTTTTATACAAATGCAAAACTTAAAAAAAATCCTGATTAATTTTGATTGCCCATTATTTTGTTTATAGATATTTTATTAGTGTTATGAAATTTAAGTAGGATTTCGGCACTTTCCATGTTCTTTTTTTTAACATTTTATGCACAATAATTAAATGATACACGATTATTTATTAGACCTTAAACTGTTAATCAGTACGTGTTTCTAAAAATGATAATTCTGTTTAATTCTTAGTTGGCTTAATTTTCATGCTCTCTTACAATTTAACGTTTATGTGTGATGATAGGTTAAACTTTTCTTATTGTTTTATAGGTGTTTAAATTATTCTAGTTCACTTCACTCAACTTTTCTCTGTTTGTATATGAAAGTGTTACTTTCAATCGTTTTTAAGTTCATCTATGCAATTTATTAAATAGAATCTAATTTATTATGATTACTCAGACGTGGTTTCCAAATAAATCCTTGTAGCGCAACGATGAGACCTATTGTCCTCGCAAGGAGTGTTTACCGCTACGGCATTAACTTATTAATTTAGCTATCCAATTTGTTTATACTGTCTTTTCATATAAAATAGTGAAATAAATAAGGATGGTGAACATTCGTGGTGTATTTGACGAAATCGACATACGGTATTGAATAAACAAATGTAGTAGAAAGAGTAAACCTATAAATGCGAAATCAATTTGTTTTATATTCATATGAATTTAATTCCCATTTAACTAATGCTACAAAACCTCTATTTGTTTGTTTATCCTTTGACTGTTTCCTCATTCCCTACATTTACTTCTTTTAATCATCATTTATTTCAAGGATATTGTTATTCAAGCGTTATCATTACGATAATCAACGTTCTCTGATTTTTACAAAATAAACAAGTAATTGTATTTTGGAATTCTGCAGCTTTAAATGCTGCCATCTCGGGGTATATTTTATAATCAGGATTTATTATAACGAACACTCCTAGCGAGGATAGTATGTCTAGTATCTTCCTCTTCCTAGGAGGAGCGTTCTATAACGTTCCATAGGTGTATCTTGCATTTCCGACAGTTACGTGTCATCAGATGTTGTATGACTTACAATAAGAGATTATAATCAGAGGCCTTTCTCACATGTCCAATTTACCACGTCACATTAAAAAAAATGGACGAGGTATAGCTCAGCTGAGAACTCAGTCTAACCAAGTGGCCGCAGAGCACTTTATTGGTTTGGGTGGTTTTGAAGTGTTGATAAACTGTGGGTATATGGTTAGATTAGTTAGAAAGCAGAAAAAAAATTATAGTCAGAGTGATAACGAGAACAGACACGAAAAGGGTGCCACAAACATTTAAAGAAAAAGGTAGATTATTATTATTTCTTGAGAGAGAGAGACCCTGTAAAGCTTGACAAGGAGAACAAGTAGAAATAGAGAATAAACAGCAATTCGCTCAATAACGGTAATTTATTTCAAAATTTTAATCAATGGACTAAAAATCTTACTCAAAAGGACCAGACAAGCTGTATTATTTATTCTTACATTTACTCCCGCGCTAAAGTTTGACGTCTTAAATAAACTAGATAAATAATGCAGCCGGTACAACACAATGTTTTATTTCATGCTACTGAGCATTAATAGCACTTAAACACCAACTCCCTAAAATGATAAAAGCTAAATGCTGATACAATACTGGGTGTTTTATATGAAATTTCTATCATAAACAAAGTTAGGTTATTATTATATGCCGACAAGGCATTAGTTACTGGTTTTATCAAATTATGTTAGTTATACAGTAGTGAAATATTTGTGAAGAATGAATAAATTCTGATAGTCAGTCTAACTAAGAAACTGCAGAAAACAGCCGCATCAACAAAGGTAAATAGGTAACATTTTAGTAATATCGTTAATTTAAACACACTTTTGATTTTGCAAAGACCGTGTCGATCGCAGCTGAAGGCAGCTTTCAAACCATGGCAGGTTATAAAGTAAACTCAGCGATACAATTTATTATTACTTGCGATAACGGAAAGTTCTGACTTTGTGTTGACTCGGAAGTGAATCAGCTTAGTCCTGGTTAAGGCAGAAAAGAAGGTTCAAGTCATCGTTACGTACGGTCAAATCCCCTCATATTAGCCATCAGCAAAATAGACAGTCAGGGAGCAGAAGTACCTATTTTCCGCACAGCATAACGGAGCTTCCAGATAAACGAAACACCAACGGCAGCAAAACAGGCGCTCAAAGAAAATCGAAGTTGAACGATAAGTTATAATTTAGGAGAAAATAGAAGAGAAAATTCAGGAAAATAAAAGTAACTGGAAATAAGGTAAGGTAAGTAATTGTAATTTGATCTTATAATGTTGTTTTACCTCTTTAGATTAAAGGCGAGCTTTTATTAACAAAGTACGTTTAATTCTAATCCTTGAGAATATCGATTTAGTGAACTATAATTTCTCGGCACTCACAGAAAGTTAACACTTACAAAGGAATTGAATAAATCGAGATAGCTTTTTGTAAAAGCAACATTTTTTATACATCCGCTCTCCAATAGCGATTAATATATCTGAACCAAATAATTGTCTTATCAGGTTTAGAAGTATTTTATAGTCGAAAATTCACTGGTACAAATGATGATAACATAGATCGAACCAGAAAAACCTGAAAATACTTGAACTTTTCACAAAATGGTTGCTCTAGAGACCACCTCAAGAAGATTTTACCAAAAAAAATTCTTATCGAACACATTGTTACAAAATTTGTTAACAAAATTTTTAAATTGTAGAAAATAAGGATTTCTGTGATCAGAACTTGTTATTTAGTAATTACAGGTACTGCAGTAATTCGACGGAAGCAGCGGATATCTTGAAATAGGCGGTTTTGAAACTGAAAAGAAAGCAGTAGGAATCCTCTAGATGGCGCTACTATGTCCATTTTAATTTTTAACTAAAACTTGTAATATAGCAAGTACAAAAACTTAAAAAATGTATACTATCGAAGCAAGTAACTATTAAAACATCAATCTTAAATTTTCAATCCAAAGATAATCTTTAATGCAGGAATTATAGAAAATTAGGAAGTCGATACGAACGAAACAAATATCGATTTCTTCACGTTAAGCCTTGCTTGCTCCCTTCACGATCAGTCTCTTGCGAGACCCATTAGTAGGCCTGTCAATGAAGTATGTCTTTTCTTAAAGACATTTCTCCAACCTTCTTCATGCTACTCATTCTAACCGTTTCATGTGCAATGCCACGTACTGGTTGATGTTCTATGAAACAATTTTGCCGACCTCCTTTAGCTAGTCGAACGTGTACTTCATTACCCTTTACGATGGAATGTCCGGGTACCCACATCAGCTTTACGTAATTGTTTGTGCGAGCTGGCCAGGATGTTTGGTGGAATTCGAGCACCAGGCCACCGATTCCCTCAGAGTTTTGGAGCTGCCTGGCTGTCAGCTACTATCGATATTACCTTCCTCTTCAATAGAAACAGTAGTACGCAGGAAATAATTCCAAATATTTTTGATTGTAATGCAGTTACACCCCGACCAAGGCTGAGGTGTAGTATACATCTGTCCATCCCATATATTCTGATACCTTCTCCTTCCTCTGGCGTCTGTATTAAAGACCGCCTCGGACAGCTTTTTTAACTCCCAGTCATTCCTTGTTCGTTTGATTGTATCGTAAGGTACTTTTATGGGGAACCATTTCTTAGTTTTGTCAGGGACTTGTTTCATAGCACATATTTTAGATATCTCCTTGGACATAGCACAATGTACTTCCCCCTAATGTATCCTTCCAAGTTCATCTTTAGGTTTAGAAGGGTTGCTATCATGGCTGCGGGCTATGTAGAAATCGCCCCTTTGATACCTTTATATGGGATAATCGTTCGGGCCTCCTGTATATTGCTTAGCTACACCATAGTTGCGTACGAGATCAGTTTAACCATCATTCCGTATATCCAATGGGTCATATTTGGATTTTTTCCAATAATTGGTCCACAAACGTATAGGACCGTGATGTCTGCGTTATTCAAACGTGGTTTTAATGTCATAATCTTCGCTAGGGTTGCCCTCAAGTAGTTGACATCCCCTGCTATACATACCAACGTTCAATAAAGAAGGAGACGCCTTTGCTCCCAGGGGAGTCTTTATCGTTTAATACTGTAAGAGAGGATTTACCGAAATTCACACACCATTTTTGTAACATTTTGAATGTCCCCTCCATTATAGCACACGTATTGCTTTCTACATCTCATAGGCTATATCATACACAAAACCTACAGTTCTGAATCCTACTTTGCCTAAATTCTACAGCAGGACGTCCCCAACGGCACACATGGTCAGAGTAAGCATGGCTGCTCTTCGTTTTCAGAGTGTGTATTATCTACATACAGTTCCCGTGTAGATACCCTGTTTCATATGATAAAATGATCGCTCTAGTATGTTTAGAGACCTTAAGTTCAGTACGTTATCTCTCAATTATCCTTTTCATTATTTTGAGAAACATCGATGTTGTTTATTGGCCAAAAAAATTTTGCCGAGTCATGCAGACCTGCTAGTTGAAATTTATCTATCGTCTCTTTAATTTTTTTTATTTTTGATGTTACGTAATACCTTCAAATTTCCCCTGTCAGCTTTCCGCTCTGGAATGCGCAGGTTTGAATTACCTCTAGCTCCGCTCGGTTGAGAAGGATTTAAAGAGCAACACTGTTTTACGCATTCGGTACCCTGGCAGTACATTTTCGCGTCATACTTTTGTTATACTATGTGAGAGAGAAACGATTTGCGTCCTATTCATACATTCATTTTGCCACATTAATGGCCTTGTTTCCTTCGTTCACCCTCGTACCGCAACTCCGCAGAGTGAGAGTATCACAGACTCCTTATTATCCGTTCTTCGGTTTTCTGAGCTTAATACCGCCTTTCGTCACATTCTTTATCCTTAATGTATGTTACTCCTATTCAACCGCTCGACCTCACCGTAATTGTCCTATTGAGAGTGTTTTCTAGGGCCTTATTCGTATGTGCAAGTAAGTTGGATCCAAGCGACCTGGGTCAACAAATGCACTAAGTTTCTAATCTGTTAACGTAACATTAGTTGTATCAGGTCTAATTTAATGCTGTTCATCAACACTTGAACAATTACAACAAAAATTATGTTTCTTTCATAAACAGAAGCCTCCGCTTGAAACCCTTACACTCACGATTTGAAATTTTCCCAATACGATTTTTACTCCAACTTTCGATATAAAGGAGAATTTTGTGCATCTCTTTTCTTCTTTGGAGAATAAAAAATCTGACTTGATTTGTTTTAAATACTCTGGTTCTAAGTTTGATTAATTGTACTACTGTTGTATCTACAGGACTCCCAAAAACAGCAACATGCAGGACTTCTTTAATTACCTTAGTTTAAAGGTTGACCAGCTTCTCTCTCAGTTTTCATTTTGCGTAATCTTCTAGGAGATGTCAATGTTCATAATCCTAATTGGCTTCAATTTTTATCACCCACCAATCCTGCTGGTCTGGGAATACCGCGAGCCGTTGTCACTTTAATTCCGGGGTATTCACAAATAGAACAGAAAGATTTAAGACACACGTTCTGCGAGTGACCTGTGCGCTTTGCTAGAAGGTATTAAGATCACAGACTGGGTGCAAAAAAACCACTGGGAAAGCACAAGCCTTATAGGCTGCAGTGCCGGAACCAGTTAGGTAGACGGACTCACAGGAAAAAAGAAAAGAAGTCCGGCTGGTGACAGTGATTTTACTTCTTTTGATCTCACACAAATAATTTACGAATCCATTAGAATACATATTATGTATCCTCTGGACCTAATGCTTGCATCAAACCGATTTGTTTATAAAACATCAGTTCTCTTTCCACTAGGTTTACCTGACTGTTTCCTATTAAGATACTGTTCTAAATTCTTCTCTTAACAACAATGATTGAACCTTAGTCAGCTAAGTGGACTACGATTTTTGTAACCTTCCCTGTGTTTTAAATCGTCCTTGTATTATGATATTGCTTTTTGGAGAAAAATAACATTTTCTGTGGAATACTCCGTTGTTTCACAGGGAAGCTTACTTGGAATACCCTTATCAAGACTGTTCTTAGCTTTTCCTGCAAACTTTTAATCTCTACTGGATTACTTTCCTTCAAAGAGGCTCTCCTTCAAGAGCTCCTTACACGAGTGTAGGGTTCAATTGGTATTCCTTGAGTTTTAATGCACTTCTGCCACTTCTGGCCTAAAAGCAACTAATTTGATCTGAAATCCTGTATACTTATGGTTTGAGACGCTTTGAACACACGTCAGTTTCAGTGCTGTATACTAATGAGAAAGTGCGAATATTTTAACCAAACCTTCCAGAAATGCTTACTACTAAAGATAACCGCAATTTCTGTTAGGCTATTTTCACTTTCAATAATTTACTCTGTATGGAATTTGCTCAATTGTTAGTAATGTCTGCATCTAGCCATAATTAGCAGTTTCAAAATAGGTCCAACAAATGAATTACAATACTATAAAACTTTACTTAAGAATAGAAATAAGAAATACATTTCCAAAGAGTAAGAAACAATTGCAAAGTAAGTCAAACATGCCAACATTATATATTGTGTTGATCCCAATATTTAACCCAAATGGACAACACACGACTTTTCAAACTACAAAGTGGAAATTAAAATAAATTAATTTTAATAATATTTCTTTTAGGATAATTATGCATACCCTTTTAGTACGTTCATAACAAGAATAGGCAACACTGTAAAAACAAAACAGTAATCTACGTCAGATGGACGTTTAAAGCTTCATGTTCATGTTCATCTATAAAATACCGATAATACAAAATAAGCATTTTCAATCCTATTTGATTAATTTTTAGAAACTTTGTAAAATTAATTTGTTTATAAAATTTGATGCTACATATTTTCTTACAAAATTAATAGTTATTCAGATATTGAATAAATTTGAACTAACGCTTAAATTCCACAATAAGAATTTTTTTCCGCTAAACTACGCGTCGCATCAAAAAGTGCATAGAATATAATTAATCGCTATGCTTATAAAAATAAAAAAACCTCTTCTACACCTCTGAATATATCTCCAAATCTAAACAGCTGCAGGAGAACTGAAAACAAGCTTAAATACAAAATTTGAATTAAGTACATTTATTTCTGAAGTTATCGTGGATACATCCACAAACACACCCAAATCTACATCTACATCTACATCCACATCCACATAAACATCCATATATACACACCCATGCCCGCATGCACCCCGGTCCCACACGCACACTCTCACGCACACACACACACACACACAACCAGCACACACAACACACACACACACAGCACACGCACACACACACACGCACACGCACACGCACACCACAGCACGACACGCACACGCACACCACACACACGCACACGCACACCACACACACACCACACGCACACCACACCACACACACACACACACACACACACACACACACACACCACACGCACACGCCACCACGCACACGCACACTCACGCACACGCACACGCACACACACGCACACCACACAGCGCACGCACACACACACACACACACACACACACGCACACACACGCACACGCACACACACACACGCACACGCACACGCACACGCACACGCAAACGCACACGCACACGCACACGCACACGCACACGCACACGCATACGCATACACACACACACACACGTAAACGCAAACGCACACGCACATACACACGCACACGCACACGGACACTCACACGCACATGCACAGGCGCACACAGACATCATATTCGATCTTCGCGAAGCTTCGCCAAATGTTTTAAACTGAGTTATTGAGTTAATTTAGGGTTACTGGGAGAAAGTCAGTTGCCTAACCTTCTATACCTACATATTCATATGTAGGTTGGAATTTGATATTAGTCTAATCAAATTGATTACAAATATCGCACTCCTTGTTAGTGTTTTACTGTTGTAATTTCAACAACGTGTTGTCATTAATTTGAGTAATAGCTTCAGTGATATGTATAGTTTTTAAAACCAATCATCAGTTTGTTAGTGTATCTTGCGTATTTTAAAATGTCCTGGTAGAAGTCAATACGATACAACAAAAATTTCCCTCCAATATTTTATGTTTAATTCGGTCAGTAGTTCCTAGCATGGGGCAAAAGTGCTGCAGATCACAACCATGGCGACGATGACCACAATAGTATCGTGCATTTGAATCACGTACTTTTTGTACTCCTGATTGTGTTAGAAATCCAATTGAGCATTTTATCGTTGCTATTTATGAACATTGTGACTATTGACGATAACAGTACGTAAAGGCATCTACATCTTTCAGCATACATAGTAAAGTAGAGTATCTAGTATGCGTGGATCTGAAATGCATACAAACATAGTTTGCCTTGGTGAGAAGTGAATGGGATCATAAAAAACGTCGCGCCGTTACGTAATCAATACCTTACGTAAATAAAACGTCCATTTTAAACATCTGGTAGGAGGTTTAAAAATGTTGGCAACTGACAATACAAGGCGCCGGTTACATACCTGATAATGGTTAGTTTTCCATTTTCCGTTATCTCTGTAAAAACAAAATTGAACTGCAGTACCTCAGTATCGATCCAGACCAGACTAATGTTTATACATACCTTTATTGGTATGTTTAGTACTAAAAACATGCCTACATTTAGCTAACGTACCCTTTTGGTTTCTAGTCGCTACGCCACCTAAGTACGAGTATAAAGACTACGCTGTATACGTTACACGGCTTTATAACGAGAATACCCACTTTTTCATATTTTGACGGAAATCAGGCAACACAGTTCTGTTGCAATACGTAAAGCTAAAGTTAGGTATAGCATTACCCAACTTAATTATTGAAAACAAGTAAGGATAAAGAAAATTGTCCTAATAGAATAAGAAAATGTATCCGCGTTCAACTAAAACATACAAATATGGTGTTCTGAATACAATTTTAGTTACGTTCGATTCGTTCGAAGAAATAACTACATATTTATGATGAAATGAATTGTGAAGGTCACAATACAGAGATGCGATTACAAAAAAATAACTGTGGGAAGAAGATTGATATATTAGATAATGGATGGAATGGGAAACTGTGTACATTAACGTGATAACGTTTCATATTAAATATTTCAAAAGTATAAATTACTGAAAAATTCTGATATTTATTCTCAGAATTTGCGCAAGTGCAATAGCCGTACATAAGACTCTTCTGATGCTAAACCTTAATGACATAGTGGAATAAAACCGAATTGCATAAATAGTGAACAAAATTTTATGTCAGTAAATTTATACTTTTCTACCACGGTGGTATTTATATGGCACTTTATTGGTTATTACAGATAGCCCTTGTAGTTCCAGAGTAGTACTAGTTTCTTTCCCAACTTAAAATAAGTTCAGGATATGAATATGAACGATCTACACCCTTAAAATATTATATAAGTATTTCTATCTTTAACGTAGTAGCTTTCAAGGTTACTCTACTTTTTGTAGATTTTATATTCGTTTTCCGTTACACAAAGTGATAGTTTTCTTGACTTTACCATACATTGCTGATTTATCAAAGAATTTGTATAAGTTCTATTTTATTATTTCTAAGCTAATGAGTACTGATAGGATTTTTATCTCATAAGCAGGGAAGAGAGGGAATACCAACGAGAGGATTCGCGATCTTACAAAGTACTGCAAGTTAAGAGGATAAAACAAAGTAAGATTAGAGTGATTATTATTAAAAATTGGTCCAAATATAACATTAGACCTCTTAATCTTTCAAATAAAAATAATACATTGGACATAGCCAAGAGCAAACTAGAACGGAAAGTGAGTGGAGCATGTTACAAACAGTAACATCGTTAGACTAAGGGCAAAAATTTCATAATACTCGTGGAAAACATAGGGATGGTGAAAAAGCACCGATCATTATTCATTTCTCACAAAATTACAATGTTCAATTATTACAGAAATACCCCCTAAGAAGAGAGTAATGACCAAATATCTCAAATTAATTGCTTTTACGTTTTAATAATTATCGAAAACAAGTGATCCTTCTCTCCATTTTAACTCTCTATTGTGTTCGGGTCAATATGCACCAATCGCGTTCTTCTAATGGGCATAATTCGTTAATTTATTTAATTATTTCGTTGCAACTGTATGACTTTTATTTCGTTACTCTAATCAAATTGTACCTAGATTGATATTAGAAAATTAGAATTAGTTTTTTTAATGCATTTGTTATGCTCACTGTGTTTGGGTCTATATGACCCGGTGATTTGTGTGGTTCAACTAGAAGAACGAGAAGCAGATTATTATCACAGACGAATGTATTTTATTAGTTTTATTTTCATAAACATAAATAACTTACATAATATTACCACATTATTGAGCAATATTGCGCATATTGCATGCGTTATTTGCGTACCGGTAAACAAGTTTATTCCTGTTGACACTTGTCTGTGGCTACGCGTATAAATGCAGTCAGTGAGCATCTGTGTGTTAGTTTCGTAGTAAATATCAAACTTGATGCTTCTAATAAGAAATACCGAACAATTGTAATTTATTATTGAAAATGTGTAGTGAGAGAGTGCTTACGGATAGTGAACTTGAGAAACGAGGAAGAAGACCATTTATCCGAAACTGAGATATATAACAGCGAATCGAATGATGAAGTGGAAGCTTCGATTTCAGATGAAGCTAATACGGATAATCACGTAACTTCAAAAGATGGCAATATAGTATGGAATGAAAAGACACATCAATTGGAAATGGTTATATACGGAGTCAAGATTTGTTCTATATGCTTATGCATATAACATGCAAATATACTCGGGAAAAAAGTTCCAGAGAGAGGTCAAGGTAAAAGAGTAGTGATAGATCTTACTGATGGTCTAAACGGTCACAATGTAACGTGTGATAATTTTTTCACCTTGTACGATCTGGGGCACATACTATTGAAATGAAAAATAACCACGCTTGTCACTACTCTCAAAAATACGCCTGAATTGCCAGCGGCATTGGTATGCAACAGGAAAGAAGTTCTTTCTTCAAAATTTTACTTTACCAAGGACACGTCGATAGTGAAACGGAATAAAAATGTTACGTTCCTGAGCACCATGCACCGCGATAACGGAGCGCATAACCAAGATCATAAAAAGCCGTTTATGATTTTAGATTACAACAAAAATAAAGGTGCTCTAGACACGTTACACAAGGTAATAATAACATACATACACTAAAAGATGGCTAATGACTATCTTTTACAATATCATGGATGTTTCAGCCTACAACGCTTATGTTCTGTGGTGCGAAGTAACTCTAACCTGGAATGCTGAAAAACTTACAAAACGGCCACTATTTCTTGAAGAACTGGGTAATTCCTTGATCACTCCATTATTGGAAGAAAGAAAACGTCTCCCTGGAAGTATTCTTGCAGCTGAAATGGTTATAAAGTCACGTTCTTCAAGCAGTAATGCTGAAGTAAGGGAAAAATGAACCACAACCAAGCGTAAAAGATGTAATTTTGGTCCTCTTCAAATGATAATAAAACTAATATGGTATGTTG
This sequence comes from Vesta saturnalis, assembly GCA_036346205.1. Classification (NCBI taxonomy): domain Eukaryota; kingdom Metazoa; phylum Arthropoda; class Insecta; order Coleoptera; family Lampyridae; genus Vesta; species Vesta saturnalis. Next base: position 1,048,996 of record JARFJB010001371.1, read on the forward strand.
TAATTGCTCAAAATACCTATGTAAAGCATACACATATATTACTACTGTCAAGATTGTAACAAATAACAACAAATAACTACTACGTTTTTCAGATGTTCTTTACATAACTGTTATAATAATATGTAATAAAAATAAAATGACAAAATAAATTGTAATAAATAATAAATACTACATCTTATTTCCTATTATTATTTACTGTTATATCAAATTAATGACAATAAAACGACAACTATAGGCTCCCAGGTCATAATGACCAGAACATAATAAGTGAAACCAAAATGTTGACACAATAAGAGGGTTAAATCTGTATTTGTTTGTGTCTATATTACGAAATTGTATTTAACTTTTCACCCACACCGTGTTTCTTAAACCATTCCAATAGGTAGACCTCTAACTGAAATACTGTTATGTGCAATTCCACCACCAACAATTTTTTTATCCATACATTAAATTTACTTAAACTGTTCTATGGACAATTTCACGTTGGGTTACTTTGAGACTAATAAAAATAAGTTTGAAAACGTTACGACAGAAATCCAATTTTAAATGTCAGTAGGCTTCCTGTTTTCTCTGACTAAAAGAAAATTTCTTTCACCTTTTGACTTTGAAAATTTCGCAATAACCGGTGTGTTCGCTTTGATGAAGTTTTTTATTCTGTAAATTAATAATTAGGCCGGATATACCATTATTACCTAAAAGACTGTAGAAGCAGTTTCTGCAGCTATGCTTTTGATGGTTATGTAGGGTATTTGTGAACCGTTAACATACACGAATTATCGGAAACTACTATATTCTTTTAATTTAATTGATTATACAACACGATTTCTTAATTGAGTTGATCAGCCTATTTCCACAGTTTTTGTTATAGTAGCGAGACGTTTCGGAAGCGGACTCTGCTTTCTTCAGTCTGTTTATGAAGCACACGAATGGATACGTTAACCTAGAGTATTAAATGTATTCAATGGCTATCTAGCGACTAAGATTGCAATTTATACTAACATAATTACACGTTATCTTTAATTCTATCAGTTTCTCATATGATAAATGTTAAATTACACGTTGTATGTAGATTCTAAGTTTGAATATACTTAATTACCTACTTTACACATTTGTTTAGTTTGGTACGTTTAACAATGCCACGGTTTTATTACCAGCTCAGATACTTTATGCCGGCAAACAAGTGAATAGTCCTTTTAAATAAATTCTGTATTAATTAATAATGTTATAATGAATGGTTGTGCGCATTAAAAAATAATAATATACAATACAAGAATGACAGTTTTCTGATAAGATAAACACTGATTGGACAATTCCAGTACATATGTTGAAATCCCCGACATATTGATTTTGCAAGTGAAATTAATCCTAGTCTAACACTGACAGAGCATTTAGACGAATATAATTATTATATTAATATATGTATTTACATCAGGCACAAAGAAATTAAATGAGGTAATTGTTAGTTACACAAATATTTTATACGTACACAAAAAAACACAAATTTCGACAGTTATATTAAAAAGGGCACACAAAACGGATAATCCTAAAATGGAAAAGTTTATTAAAAAACAACATTTTATAACATACCGCTGTCAGTAATTTAAAAATAAACATATATTCTTACTGATTCCAAACGAACAGCAATGTATCACTTCATTTCAATCGTTTTATTGTGAAGATGTGTAAAATAAATTCAAAAAATTCAAGCTAACGCCGGCCTTAAACAGCAAGCGACAACTTAAATTAAATATATATGGTCGTATTCAATAACTGTTAGGGAGCAACCAGTACTCCGTACCAACTCAGGGTTTAGTATTAGTTATTGCCAACCACTTTAGCAATCAGTAGATACCAATTGTACCTACTTAATATGCAATGGGTTTTTTAGCTTTAATCATTATTGTTTTGAGGTTGTTTGTGCTATACCGATAATCCAATATTAAGTTTATTGATTATAACTACACACTCAAGTGCTCTTCTTGTTTTTCTTTAATAATTAATTAGTGGTTAACGCACCAAATGGCTCCATTGCAGCATGTTTGCGGGCTCTTGCTGGATTTGGGACCAGTTTTGTGCACTTTCAAACAATACTATTTAAGAAAGTCCGCACACTGGTTTTGCGATTTTTGTATAAATTTATGCTTACATATGTTTGGGAGTTCCCTTTCAGGACCATTTACATCCTGAAAGTTACTGTACGCTTTAGTTGGACTCCCATTCATATAAGTCAAATGGGTAAGATAAGTTTACATCATTCATTTCAGTGAATTGCCACCACATCAGTTAGCCATTAATTACTTAGTTTAATTTTGAATGCTTAATCAAATTAAATTAATTCAATTAACATAGTATCCAATATTCAGTTGGGAACTAATTACTATTAGATCGTTGTTGGAAACAGTGGTCACTTAATAAAAACAAAATTTAAAAATCACGTGTGGGTTATTCTTTATATTAATTTAATTTAATCTATATTATAATGAAAGCAAATATTTGTTTTCTGAACCAAAACATTGTCTCCTACCTAACGAATATTTTACCATTACCTTAGCGTATTTTAGCATGTGTATACTAACCTGTCTGTGTTTCTCTTTTAATTACTCTACTTTTGACCATTTTCTTGTTGTTGTTTGCCATGTTTCGAGCTCTGGGGACAAATTTAAACAAAAACACGGGCGTGTTTTATTTTGGTGTCTCCTAACTATATTGAGCACTGGCTGTCATTTAGATATGTAGCAATACTCTGGCTTATTATTAGTAAATAACCTTGGTAATATTACTAGTCATTATTAATACAATGCAACCAGCTTGCTCTGCTCGCGCGTATTGGGAAAACGCCACTCCTTGTGCTAGGATCATGGCTGCATCTACATCCATATTTCCGTACTGAGACTAATCTGAAAATGCTAAAAATTGTTCTGTTGGCTAGGCCCAAATAGAAGTATAATCCTTCGTCCTTTACCTGAATCTTTTATATACACATCTTATAGCTTTCTTGAACAAATTGAAATGTTTACTTCTGTGTAATATGTAATTTTTATGTTTTAAGTTTTTTAATCGTGATACCTGATTGTGAGGCCAGATATGCAGTGTTTTATTTATACTATCATCATTGACTGCAGTGTAATTCACATTCAGATAGCATTGTTAGGGAAATATCCCAATGCTGTCTAAAGACGAGAATAACAGAAATGTGTGTGTGTGTGTGTGTGTGTGTGTGTGTGTGTGTGTGTGTGTGTGTGTGTGTGTGTGTGTGTGTGTGTGTGTTTGTGTCTCTGCCTGTGTATGAAAATCGTCAGAGGGATTGTGTAGTATATTTTTTTTGGTAGGAATTAATTCAGTACATTGATGAATTTTATTATTTTAAATTGTTTCAGTACGAATCTATAAAAGCGTAGACGTGCAGTTTGCTAAATATAATCACAGCCATTTTTACAATCTGTGGCGTTGTGATGTAATTGTCTTAGTTTATATCAATTGAGTTGTTTGCATGAAGTCGTTATAGAAATGTCCCTTTACCTGCTTGTGTAAAAGTGACATGATGAGATGCCGTTTACCAAATCTAAATATTTCTATAAGAGGGGGCAAATGATTGCTTCCCTTGTAGTTCAGTTGAGGTATAGATCTTGAGAAAAGCTTAGAGTTTAAGAATCGAGTGTGAGATTTAAAGCAATTAGGATGTAATTTACGATTTGCTGTTCTTGGGCCTTCGGTGTCCCGTCGTCGTTTTGGTTAAGTTTTAAAATCGCATTCCGTCAATTTTGTTAGGATTGTACAGTATCTTAGCAGTTCGCTTTTGTGCTGTTATACCCCTAACAAATTTGTTTACCGTTTGTGGTTTTATCACCACAAGATAAGTGAAGTCAGAGATTTCCAATTTACCCTAGCGCTGCTCAGTAAAGAAAGTCTTAAAAACACACCATGTTTTAAGAATTTGTTAGAAACTTTTCTTGTAATTATGTAAATTTACAGATCTATATGATCTATATTGCTATCACGTATGTGGACTTATCGTGACTATAGACATTGCTACCGTAATTTCTAAGAGTAAAGGGAAAGGAAAACGTCACGTATTTCATTCCCTCCCAAGGGGAGGGCGGACTGCTTGAGCTTTCCAAGCTCCTTCAGCCACAATCATGGATTTCCAGCATTGATACATACATTACGTATATGTGCATGGTGGGATTAACTATGGGTGTGGCCAGAATAGGATTGGAAGGAACGGAGTTAGGGTTCTGAGGGGAACATACTACTCCAGTATTCGCTTAAATAGCCGCATATGGTGTGCGTATACGCTGTGACCACGGCGCTACATGTGTATGACGAAAACTCCCTGAAAAACCTCTTACAGGGTAGACGGTAGCGGGAGTCGAACCAATTACATCCCGAACGTTAAGCAAGTCATGTTACCACAACTCTACTAGCTCGGTTTTTAAGAGTAATAGAAAAGTATCACGTGCTAATATTTGGTTGTATTTAAAGTGCCATATTATTATGTGTTTGGATACTCACGTATAAAGTTATTTAAAATAATGTGCATACTTAGGATTTTGGTAAATGTGTGCTGTGGCACGCTTTATAATAGAAAGGTGTTAGCTGATAGGGATGGAATTTGGACCAGAACAATGGAAACTTTGGGGAATGTTTCATTGATTGTACTTGCCCATTATATACATTTTTTATGCTGTCCTGTTAATCATAATATAGTTATTTGTAGTGCTTTTGGGCATTTATTTACCTTTACCAAATTAAAAGTACGTGGAATTTATTTTGTCACATTTTAAAGTTACCGAAATTAAAGCCATTATCGTTCAAAAATGTAAAGTAAGCTTTGTTGATTAACTAAAATGTAGGAACTTGAAACAGTCGATCGTGTCTTGTTTATTCTTGAAAGTAATTACCATATTTCCCCCCTTTTTTTTTTAATTTCAGTAAATAATTTTACGTGGAAGTTCATACCAAAGATATATAATGAATTTTGTGTATTTATCGGTTTTCGCAATTTTTTGCGGACTTTAAAATAAGCTTAAAACTTTACTCAAGTGTAAGTGAGCTTTGCGTAGATATCTTTGAAGTACAACTTTAGGTAAAGGTGGGCGTTTTCTCTTCGAGTGAACATTATGGTTCCCTGTTGAGCCATTACTTTAAGATCTAGTTCATGACGTTTTTCCCACTAAAATTTATTTAACAGGTGACGTATGTTTACTGATTTTGATTTTGTTGTCCTTTTGTATTGATGAGTAAGAACCGCGCCCTTACTACTGAGCTAAGTCGGTACCATGCACTTCACCTTTACGGGCCGATGTTCTAGTGAATGTCATACCCGTAGCAATGTTTGTGCATGCGTCCGTACGGGCGTGCTTGCGCTCGCGTTCCTACGTGCACGCCTTTATGCGTTTATGTGTGTGTCACTTGTGTGTTAGTGTGTCGCGGTTTATTGTAATATATTTACTATCCTAATCGATTTGAGTAGCAATTTGTCGTTATGGATTTTGTCCTATTTAATTCATTAGTTTCCTTCTAATAATAATACTAACGATAACATTACTTTTTGAGCGCGTCACGAATTTAGGAATAGTTTGAACAATTTATTTTTGCAAAATTCTTCCTTATTTAATTGTTACTTTATTTGTTATTATACGTGCTGTTTCTGGTGTTACCCTGAATTATATACGTCTCACCCTGTAGTTCCTTATTTTATTTTTTTTTTTACTTACTTGTTAGAGGTAGGCACTAACTTTCTTTAGTCATAATGTTGCTTTCTTTCGGTGGTTTTATTTATTCAGTTTATTCAGTTTAGTCTTGAGCTAGTGAGGCTTGTAGCTTAATGGAGTAATTGTAAACAGAATTTAGAGGAAATAAAACAAATATTTATTTGGAACAAAGTAAAATATTAATTATTTCACTTTTCAGTTACTTTTTTGCAACTTGCAATGATATAAGTAAGTAGAAGTAGGTAGTTAAGCAAACATTTAAATTATTTCTCACTGTTTTAATACTTCAAAAATATGAAATAACGTTGTAAGTGTCAGTATATACTCGTATACAATGATAATCTCAATCGAATAAGTTTATCATTTAAACAATGATTTACTAGTTCCAAGATGAATAAATTACGCAACATATAAAGTATGTCAAAACAGAGCCTTTATCGAACAGTAAACGATGCTTATGTAACCTGTAAATTATTATAAAAATATAAGTAAGTAATATAACCTCACATGTTTGAATTACCAACATTTATATAAATATGTGGTAATGCATAAGAAAAATCATAACCCGGAATACCCGTACTATCATTTACGTCAATTACGGTTGCTGAAATAGTAATATAAAGTGCAGTGTAACATTTAAGTAACTAAATCTCTGTACTAGATTTGACTTTTTTATGCATAATTACAAAACGTAGTTATTTAAGTATAGTAATAATGGCAATAAAACACGCATGTAAAGTGTACAAACCATGTACAATAATTTAATATACGCTTTAGCTAAAAGTTAAGACCGCTGATGTTTTTTCTGTTGTTCAAAATCCCATCTACAACTAATAGAAGGCACACCTATAAGAAAGTAGTAGTTTACGCAACCCCTGTTAGGCTATCGGTAATACGAGGGTGTGAGGAAGGGTAGATTGCGACTCTGAAAGATCTCGTTAGTATTTATCTGTCCCCAAGGAACATAGCGTCACGAAGATAGAAACGGCTCGTGGCCCGCTACCGCTGCTATTACCGCAGTACGATACTTTGCCAGTAGAGTATTGTACAGCTCTCTATCATTTACTGTTATCAGGATACTTCTTGATTAATTTTAATTATTAGGGAGATGCTGCAGAGATGTTATAGTAATAAATTCTTAACTTGATTATTTTTAACGTTGTTAAATTATTTGGAGTATTTTGTGTATCTAATCGTAAGCCACTAAAACAGTTCAATTTACACAGTTGTTAAACATAAATATCTTTAGTTTGTTTCTACATTTATGCATTCATCCCCCATTTAATGATAATAACTAATGGAAAATATCTATTCTGCCAATGCTATACGGTTTATCTATCGGCGTCAAACATTTTAAGACATCGCTGATTTATAAAATGGACAATTATGAAGCAGTACTTAAGAGTAAATAAATTGACATAATGTCATTTTCTAATTTACTCCCAAAATCAAAAGGTCGTACTGGAAACTTTTGCGTACACAAGTAAAAATGTTGATTTATCTGTGTTCTTGTTTTCTGTGGAATTAAAATTAAAATATTATTGACATGATTAATTCTTTTGAGGCCGAATTGTATAATATCCTTCAGCAACGCTGTTGTTCCGCGCTACATGGCTTACCCAAAAGTTATAAGGAGAGCAGACTTTTTGTACCAATCTCCTCATGTAAAGATTGAACAGGTCACAAACTTTCTAAATAACATTTAAAAGATGTTGCAGAGAACTTTATTTTTTGTATAGAAAATCCTTACTAAGTGATTAAAATATAAAGCGCAAGACCACCACTGTTTAATAATTCTTATCTTTGGGTTAGACCCAGTGTTTTTTCATTTGTTTTATATTACAGTTATGGTCATCTGTAAATGATCACAGTTTAAAAAGAATAATTGTTATCAAATAAATTTCTGAAATCTGAAAATTACAGGTATTTGAATTATGAACGATAAAAGTTTGTAACCTAATACGACAGTGCTCAATGCAACTCAAAAAAAAAGTTCACCACGGTAAATTAGAAACAACCAATGAGTAAAAAAGCGACAGAACTGCGATGGAAATACTGGTAATAAACACATGAAGAGTAACACACATATAGTTCTACATACCTCTGGGTTTGTACCCCATACCACGTATGGTGGAGTTGGCACCTACCGGACGAATGAACAAAAGTGATGTCGTCGTCAATGCAACAAATAAGAAGCTTTCAGTTCGTAAAGCATTTCAAAATACTGCACTGGCCCGCGCGGCCGTTGTGTTATGGCAAGGTTTGGCGGAAGCATCATGGAGTGGGTCTCTATTAAACCATCCATGAGGAGAAAACAGTTCATAACCTATTTCTCCAGTACTATTGAGAACAAAATGGAACACACAAAAGGGGTGAAGCCCCTCCAAACGTACCAAACGAGGGACCAGAGAACTAAGCACATCCTAAAACACGTACAAAAACAGGATAGTTGCTCAACTACTACATAATGGCGTGTGGTCAGGAAGGAGCGGGAGGGAGACAATGTTCATTTAACGATGACTGTGGACAACTTTTGTTCAAGAACTTGGAAGGCGATGCCTTCAAAGATGGCTACAAGTTCAGGCGGACCACTATCAAGCCTAAAGGCTCTATGAAGCCTAAAGCTGGTGTAGCCCCAAGAAGAATCCAGAATCGACTAAAGCTAGAGGAATTGCTTGTCCTCAAGTTGCCCAAACAGGGACAAGTAGCACTTAACAAGGAATGAGGAATAATCTGCAGCTTCCGACGCATTGTGCAAAATATTTGCCCTGGCCAAAGCGGCAATTGCACTCACTGAACAGCTGTACGTAGAGGGTTGCTCAATAAGTTGGCCTCTGATAATGATATCTAATTTACTGCAAGGACATCGAAGTACGTAGAGTGGCAATTCTTTTCAGCAAAGTGAGATTAGACAGCACTCATTAAGCATAACAAGGCTTCGGCAAAATCACGCGTGCAAAAAGCCGCATCCAAACGACATCGGTAACCTCAGAAAGGCCGCTGAAAAATATATAGATGGCGCTGTGGTAGGCATTGAGCTCTTATACTTTCCAGGTCCTCATCAAATAGCGATACTAGCGCAAGCAAGTGAAGTAGAAGGTCATACAAGAGATCAATGCAGGCCGCTTAGCCAACCTACCTAAGGCGAATAGGCCTTAGCCTATTATTGTCGAAGGAGATCGATAACGTCCTCAACCAATTCCTACGAAACGAGGTTCTACCAGACGAACCGCTTCACCCCTAGACATTTTGATGACCAAGCTTGAAAAGGCGCTTTTGTCGAACGGGGTGGTTTTGTACGCGTTTACGGTAATAGCGGGTGTATTTGACGACGACTCAATTAAAACCATAAAAAACGCACTGAAACAAAGGGCTGAATCAAATCTATGTTGAAGGACAGGAAAGGTACAGCAAGGGAGGGGAGTTGGTCATAGTGGTGCTTGAGAAATGGTGTTCGTAAGGAGGGGTGCGGTTACTCCTACTTTAGTTGCTTGTGGTCGACGATCCACTCACTCTGTTGCCAAACAAATGATTAGGTACGCAAAGGTAACAACCTAGCTATTGTTATACGAATAAACCTTAAGGTTGTATCATAACGGTTGCAAACGGCCCTGTGCATCACAATAATGGTACAACCGGACATAGCCTGGACCTAAACATGTAAACGACAGTAGTTTCTCCTTTTATGAGACTACAAGTGCTGCATATAAAGCCTCCTGTTCTGAAACACAACTCCTCGATAGCTCAGTTGGAATAGCCCCTCCCTAGCAAAGTAGAGGTCGTGAGTTCAAGTACCACTCGAACTAATAGTTTACTGTATTTACTTTAAAAGTTAATTTTAAATAAGTACAGTTAATGATTATTATGTTGAACTCCTGTTTCTTCATTAAGAACAATTTCTACAGTTAGTGTTGCTTATAGCAAATAAAAATTAACAATCAGTCACGCGTTGTCATATACGAAACCTTAGCGAATTACGGGCTCACATGGCATACACAAGAGTTGACTGTGATCTTTCAATGTGTACAAAAATTATAATACATCGTAACCAGGGAAGTACATACAGTTTAAGTTTAAACAGAGTGTGGCTTATACCTCAGTTGGAAAGGCCTACCCGAGCGAAGTAGAGGTCGTGGATTGAAGTCCTGCTCGAGTTAACCTTTTACTGTATGTACTTTAAAATTAATTTTATATAAATACAGCTAATGGTTTGAGAGTAACCTTTGACCAAAAGTTTACGTAGAATTCTCATTTCGGAGAACTGGTAAAAATCTGCTGCAAATTTTATCAGTACTTCCACATGAAAAAATCGTTTTTTTTTTGTAAATAACTCGAAAACTTTACAAAAAAAATTACAAGAATGTTTTTCGATTAAAACTTTGATTTTTTATTTAACACGAAAATTTCAAAAAAATCGTGTGGACGAGTTTTTTGAAAATATTTCGAGAATGACATAGTTTTCGAAAAAATTCGAGAAATTTGATTTACTATCTAATGGTATTTTCACATTTTGTCACTTTTTGAATATATTAAGTAGTTCCGGAGATATTTAGGAAAAATCGTTTTTTTAGTGACGGTTTTTTGCTAATATCTTGTAAATCGTTTATTGAAAAAATTATGGGAAGAAAAATAATCACAATTATATTACTAATCACATATTAAAAGTAAAAAATCTAAAAAAGTAAAATTTGCAAAAGGGATACTTACTCCACAATTCTACGCCTTTGTTCATACCCCACTGACCCCAGTCGCTTTGGGTAGTTTGCGTCTATATGTGTGCCAAATTTCAAGTTGATATGTTATGTCCTTCGAAATTTATGGAGTACACACACCACGCACACGCACACGCACTCGCACTCGCACACGCTCACTCACACGCTCAGGCACACGCACACCCACACGCACACACATACGCACACGCACACGTATACGCACACGCACACGCACACGCACACGCACACGCACACGCACAAGCACACGCACACGCACACCCAGGCGCACACGCACACGAACACACACGCACACGCACACTCACGCGCACACGAACATGCACACGCACACGCACACACACACGCACACGCATACGCACACGCACACGCACACGCACACGCACACGCACACGCACACGCACACGCACACGCACACCACACACACAGCACACGCACAGCACACGCACACGCACACGCACAGCACACGCACACGCACACACAGCACACGGACACGCACACGCACACGGAACACACACACGCACACGCACACGCACACGCCACGCACACGCACACGCACACCACACACACGCTACACGCACACGCATACGCCACGTCACATCAATTTTGTTTATGGACGTTTTCGAACGGTTTAAAATGAATTAAGCAAAAAATAAGAGTATTTTCAAGTAAAAAACGTGGGTTAAGCTTGGCGCTATATCTCAAACTGTTTTCAAGATATTGACAAAAAACGAAAAAAAAAACAATTAAACTTTGACACCCTGTATCTCAAAAACGGTGCGTTTGAGGAGATATGTTTATAAGAAAAATAAGTTTTTTTATGTAGAATCAACTCTTTCAGTATCAGCATATCATTAAGGAACACCCTGTATATATTTATGTATATACATATGTACGGGGTGGTTGTCTACTACGTAGAAGGACGATTTCTCCTTAACTATTAGAGATATCAAAACCATTTTGGTGTGGTAATACACGATCATTGGACCTACATTCTAAAATGATTTATATATATACAGGGTCATTGAGAAAAACATGCCAACCCAAACCTGTGTTTTATTTAAATAGAACACCCGGTACATCTTTGCATTTTTGGATACACTGTTACATTCAGAATAAAATTAGATAGATAGATTTTGTAAATCTGTTCATACCACCTCTATTAATAAAAGTCTACTAACAAACTAGTAAATTTTTCGAAAGCATGTAAAACTATACAGAATGATTAACTTACGCGAAATGTAATTCTTCTCAATTTTTCAAATGCAACACCCTGTATATTTTTTTATATTTCGGTTCCCCATGAAAAGTAGATACTAATTGATAGTAGGTTTCCCAGCCATAAGACGGACCATTCTTGAGATATTGACGCTTTTACGTAAAAACATTGTAAAATACAAATTTACTATGACAATACAATTCAACGAAACAAATCAGGTAGGCTAGCCGCTCGTAATAAAGAGGGAAAATTGCTGCAATTGTTTTGAAGTTTGTATAATTATTCAACTACTGTTCCATTAGTTTGTGTGTTATGACGATTGTCGTTTTGTCAATTTTTGTATAAAATTTTTCCAAAATGCTTTGCTTGCTAACCGTTTGTACTGTGAACGATACCCAGACGGAAGGCAGCCGCGAAAGAATCGTTTATGAATGCATCTGAAAGATTTATAAATTCTAGAAGGGTATATTATCCCAATTGTCCAAAAAAAAGCCCAAATGAAGAAATTGAGTTTCAAGTTGTGGCATCTCTTATAGAAAATTCTCGAATTAGTACCAGAGAGCTAAGTACACACGTAGACCTAAATATAAATACAGTTCGCAGCTTATTTAAAAATATATATATATATATATATATATATATATATATATATATATATATATATATATATTTCAGCGATGTATCACATGATACGAGAACTATCAAAATTTAAACCCTTGCGAATTTATCTGTTTTTACTTACAAAATTTAATACATTTCTAACTTTTGTTTTTGGACGCTATTTGGATTTTTACATTATCGAATAGTGGATTTTAACACCTCTTCTACAATGTATTACATGATATGAAAATGTAGAAAATGTGTGGAGTGTAGAGAGGGACATATCGAGCATGTTTTATGATAGTTACTATTGTCGGTTTTGTTTTTATTTTAGTTATTAGAAATTACAATAATTAGGAATCTAATTGTATAAATTTTTCATTTATTAATCCATGCCTTCTCAAGGCCTACTATTTTAATTTTATATTTTTTAAATTTTTGATAGTTTTAAGTAAATTCTCGTATCATATGATACATCGCTGAAAAGGTGATAAAAAATACTATTCGATAATGTAAAAATCCAAGATGGCGTCCATATGAAAAATATTAGTTAGTGTATGTATTTCAAAACCAAATGACTGTAGATAAATTTTGGTACTTTTTTTAAAATTGTCTTTTAAAAGTGTCATAATAATGTACAAATCAAAATGTTGTCAGACTTCAAATAAAGGAGCTACAGGGGGTAGTAGAAAATGCACAATTTTTGTTTTCTTCAATTATTTCAAAAACAAAAAAAGTTACTTCCAATCTGACTTTACCATGATGATAGCCATAAAATTCTCTAAAACTTTCCCCATTTAACCGAAATTCTATCTTCAATATTAACGAATATAGCGATACATGCATGCTGAATCTCGGACACACTGTATAGTTATCTGGGGCACCAGACTGCGCTCCGGACCTTTGTATGATTACCCGAAAAGGGCAACCACCTCTGAACCGTGTGTGAGGATCACTTCCCAAAGGTCCATCGCAATTTGCGCCTGAACGAGCGCCGCTGCCACCTTACGGATGACAGGTAGGGCCTTCTCCATATCGAGACCTCTGAGGAGGCACAATATGGCGTCGAACCCTAAGACGGGTTGGGCAGGTGGGGTACGACAGTGGCGGGAGCCGTTCTCGGTACTTCCGCCTTCTCAACCTTGCCTACTGTCGCTCGGGCGTAACTGACGCCGGTCCTGGTTGATGAAGGCGACGTCGTCGGCGGTGTCCTCTTCGGTCTCTGATGTACTTCCGTTTTCTTCCGTTGTGGAGGTCGAGGGAACTTCGGGCACCCCTGTAGCTGGTGGGCTGGTCCCCACCGCAGTTAGCACACGTTGCCCGGTCGGTACTGGGTTTTGTGTATTCACTGCTGTGGTGATCGCCGGCGCACTTGACACAGCGTGCTGCCGCCCTACGGCAACGCTGTGCGTGACGGAAACCTTGACACCGGTGACACTGCCCGATGCCGGATTTCCGTCGCAAATCCTAGACGGTAACTCGGAGGCGGGTGACGTTATGCACTTCCCGGATCTTCTTCCTGTCGTCCTCGGACGGCAACTCCACCATCACGAGGGGATCGGGCGTCCTCGCTGCTTCATCCTAAAAACAGAGGGCATTAACCTTGCGTTTTAGCTCTGAACTAACGTCGACCTCGGATAGCTCTACGGGCACCCTATCACCACCTTAGCAAATCGCCGTTCTTTGCCTATAGGTGTGTGGAATACCACCCTATCCATATTGATCAGCCTGTTTCGGTCCTGGGTGAGGCAGGCTGAATCCGGATTCCCTCGCTGAAGGCCTTGGCCGTCGTGAAAGCGATCCGCTGTCTGTCCATTTCTCGGGAGAACGCGATCTAGTTCTCCTTCTGACAAAGGGTTACCGGAGGCACCTTCTCCCTGGTGTCCTCTTGCGTCGTCTGCTCCATTGCTGCAGGGCTGTCGGTGTAGGGTTCCAGGGCTTGGTATCCGTTGTCCGTGGGCGGCGGCGTAGACGGGCGAACTTTAGGGGTCTTCTTCGGCTTCTTCTTTTGCAGCACGAAGTCGTCGGGGCTGGTAGATTCGGGAAGGAGGGCTCTTCTTCGGCGGTTGCGGAGGCGGAGGTGGACGGTGTGTCTTCTAGGGGGGTGATGCCTTCTAACGGTGGCGGTCGAGTCTTCTTTTGCCGCCTCCTCTTCTGTGCGGTGGCGGCAGGTGGCGCGTCACTGCTCGCTCTCTCGAACGGTAGATCGAGCAGTGACGATATCGCTGGCGGTATCTGGATCTCCCGTAACTCCTGGGCCCTCGTCGGTGACACCGGCTCTCCCCGAGCTACCATCTCCTCCAGTAACTGCTGGTAGCGGCGCCTGTTGTAGCCCGGCTCCATCATCGTGAAAACGACAATATCTTTTTTTTCAATTAGACTGGCTAGTCTTATCTAAAGTTGATCTTTTCGGACCGAGATCTCAACTTAAATTTTTAATATATATATATATATATATATATATATAATATATATATATATATATATATATATATATATATATATATTTTTTCAATGTTAATCCCTTGATATGAATATACCTATTGTTATTATTATTTTATTTTATTTGTCTTTTGTATGTAGTGCAATTGTGTTCGACTGCTCTTTTATCGATTGATACCTTTTCAATGAGTTTTTCGTAATTATTTTCTTAAGTCTCGTTTGATGGAGTATTTGTATTAAGTCGCCATCTGGCTTTCTGTATTTACTTTTATAATGTGTAGTAAGTTGGCTCTTCATGTTTATGTCTAGTTTTATTTCATCTAGTACCAGTCTATGGTCGATACCAATGTAGGAAGGGATTATTATGATGTAAAGTGTAATGCACTAACCTTTGTTTGTAATTCTAAAATCAATTTTGGGCTTTCGGTATGGACTATCTTCTCATCTGTATTTGTGTTGGGTCTTGTGATCCAAAAATGTATTGATGAGTTTGTTTGTGCGGCTTTTGTATATTCAAGGGTCTCACTATAAGTATCTGTATCTTTCTAGGTACCCTTTTTGTGAGATTCCGTAGGCTGTGGTAGAGCATGCTTGATTCTCCTGTCTCCGACGCATATATGAAAATTACGCCCAGAGTTTACATTTTGTAAACTTTTGTTCTCCTTATATTCCGTCACCAGTATTTTCTCTTTCTGGTCACTTTGTGTTATAGATCAAAATGTGTTTTCCCACTGCAATCGATCATTTTCCGTTTCTGTGAGTCTTCTCTATGCGCATCATTCGGTGTTACATGCGTTTCACGTATTTATTGCTAACATTTGATCAAATGAATTTCTATAAGTTTTTTGCAAGAAATTAAGCTGTTAACTATTTTGGTAGGTTATTATCCTTGCCAGATACGATTTCTTGTCGACATTTTCTCGTCTAGTCTGTGTTATCTTATGTTCCACTTACCCGCCTATAGCCGACAAAGGCATTTCTATTTTTATTAAATAAAAGATTCATAGTCCTCTTCTTTAACCCACGTATCTGAAATTACCATAATTTGATATTAAAAGTATTTAGTTGGGCTAGCTTGAAGATTTTAACGGCGGTGTTCTTTTTAAACAGAGAAAATCAGTATAATACAATTATAATTAGTTTACAATGCTTCCAATTAACGCACTTCGCATTATGGATCTGCCCATGTCCTAAACTGACTACTGAAAATAGTATCCAGCGGGCAGCAGAAACTGGCACAAATTCGAATGCATAAGGAGTTTGTAATCTTTGGCGTGAATATGAAATTTAACCTTTAAAACTCCAAATTTCACACGTTGCCGAGCCAACAAATTTTCACTTGTATTTTGAAAAACTGTCGCTGAGTATACGATTGGTCAATCCGAATGACTTTTTGTCCACCACAAAGCCAAATCTAACCCAACACATTCGTGAACTGTTGAAACTGTATAATTCAAACAGAAACTCATATTAACCAATTTCTATGGTTTTTAACTTCAAGGTTTCTTGTTTATGTATTAGTTTGGCGTACGTCGACAAATATTCCGAAATTTAATTTTTTTCTAATTTTATATAAACGATTATAAAAAATTCTGTTCGCAACACGTGCACTGTCATATTTTTTGTATCTCGGCTAACGCCTCGGGCTAAAATAGTAAGCCTCGTACTAATAAATGTGTAAACAGCGCACTAGTTGTGAAAATAACTATTCACATTGTACCGTCTATAGTCGTAATAGAGTATAGTTAACGATATACCGGAATTTGAGGTAAAATGGTCTTTGGACTAGATGATAATAATATTGAACGTCCGGAGAGGACAGTATAAATAATTCTTAAAAGTACGTTTAACTTTGACTGAATAAGCTCAAGAACTTTAATTCAATCAAAAAAAAAAAACCCTAGCATGTTTGTTTAAAATCTAAAATATTCGAGGAACAATAATTAAGACCAAAATATGCGTAAGTCTTAATGTAATTGTAGATCCTCGTAATTGTTCTAACATCAAATAAAGTAATTATTTATGAAGTTATGCTCATTTTATGCCATTAAGGAGACTTCGTAACATTCGCTAGATACACTTAAAAGAATTCACGTACCAATGCTCACTCAAACGCCATACAATTAGACGGACCCACGACGATGAATTTTAGCAAAGAAACAGATGAGGATGGCTTTATGAAATAAGTGGGACCTTGGTACGGAGGTTTTGGAAGTTATTGATCAGTATAACGCAGATATGTCAATCGTAAGCGAAACAAAGAAAAAAGGAAAATCTTACAAAGGACACTCACATATGGTCAGGTGTGAAAATACTGAAGAAGGTTTTTTATTATAACATAACAACGAGAAATAATAAATGATGTAAAGGAAATGGAAAAGGCCACGTATTTCATTCTCTCCACAAGGGAGAGGGCGGGCTGCTCGAGTTTTCTGAGCTCCTACAGCCACAACATGGATTCCCAGAATACATACATACATTACGTATATATGAATGGTGGGATTAAAGGTGGGTGTGGTTAGGATAGGATCGGAAGGAAGGTTAATTTCCGAATGCTAAGATGGTCGCAACCAGCTCTGTATAAAAGATATAACGAAAAGGATCAAGGGTTGAGACAAAAAATGAAGCAAAAAATCAATACGCTGAAAATAAGTGTGCAGAAATAGAAAGGCTTCATGGAAGGCACACAAAAAATGAATGATATCAGTATAACATCTGCAAGAAAGTAGGATAATCAGAATATTACCATGCGTATTACCGAGTACTAAGTATAACAAGTAGTATTAGTAGATTCTGCAAAAGAGAATGAATGAGAATATTGAGCAGAAAATCAGCAGGGATTAGAGTGGTTTCATGCCATGAAAGTTACGCGCGGATAAAATCCTTGTTTTACAACAAAGATATGAGAAAAGGGATGTGGAATGTGGAATGTGCTGTGGCAGCGTCCTATGGACCCATGGACTAGTAGTGGCGATTTGGGTAAACCAATTACAGCGGTAGAAATGGATTACCATCGCAGGATGAGGTCAAAACTTGAAATAATAGCCAATACCGTAATATCCACTACGATGAACGCAAAAGAAACGATACTATATATGGGAGAGAGTTAAAATGGTTTTGACATGTATTGAGGATGGATGAAAAACAATGCTCAAAGGAGATTTTTAAATGGACAGTATCTGGTACTAGAAAGATTGTTCGGCCCAGACGGACGTTGCGTAAGAGCATCTGTAATGCCATTTAATCCATACATTTGGAAGAGCAGCACAAGAAGGAAATGCTTGGAGGAGAGAATCTCATAGCTTGATTTGAAAAATTACATGATACGAATTTTTAAATCTAATAAATAAAGGTATTATTTATGAGCATAAGAGTCTTAACCTAAGGTCAAATCCGTGGACTACACGGGAACTCCTCCTGTCTGGCGCCCCCGACTGACTAAGGTTTTTCCGTTATTGTATTGTTTGTTTTTTTGGGAGTTCATTTTTACAGTTTTCTCGGCGTGCACTTGTTTTTCTACACAAATAAATGTATTAGTAACCTATTGGGATCTACTTTACGTATTGCCATGTTCTGCGATGTTCTTAAGACGGCCCTGTGTATTAGAGTTGTCCTATAATAATAGAACTTTCGTTTCATTTACTTAACCTATTAGTTACCAGCGATGTCGTACGGCTGTCCCTGTCTTAAGACCAATTCGAAAATCTGCTTAGTTGGAATTGTTTGCGTTAACTGAAAGGTTATTACAACACGTGCTTATTTTCGTTGTGCTTACAATTCCACGTGTTATAATCATAAATACATTTCGAATATGTACGGTTTTGTCGATGTCGATCAGCTGAGAAATATATTAGCGCAATTATTCATAAACATTATTTAAAAATATAATGTTTGGTATTTTGTAATATAGATATATGTAGCTTCATATAAATAATATTTTGAACAAAAAAGTACATTTGTGTTTCTTAAGAAAGCACATTTATCTAGAGTGTGCCAAACGGCATCACTGGGAAGTACTGGTTGGGTGGGTGGATATGTCTGTTTGCTTATCATAGATAGATCTTTTTTATTTCAGGCCAGGATGCTCTTCTCTTTCAACGGATGACGATATTAATGTAAATATATTTATTGAACCACCAGATCCAAAAGTTAAGACTGATGAAGAGTCAGGAAATGAAGGTGACATCTCCAGCTGATAAAATAATTGGGAGTCAAGGAGTTAGGGAAAAAGAATTTGGATGTCACTTTTATAGCATCAGCGCAGGAAATCGAACCATCAACATCCACACAATCTAATTTACAACAAAGTAATACAGAGAGAATCGCTAACAATGAATGGGTGAAGAAAAGGTTAGATTTAAAGAGGCAGGACAGATATGTTGCAGATTGGATGGCAAGAGAGTTTTCTCCATGAAGAAGATAGACCAAATGGTAAGATATAAAAAAAATCCGATAGGTGATTATTGAAGGTTTAGTGATTCTCTAGTAGATGTTTTTGAAAATTTTTTTATAATACTGTATGGGAACTTTTGAGTACAGAAAAGAACAAATAGATGAGATTAAAGAATGATGCTGGGTGTCAGCAAATCACAACTCAGGAATTAAAATGTTTTGTGGAAATACTAATTCTCAGTGGATACAATATTGTGCCAACAATCCGGAATTACTGAGATTAGAAACCAAATATGAATAATGAATTACTCAGTAATGGCATGAGACGAAACGGATCTCAGACTATCCTGAAGTATTTACACAGTGCTGACAATGCCGACTTTGACAAAATGACAAGGGATGAAAATTACGAAAGTTTATAAATTTGATAAAAGAAAGATGTCTAAAACGTTTTATTTCTACTGCTGACTTGAATTACGATGAAATCATGGTTAAGTATTTCGGTAAACACCCGATGAAGTAGTTTATAAAGGGGAAACCAATAAAATTTGGGGTTTAAAATGTGGTGCATAAATTCATGATGGATACCTCATTAACTTCGATCTATACAAAACCTAAAAAATAGACCCAGTACACGATAATCTTTTTGGAAAAGCATATGCTCCACCACTGAGATTTTAGATGAACTTCCCGATAATATACGATTTCTGCCTGACAATATCTTTCTGTTCTGTTCTCCAAGCTTATTCTGTTTTTTAAGGGAAAAAGGATATTCTGCAACAGGCACATTTAGAGAAAACATGATGCCTAAAGAGGAATGTAAAGAAAAAACAAAACCACAGAATGTAAAAAAAAATAATGGTAATGTTCGAACAAAAGCGATACTAGAACCTCTCTGCTCTTCCCAAAAGAATGAAATTTGCCAGCAAATTAGATTTTCAAAGGGAAAACAGAGGAGCAATGGCCAGTGCGATTGAACGAAATGACGGAATACTTTTGCCCAATGGAAAGGTAATGGTGTTGCTGTTGCTTCAACTCTATTCGGAATAAAACCAACCATACCAGTGCAACGGTACTCACCTGAACAGAAAAAAAAACATTACCGTACAAACGCCTCGTTTGATTTATAGGTACAGCAGAAACATAAGGGGAACCGACTTAATGGATCGGAATATCAGTGCTTACAGGATCGGTATAAAAAATAAGGAATGGTGGTGGCCTTTGTTCTCATGGAATATTGATGCCGTAATTCAAAATTGTTGGTTCTTGTATAAAAAAACAAATAATATATCGCAACTCGAATTCCGAAGGAGCTTTGCCGAGACCTATCTCACTGGATATGCAGTTACCAGAAGAATCTCTGCACCTTCTGGGAGATACACACCTTCATCAGGAGTTTTAGACGATATCCGTCTTGATGACCTAGATCACTAACGTCGTACATACCCCGGAGAAGAGCCGCAAAAGGTGTGCAGGAATTAATTGTAAATCACAAACCCGAACAATGTGTGGCAAATGTAAATTTAGATTCTGTGTTGACTGTTTTTCCTGATTTCATACCAAAATGTAACAAAATCATGTTAAAAGTTAATTTTATATATATATATATATATATATATATATATATATATATATATAAATATATATATATATATATATATTTTATATATATTTTTTTTCATGTGTAGTAATTATTTATTTTGTACCATTGTCTTTCTTATTACTTATCATATTTTCACCAACAGCACAAGAAACGGTACCTTTAGTCAAATAACTGTGTTAGTACCGATCACCGCCAATTAGTGCCCAGTGATGCCCTACGCAATCACCAAATTTTAGATAATTGGCCAAAATATAATTTTTTTACTATTTTTCTTACGTTTCTAGAGCCAAACTAAACTATCTTAGCAAGTTTTATCAAAGTATTTAATTAAAAAAAGTTATGGGATCTAATGTGTTAAGATTATGTTCTGAATTAATCCTTTCATAATGAACCAAAGCAATGATGGATTAATCCACGTAAATGAGATAATTATAGTTGGATTAATGATCAAAATACTGTTTAGTTTTAAAGAAAACCTTATTGAGTATAGGATTGGGTCTGTCAGTAACATTTGTGAGATTTTGTTTTTCTTTTGCTGAAAGATATAATGGAGAGTAGTGTAGGGAAAAAATTAAGTACGGAAAGAAAAAGAAAAAAGATTCTAGACGACTTGCATGAATAAAAATATGATATAGAGATGAACAGGATGACATATGAATTATCGAGAGGAATGGAATAAATCTATAGCATATACCAAACACTGTTAATTACGATAAATACTGATAAATTATCACTAAGTAATAATGGAGTAACTAATTTTTTACGTAAATTTATTAAAAAATCGCTGTTAATCTTGCACATGGGGAAATGTTTTGGGGTAATTAATCTTTTTGATGTTGAAGAACATTGTCAAGAGTGTATGTTTAAAAATTGATTAAAATTGCTTAATAACAGTGCAGATTGTGTGTCAATCAAAATTATGATTAAATTAATTAACTTGTGGTATTAATTTGAAAGTGTTTAACTGTATATTATGCGGTTGACACAATATAATGCTTAAATTATAGAGAACCCGCGAAATACATGATCACTGATTATATTTTTATAATATATAATTATGGTTGTCCCAAATAGCAGAGTACGGACGTTAAAACGTTTTAGTAGAACATATTTTGTAAAATCCGCATATAAATAGTTCGAGTGTCCTATGTTTAATCACAATCCTTATCTCACCTTATATTTGATAGTGTATAAATGTTGGGCATACTGTGAATCCATACATTATTATCATCCAATATGCAGAGTAATAAAGATTAATTAATTGCTTATTAACTACGCAATTAAAGTAAATTCTCTAAAAATCGTTTGATTTGAACCGTAACGGTTATTATAATACTCCATGTATTTGTCATTTACTAGAAAACAAGTTACTATTTTAGAGAAATAGCACATTTACTTTGGTAAGCGAAATACACTGAATAAATCACTTTCTACTTAATATTCCTAGCTCAATACATATCTATTTCAAAATTTACAAAATTAATGTTTCACAGCAGCAAATACTTCCAGTATGAAAAAAGTGTTTAGCACTAAAATTTGACCTTTCGTTGTTAATTTTAATTGTATACTTTGAATTTATTCAAGGATAGAAAACAAATCTCATAAGTTACTAATTAAAATTTTTATATCATAATTGTGTAACTACTATTTTAAAAGATGCGATAAAATACACCTACATGGTATACGTCTAAAGCTCAAAGTAGGATTATTAAATTGTGTTGTTTTAGCATTAACCAAAGTTATTATTTTCACAAGATCTGAATAACTGCAAAACGCTACTTTTTTGATAAAATATGCTTATAAGTATTATAAATAAAAAGTATTCTATTAAGATTTGTTGGAGATTACAGCTGATTTCGATTAATATTCAGTAAACTTAGTTTGTTCATACTTAACTTGATGTATTCGATTAATTGCTAATTTTCATTGTTAAGCAAATTTACAACCATCTTTGAATTATAATGCTTTATCATACGTCATACACACACGACCTATCGTATTCCGTTTTGAGATTAATACCATCACTATAATTGTCGGTAGCTAATATGTATAAGTAATCAGACTTTTTAGTGAAAAACTATATTATAAAAACAATGTCGTATGAACTAATTACATATAAAATTGTTGACCGCAACTAGTCAAACGTATTATGAATGTCTTTTATTAAGTATTAACGTTAACCACGAACCACCCCGTAGATCAAAATGAAATTCAATTAATATATCATAAAAAATAACTAAAGTCGGGTAATTCGTGTTATATGTAGAGCAGTAAACAGTAATTGTTAGAGTCTAAATACTCACTAGAGCATCCCGACCGTAAAGGCAATTTGTGTCCCGGCATAGATCAGTGGTGTGGGTGGGTTGCTTACTTAATGTTGTGGAAGGGCACTCATCGTAACTCTAACAACGTCAAATTGGGGTAAAAACGTCAAAAGGCGCAACCTGTTAAATACATTTATAGCGGGAAAACGTCATGAACAAATCTTAAATTGGTTTAACAGGAAACCAAAAAGTTCATTCAAAAATAAACTACTCCACTACTAAAAATTCTATTCCAAAAATATTTACACGAAGTTCCTCTAAATTCCAATTAAATTTTAAGCTGTATGTAAAAGCTGCAAAATTGTGACAATAACACCAAAACTCATTAAACATTTCGATAAACAACGAAAAAATTATTATCTCAAGTAACCAAAAATAAATGAAAATACGCTAATTAATTTTTGAATTTAAAACACCAAAGTACATCACTACAACAAAATTAAGCGTGATGGAAAATTTACAAAACCGTACAATTTACTAAACGTCGATACCGGTACGTAATACCATAATTCGTCGAAAACTACAGCTAATTTTCAAACAAATAACAAACTGCTTACCTTTTGACAAATCAGGCTTCAGCAAAGATGTCTACAATCAGTATCAGTATGTTGGTTCCTATATAAACGTTACTTCAAAAAAACGTTCGCGACTATTCGCAAAACCTCCGTATGCAAAATCAATCAGATATTCGGTCAACGACCGAATCACTACATAGTTAAGTTACTTTATAATCTAAAATCTCTTTTTAAATGACTTGCTACTTAACAAAAAAAACTAGTATTACTTATAAAATAAATCCATTACTCCAATCTTAAACATATCTAGCTTTCAATTTGTTACTTTACTAATGAAGTTACAATAGTTTACAATCACTTAATAAAACAGTGATAAACATTCACAATGGTCATATATTAGGGCATTTACATATTAAATGTTAGTACAGTTACGTAAATAAAAACACATTAAATTTCGCAATTCCAAAACAAGAAATATACAGAAATAATGATCAAGTTGCGTCAGCGTTTGCAAGGCCACTTTTATCAATACAGAGAAAATAATAAAGATATCGATAACAGAAATTTGGATATAATTGCATAAAATAAACTTTCAATGCACCACGTTACGCATAAAAAAATTCAAAACCTTAACCAATAAATCGTGAGAATGAATACAGTTGTTTCTAAATTTCCTGAAGAGCTTTTCTACAATAATTTCCACGAAAGCAAGCCCACGCTTCCTCCACACAAAAACACCAAAAAAACACACATTACCATTGTCACCAAAGAAATAAAAAATAAACGTTTACCTAACGCAGCACCAACAACAATAGACTCTCCTGGTCTTCTAGACTACAATATAATCGGTCAGACAACGGGTCCATCAGGTATTAAATTCGATAGCTCACTTTCTACGGTAACGCTTTCCATGTAAAATTTCACAACGGATAAAATCTTATTCATATTTACTCGAGCTAAATTTACGACAATTACTTCAACCAAAAGCATCAAAATGACTAATTTTTCATCTTATTTATCGCTAAAGCACCAATGTTTAGCCATACTTGTGAATGTTGCATTATTTACAAAGCGTTCCTTAACGTTATTTAATTTTACTCTACACTTAATTAAGGCGGCACTGTTTACAGCAGGTTTGTCTTTCATTCGTTTGAGCAGTGTGATATACGGGAAACTACCTCTTCAGTAGTAATTCGTTAAATTAATCCGCACAAAAAAATGCGTCACAGCAGGTCCATAGAATAAAGGTTATGCACTTTGAAAAACGCGAACGCCCCTTTCTATATCCAAAACTTGTCACCATAGACCAACGATACATGACAGAAAATAACGTGGGGATGTGGTGAACCAATATATTTAATTTTAATAATTATTACCAGTTAGATGGCCTTCAAAAACACGCATAAGAATGTAGTAGTTCCGTTTTCCTGAAAGGAAAACGGATAGTTATGAATAAATTATTTTATATGTGTTTTTGAACTATGAACAATGACAAATAAAAATAATGTTAAAGTTACAATGTTCAAAATAAAATTGTTCATGATAAACAATAATTAAAAAGATTTAAAAGATTGCAGTTAACTATAAATGCAAATCTTCTTCTTTATATCCCGAAATCAAAGCATAACAAATAATGATTTATTCTGTAGTAAAATTCATCTCTGAATAGAAAATTACGCTAAAAAGCTTTTATATTAATAATTAAAAAATAGAATTTAAAACCCGATAAATATAATTAAGAGAATCTCAAATTAATACAATTATTAATACATAACACTGTTCCTGTGAATTTATTCATTTATTTATTAGAATTGCATTTTAACTGATGGAAAACGTCAATTACTCCAAAACGCTGGTAGGTGATGGGAAAGCGATTAACAAAACCAGCAACGGTATCAGGCAGGGCACGGAACGATATGGATGAGGCCCTGTCTGTCTGCCGAAAGGTGGCAGCGGAACTCGCTGAAGAAAAAACTGCGACTATCCGGTGAAGAGTGATCCTTACCAGGAGGAGGTTGCTCCTTTCGAGTAAACATACGATAACACGCCGTGATGAATGGCCCATTGGTACCCACGAACACACGCTATTAACCCCAAAAACACACAAAACCAACAGCAACCGGGACAGCAACCCACACACCCGCTCGACAACACACACACGCACGAAATCACGCACGCACGCACACACGCGTACACACGCACCACGCACGCACGCACGCAAACACGCACACACGAAGGCACACCCACCCGCACACGGCACCAAGCACACGCCACACAAACCAACCGCCACAACACACGCCCACGCGCACGAGATACACGCCAGCGCACGCGCCCATCTCACCGCCCACCCGCACACCCACGCGCAACACGCCACACGGACACGCACACACGTACACGCACACACGCCACAACACCGCACACACACCGCACACACGCACCACAAGGCACACCGCACACCACGCACGCAAACA
The DNA here is from genome assembly GCA_036346205.1 of Vesta saturnalis. NCBI lineage: Eukaryota > Metazoa > Arthropoda > Insecta > Coleoptera > Lampyridae > Vesta > Vesta saturnalis. Next base: position 1,075,003 of record JARFJB010001371.1, read on the forward strand.
CGCACCCCCATGGCGCACACGCGCCACTGCGCACACCGAGCACCCGCACACAAACCGCGCACACCAACACACGCCCACCACACGACAACAACGCACCGCGCAAGCCACACTCCCCCACGCCGCACCCGCCGACACACCACACCGCACACGCCCACACACGCACACACGCACACGCACACGCACACAAATGCACCGCACACACGCACCCCGCACACCGCACACCACGCACACGCACACACGCACCGCACACGCCACGCACACACCACGCACACACCACACCACCAACACACGCACACGCACCCGCACACACGCACCACGCACACCCACGCACACACACGCACCGCACACGCCACCACACACGCACACCGCACACCGCACACCGCCACGCGCACCGCGCAAAACGCACACACACGCACACCGCACACCCGCACACACGACACGCACCACCACACACACACGCACACACGCACAAACACGCACACGCACACGCACACCACACGCACACCGCACACGCACACACGCACACCGCACACCGCACATACGCCACCACGCACACCGCACACCGCACCACACACGCACCACGCAAACCACGCACGCAAAAGGCCACGCGCTTGGCGCACACGAGCCCAAGCACACGCGCACCGAACAAACGCACACCGCACACCACCGCCACAAACGCACATACCCCCCACACACGCACACACAGGACACACGCACACACGCACACCGCACACACCGCAAACCACAGAACAACGCACCGCAACACGCCCGACACCGCACCGCACACACACACACGCACACGCGCACCGTCCACGCGCAACACGCACACCGCACACAGGCACACCGCCAAACCACGCACGCGCAAACACGCACACCACCGCACCGCGCACTCGCCTCACGAGCACTCAAGCACACGCCAACAAACCAAACGCGCACCGCCACGCCCACGCCAACACGGCATACACGCCACCCCGCACGCGCACACCCACCGCCCACTTGGCACGCCACGCACCGCACACCACGGGCACACCGAACGCACACACGCACACCGCAACACGCACGCACACCACGCACACACCACACGCACACCACACGCACACCACACGCCACACGCCGCACACGCGCACACACCCACCACGCACCGCACACACGCACACGCACACGCACACACGACACCGCACACCACCGCACCGCACCGCACACGCACAAGCACACCACACGCACACCGCACAACGCACAACGCACCATACGCACACCGCACACCCACGCACCGCACACACGCCACACCAAATTGAACATACGCGTGCAACGCGTCTCGCAAACCGCCCCACCGCACACACGCACACCCGCACACGGCACGACACGCACACCACACCCGCACACGCACACCCTATCACCGCGCCGCACGGTAATACGCGCACCGCGCACTCGCGCAAACATAACGCGCCTCGCGCGCCGCACCACACGCGCCTCCCTCATATACCCAATTTGCCCACACGTACAAACGCACGCAGACGCTGTTGCAGGCGCAGACGCAGACACGTTATAGAATTTTTGGAAAGCTAAACATGTCTAATAATGGATATATTGTGGAAGCCAATATTTCAGGATCATTGTACATTTTAACTTCTACTGTCTTGACTTTTTAATTGAGTAATACTAAAAGGTCTCACCTAACAACGATAGAAATTTTGTGTGGGCTTGTCCAAATGTCACTTTGCCCCACGGATCGTGAATGGGTTATCGGTGAACCCAGAACCGAAGGCTCAACTGCTGACTCTATATTTTGTTAAAGTTAGAACGGTAGAGGGGTTCGGTGTATAACTCCAAATTTGTTTAATAATGTATCATATTTTGGGAAAAATTAAATAAGGTATTGTACAGTATTTCTATTTAAAACTCTAATACAAGTCCTTAAAAATTTACGACTAGGTGCAAGAACACAGCACAAAAATGAATTATCTAAATAGAAATATCATCGATTGCAAATACATATTACTAACCATTAAACTGTGAACATGTCTTCATTACGTTGCATTATTCAATAGTAGTATTCCGAGTGCAAACATATTTTTATACCAATTTTTACGAGTCTAAGCTGTTTCATCATAACTAACTTTCTTTCATTACCAACTTTAGAATACGCCTATTAAGCACGAGAGGATGCAGATATAAATAATTTAGGTTGGCAATTATATCCAGTGTCGTCAAGCATTTCTGACATTAAACAATTGACATAACACATAACAAGATTTATTATTGTAATAGCATAAACATAACCCCTGAATCTGAGATTGGACAGTTGTTAAACTGTTATTTTTCGCAATCTGACAACATCAGCGTCCTCTACCCTCAAGTATTTTAGATCGGTAGGTCTAGGACAAATGAAATATTTTCCTTTCTTGGGCATTCTTTGAATAGCAAATCGACTTGCAATTTCAGGTAGTCCTTACGAGCAAAGCCTTTTATTGCAGAAACATCCTGTCGGCATTGAAGCAAAATATTTTCGGTACGGCAATATATCTGCTTTATAGTCAACATTAATTACGTAAGTGGCGATAATTTTTTTATATTTTTAACTAGATTCACGAATATTTGTTGCTATAGAAATCTCACGATTGGACGAAGTCTACTTGTGGGATTTCTTAATAGCAACAAAGATAAATGCCAATGTAGTTAAAATTATAAGAAAAATATTACCATGAATTCAGCGTGATTATTCTTTAAGCTATGTCGAAAAATGTTAAACAAGTATGTAAGTTTCTTCATTAAATAATTAAGAATGTTTACAATTGTTGAAATTAATGGCGCAATTATTGTAGGTAATTGTACTGCTTAAGTTGTTGATTATGGTTGTATAGTGTTTTATTATTTTTAACTACCATTGCTCACATACTCGAAGAAAAACGATTAAAATGGTTTGTAATTTTGATTTTGTTAGTAACTAGGTCAATCTTGTGGGCCGCTTGTTTTGTTCATTTTCCTGGTTCGCTTAGTCCTACCGGGCGATTTTTATACAACCCCGTAGATAAAGATTTCTGCCAATATGGATTAGGTGCCAAAAATAAACGATCAATTTGAATATTTTCAGTTCTTTTTGACATTAATTTATGAAAAAGACGTACCGGACATTTGTCAGTGTTATTTTTATTTGGTGTTAGAAATTTTCTATCAGTTAACCTGTGAGATTCACCTTGTGCGGTTTTAGAAATTATTGGGTTACATTCTATCCTGCCAGTATGATTTCTAGAATGATCTATTTCTTCTCTAAAATATTGCACCAATGTCTTTGTCGCCTCTTCGCCTCTCCATGCGAGCTCGTAGCTAGCAGTGTGATAAAACTTTCTTTGTAAGCCATTTGAAGTATTTTCGTCCCATGCTGCTATCGTATGTTATATTTCTTTTTGCATGAGAGCTGCAGAAGATGATTTCCTCTTTTCGGGGATTTGTTGGAGTTTTCGACGTTTACAATTACGAGCGTCTCTCGCAGTCTTGAATTCCATGTCAGTGAAGGGATCAATTTTTCTATCACATTCCAGGAAATATTTTTCCGGGATAAGTTTTGCGGTTCCATTCCACAACGTTTTGATAACAGATTCTTTTTAGTTTTTTTCATTTTTTCGCGCATGTTATATGCCCAGTCCTCCAAAATTGATGCGATCTGTTCCACCTCTGTTGATGTAGTTAACTCATAATTACGTTCAAAGCAAAAGTCAAAAAACTGTTTCCATATTGTGTTCCTGTTTTTTTTTTGTGTTTACTGCTGTGGTATGTTCGAAGCTGTTTGTTGTGAATCTGCCGAACTTTGATCAAGTCTTGTGTCTTGTGCTAATGTTGGTTTCTGTAAGATGACTAACTGTAAAGTTTCTTAGAATTTATACCAACGCATTTATCTTATGGTTAGAGAAATTCTCAAAAGCGAAATCTAAATGCTGTTCAACAAAGGCGAAGATGCTGAACTTTTAGTGTTTATATTGAGATAAATGGTCGCGCTACCTTAACAGATAAGTCAATGATAACTATTTTATGCATTTATTTAAACAAAGATCCAACATCAAAAAGTTATCGCAAGAGCTTAAATTATCTCCGGAAATTTTTTGAGGTCACGAATATTATCGCGAATCTAAGACCAGGGATAATTTTCTTAAAATATTCGGGACCGAAAAAAATTTCCAGGAATAATTTACTCTCGTGCGCTATTCGGCAAAAAAATGTCACACCTAAAATTATGGAATAAAATTATAAATCAAACTGGCATTTTAAGTTAATTTCATTTGTTGCAAATGGCCAAAGTATTGTTGTTGTTGACATATGTTGATTTATCATTTTGTTTAAACGGTTCTGTGCTTTGCAAAGCACAATATATGTAAATATTGCAGAGTTGAGCCACGTGCTTGCCATCCTAATTTAATATATTTAACTAATTTAATCAAAGATAGTGAACATAGAATGTTAAGAAATTCAAAAAAGGTCTGCTGCAGATTGTAAATATGGCGTTATGCCAAGAAAAAAATTGTTTCAAAATATTACATATGTCTTAAAACACAGACATATGTATAATTAATTCGTCACCTTCCTATTCACCATTAAGAAAGCATTAAGAAGGAATCTTGTTATGTATGTAAATCCTATGTTTTAAATATAATTTGTTAATGCACAATTAAAGAAATTGAGCATATGGGTTTTATGTTAAATTAAACTTTATGGGAAATAATAAATAAAAATGTTAAGTCCTAGAAATTTCGTATTATTGACAAGTACATTATTTACTGGTTGTAAAAAAAATAGATAAAATGAGAATATGTAGATCATATATGTTAACATTCTCAACTGTAAAAAAAATCTAGTTAAATATCGCTTCGCTTCGAAAAAAGTAGACGGAAGTATTACAATCTTCACCTTTCATTTTAAAGTTGGTTTAAATTTAATTTAACCATGATTGTTACTTTGCAATGGTGTCCTGTAATTTCGCTATGCTGAGTCTTACTGGGTGGCATCGGAAAAACCTACAGTTAGTTTGATGCAGGTCCATATCTTAAAATTGTCACTTCAGGGAATTTAGACGAAATTAAGGAATCTATTGCTCAGTATAACCTAATATATACGAGTTCGTAGATCAGTCTGCACATATAATGGGTGACTCACTACGATCATATCCTGACAGTATTTATCTTCAATTAATTTAAGTGTTGTAGAAATCCATGATTGTGGTTGAAACATCTTAATAAGCTCAAGCAGCTTGTCATTTCTCTTAGGGAAGAAATGGATCCCGTGATATTTCCTTTTTTTCTTCCAATATATTCAAAACAATTTGTTTCTAGTCGCTTTGCTAATTATACAAAATCTGACTCATAATTGATAGCTGTAATCCATTGGACAGTCTTTTCTCAACCATCCAACACTTACCATGCCAGAATACACTAACCGCAAAACGATGATATATAACGTACATGTCGAGGTAAAAAGGTTATGGGTCTATATCGTACAAAGAAAGGGAGGTAAAGACCATGCCTGTATGTGTGTTACAATGTTAAACTTTTACGTAAATGCTATTCGATGCATTTTGTTGTAACCTTTTGGACAAGCTAAATGCACTTTATTCATTTTTATTTCATAAGTATGTTTCAGTTTCTCATAATTGAACCACAGGATCAAGCTTAAGTATCAGAACTGTCCTGTTTATCAAAGTACTTGTATTTAAACAAAATTTTATTGGAACGTCCTGTATTATTAGAACACGGCTCTTTTTAGAGAGCCGCAGGAATTGTGGCAGCTCACCGTAAACAAATATGAAATGTATTAATAATGCTTATTTATCCCAGCACTTCACTTTTCTACAGAATTATAAAACTCTAGAATAATTACAATTATTCAATACTACAAATCTCGATAGTTTTTATCACTGTATACAATAAAAATGTGATTGCAATTATACAGTTCAATTGTAATTATAAAATAAAATTCATTTAACCGTTATTGGCTTTAAACGATACAATAACATATTTTTAGACTACAAAAGAAAATTTTATTTCAATACGAAAAAAACTTCTGTCTGTATCAAACATGGAGTAATATTTGCAGGTGCGAAGAGCGAGGACATTCTTACTAAATACCGGAAGTAGTCTTAACAATGGTAGATACGTGCAGTTGCATTATGGCCAGAACACCCCCACCTACTGAATACGACGTGGTTACGCATAAATTACGCCCAATTATACTGGTCTGTACAATTGTTAGTTACCTCTTTATGATGTTACGGTTTATGGTGAAACATCAATAAAAACTACACATTCTGTAAATTCACATTTACTTCATTCAAGGAAATTTACAACCAATATACAGAAGATAATTTCACTTTTAATCACATTTTATAAAAAAGTACAGTTTGTAATGATACCTTCGATTACAACTTGAGCTTAATCAGACGTTAGGACTTTAGATATGCAGTCGTAGAAAATCATTAACCATCTAGACAATAATAGTTGATGTCACGATTACTGCTCGCTTGGGGCGTCTTTCATCATCTCACCCTTTCACTTTTAATAGGCCCATAGAGATTTTTACATGATTATGTATTTGTACCTTCTCATTTACATAGAAGAAGAAAAGTATAACAATAAAAATTAAATTTACATGAATCTGTATGGGTCGTTTCCAGTGATATTACCCCATATCGTGTTATACCACAGCTAGCTTCACGTTAATATTACGTTTTCTAATTATCAATATTCATTTATCAATAAGATCAATAACAAAAGTACAAAAAAATATTGAAACTTAATAATAAATCTTAAACCTAAAGGTATACATACTTACCTTCTCTTAAAAGAATGAGTGTTGTTGGTATTTTAATTGTTTAGCCTAGAATAAAAATTTGAGATTTGTTAAATTTATTCTATGACCGTTTAGTACTAAGTTTTACTTTGTTAACATTAGTATATTTTATATTTTGGTTATCCGCAAACAATATTTGATTATTATAATTATTTTAAGTTTTTGTTATGTACGAAAAAATTCAAAGGTAAAGGTGTAATTAAAAATTACTATTAATTTTATTAAATACATAAAATAAAAAGTATACCTCGAGTAGTATTTGAACCTACGACCTGTAATTTGCTAGAGTACCGCGCTAATTGCTGACAGGATATACATTTATACAAAATATTTTTGAATTAAGTTCCATTTCTTTGAACTTTCAATTTTTATCTTCCAACCGACATATACATATGTAGGTATAGACGGTTGTGCAATTGCACTTTTTCTACCGCTAAACCGACTATTAGCTCATTTTACAACTTTTCGCCAAGTTTCGCCAAGATCGACTGTGTGTGTGTGTGTGTGTGTGTGTGTGTGTGTGTGTGTGTGTGTGTGTGTGTGTGTGGTGCGTGTGCGTGTGCGTGCGTGTGCGTGTGCGTGTGTGTGTGCGTGTGCGTGTGCGTGTGTGTGCGTGGCGTGTGCGTGCGTGGTGTCGCGTGTGCGTGTGCGTGTGCGTGTGTGT
>JARFJB010001371.1:1085000-1197500 GCA_036346205.1 Vesta saturnalis
GTGTGCGTGTGCGTGTGTGCGTGTGGTGTGCGTGTGTGCGAGTGTTCGTGCCAGCGTGCGTGTGTGCGTGTGTACGTGTGTGCATGTGTGCGTGTGTGCGTGTGTGCGTTCTTTCTGTGAGTGTGTGTGCGTGTGTGCGTGTGCGTGTGCGTGCTGTGTGCGTGTGTGCGTGCATGTGCTGCATGTGCGTTTGAGCGTGTGTGAGTGTGTGCGTGTATGCTGTGTGCACTTTTTGTGTGCGTGTGAGCGTGTGCTTATGTGCGTGTGTGCGTGTGTGCGGTGTGTGTGTTGCGTGTGTGTGGTGTGTGTGTATGCGTGTGTGCGTATGTGTGTGCGTGCGTGTGTGCGTGCGTGTGTGCGTGGTGTGGTGTGTGCGTGTGGTGTGTGCGTGTGCGTGTGTGCGTGTCGTCAGTCGTGTGTCGTGTGTAGTGTGCGTGTGTGCGTGTGTGCAGTGTTCGTGCCAGCGTGCGTGTGTGCGAGTGTACGTGTGTGCATGTGTGCGTGTGTGCGTGTGTGCGTGTGCGTCTGTGCTTCGGTGCGTGCGTGCGTGGGTTTGTGCGCGTTTTGTAATTGTATGCTGTATCCACAGTAACTCCAGAACGAAAACGTCTACGTACTTAAATTTTGTATTCGCTTGAAGCTGATTACACATTGGGAGAAATCCAGTGACGGGTAGGGGGTTATTAGGGGTAATTTTGTTTTATCAGATATTTTAGAACAGCAGCATTTTCAAATATAAAATTAAACTTTTGCCAAGTTTCGCCAAGATCGACTGTGTGTGTGTGTGTGTGTGTGTGTGTGTGTGTGTGTGCGTGCGTGTGTGTGTGTGTGTGCGTGTGTGCGTGTGTGCGTGTGTGCATGTGCATGTGTGCGTTTGTGTGTATGAGTGTGTGCGTGTGAGCGTGTGCGCGTGTGGTTTGCGGTGTGCGTGTGTACGTGTGTGCGGGTGTACGTGTGTAAATGTGTGTGTGTGTGTGAGTGCGTGTGCGTGTGCGTGTGTGCTGTGTGTGTGTGTGTGTGTGTGCGTGTGTGCGTGTGTGTGTTGTTGGTGTGCGTATGTGCGTGTGGCTGTGTGTGTGCTGCCGGTGTGCGTGTGTGTGCGTGTGTGCTGTGTGTGCATGTGTGCGTGTGTGTCTGTGCATGTGTGCGTGAGTGAGTGTGTGCGAGTTTCCGTGGTGCGTGTGTGTGGTGGTGCGTGTGTGCGTGTGTGCGTGTGTGCGTGTGTTCGTGTGTACGTGTGCGTATGTGCGTGTGTGATCCTGTGCGAGTTTGCGTGTGCGTGTGTGCGTGTGCGCGTGTGTGTACGTGTGCGTGTTGCGTGTGCGTGTGTGCGTGTGTGCGTGTGTCATGTGTGCGTGTGCGTGTGTGCGTCTGTGCTTCGGTGCGTGCGGGTGTGGGTTCGTGCTCGTTTGTGTAATTGTATGCTAGTATCCACAGTAACTCAGAACGAAAACATCTACGTACTTAAATTTTTGTATTCGCTTGAAGCTGATTACACATTGGGAGAAATCCAGTGACGGGAGGGGTTATTAGGGGTAGTTTTTGTTTTTATCAGATATTTTTTAGAACAGCCGCATTTTTCAAATATAAAATTACCTGAATATAGGCCTTAAACATATCGATTAGTTATGTTCTATGCAATTTGTTGCGGCAAAAGTTTCCTAAGGTAGAATAGAACTGTTTTCAATATCTGAATAACAATTAAACATAACATAACCGTCACGTTATTCCCTTGCGGGTAGCCATTCCCTGTCTCTTATTTATTCTTCATTCATATTTCTTCAGACTTTGCTATCTCTGCATACCTCCTAGATACCGCAAGGTTCACACCTTGTCAGACGACGTTCTCTTATTTTTAGAATTCCTCACATTTCTTACTTGCGTGCGTGTGTGCGTGTGTGCGTGTGTGGTGTGTGCGTGTCTGCGTGTGCGTGTGTGTGCGTGTGTGGTGTGTGCGTGTGTGCGTGTGTCGTGTGTGCGTGTTGCGTGTGTGTGTGTGTGCGTGTGTGCGTGTGTGCGGTGTGCGGTGTGCGTGTGTGCGTGTGGTGTGTGCGTGTGTACGTGGTGCGTGTGTGCGTGTGTGCGTTTGTGCGTGTGTGCGTGTGTGCCTGTGTGCCTGTGTCGTGTGTGCGTGTATGCGTTTGTGCGTTTGTGCGTGTGTGCATGTTTGCGTGTGTGCGTGTGTGCGTGTATGCGTGTGTGCTGGTGCGTGTGTGCGTTTGTGCGTGTGTGCGTGTGTGCGTGTGAGCATGCTTGTGTGCTTCGGTGCGTGCGTGGGTGCGTTCGCGTTTGTGTAGATGTATGCTAGTTTTCACAGTAACTCCAGAACGAGGAAGGCAATTACTTTAAACATATCTGAAATAAAATTTTTAAAGAGTTGGCTTGTCTCTCGTATTATTCCTTTAGCGGTTGTTTTTAATAGTTGACGGTTAATCAAGGCGCTTCTACTAGTTCCAGAATTCAGTCACAGTTTTGTCTTTGGCCAAAACTACATCTTAACGTTGATAACAGTTAACACTGCGTACATTCTCCCTATCTTATATTTACTTAATTTACTTTGGAATTGTATCAACTAGTGTTTGATAATAATTGGATCCAATTTATGGCATATTGCTAAATATTAAACTTTTACTCAGCTATGTTATAAGCCAGAGTGGTTCTTACAGCTGTTTTCACTTGTTGCTGTAGAGTATCGATAGGATGAAGATAAAAACAATTCCAAGGTCATTTTAACAATAGCTAATTCGTTTCGCTGAACCAAGATGTCACAGTTTTAGCAGTATGATAGAAACACCATATTGTAAAGGTGTACTTTCTCTCTTGTTATCATATACTCTTTGGTATTAGTGGTACTATCTACGGTTTTTGTAGTGATAAACTGTTACAGGCTAAATACTAACCAGAACATCAATCCTGTAAAGTCAATTTGGGAGGAGTTCTTACTTAATGTTGTAAGAGGGCACTCGACACAACTCCAAAATCGTCATAATCGGGTAAAATGTCAAAAAGGCGCCACCTGTTAAATAAATTTATAGCGGGAAGAACGTCATGAACAGATCTCGTATTGGCTCAACTAAACAAAAATAAATAAAAATACAATACTTAATTCTTCAGTTTAAACCACAAAAATGTATCACTACAATAAAATTAAGCGTGATGGAAAATTTATAAAACCCTAAAATTTATTAAACGTCGATATCTAAATTTCAAGTAAATTACTCAGTTGCCATAAATAATTAAATTCATTTACCTGTTGTTCCTATAAAAAGTGCCTCCAAAAATACTTGCGACTATTTGCAGAACCGTCGTATGCAAAATAAAGCAGCTGTTCGGTCAACAACCGACTCGCTACATAATTTACGTTACTTTATAATTTAACATCTCTTTTACAATGACTTGTTACTTAACAAAAAAAATCTTGGATACTGTAATTTCCAATGAATTCTTCAGAAAATAGTAATCACTTTACCACATTTACAACCAGTCGCAATTAAATCAAACAATCCGCTACCAAATATTCTCAAATTAAAAAAAATATTGCATTAAATCTTTAAAAGTTACGTTAAAATTCAATGATCAATGTAAACTTCTGAACGTAATTCTAATAAATATAAAAACTATAGACGTTACTTCATGATCTAATTCTCATAAAAAAATCTTACTTATCATGTACGTAGTATGATGCTGTTTTACACTTAAGAAAACATTCAGAAATGTGAATTTCAAAATTCAGCGTAGACATATATAGCAAAAAATATAATACACAGGAATTTATTAAAATTGATCAACCACTGCAAACAAAATACACAAAAAAGTTTACCTTGTATTGGGAACAGACCCTTTGTTATACGGACACCTAGGATATCTAGAAGATGAACTCGACGGCGGCGGCATTATAACCGATGTAGAAACTCGAACTCCAAAAGTGACTTAACTCGTGAATAAACTTTGATTACTTTGTTCTACTATGTGTAAGTAGTAGATACCACTTATTAATTTAAAATAATCAAAATAACGAAAAGTTTTTGTTTACAGCGAAATATTCGTTAACAATCAGCTGTACCCACGAAGTGGTCGACAAAACTCACACCTGAACTAATTTACATAGATCCGCACACCAGATGGGAAAAAAAAACTCCAAAGGAGTTAGAACCGGCACCTATACCAACACCGTATCCAACTTCCATGGACGAGAAATTTCTATACTCGACAATGATAGCAGAAATTATTTCGGAGAGAACGAAGCCAATATATGAGCCACCAATGAAGGGTGTATTTGACACCAAACTTAAACAGTAACTTCCTAAGCCCCCCGAAATGGGCGTAAATAGTTCACTACCCCAAATTAACAAAGTTAGTGGGTGCGGCGGCACCGTGAACTAAGGTTAAGCCTGCTACCTCGGCCTTTCTGACAGAATAAACTACTACCTTATTCAGAATTCGCCATCTTCCCTTATAAACCTTTCCATCTTACTTAAATCTTTAATAGCCATCATAAAAAAATTACTTAAAATTTCAAATCGCGCCAGAAACGAATCAAACCCGAAAAACTGAATCGAAAAAATTACATCACCCATCTACAATATGTTCCCAACGGCGTATAAGGTAATATGGGTAAGATAGTGAAACTTCTACTATACTGACCCTTACACTAACGTACATAAAATTCAACTCTTTGTTTAAACTCAACAATTTTTATTGAGAGGCTATAATTAATTTTTCGCACAAGATGTACCATGTAACGTAATAAATGTTATACTGAATTTAATTTTATAAAACGTATTTCTCATTCATTTACCAAAATACACCAATATTGACAATAGCATGCATGTACACAAAGCTACTCTGTCCTTATTGTAATAGTAACGCCCGTATCACCTGTGAGGGAAATGTAATTTTACAAACCAAAAATTCCATTGATAAATGTCTCCAAACCCAAAAAAATGTGATCAAACAAAAGTTCGCAAAAACTTACACTTTTTTAAATTCAAAATTTAAAAAAATGGAACAAAACCAATTATCTGCCGTATGATCCTTAAAATTTACACACAGGGTGACAAAACAACCACACACTATCACAGGTGCCCGAAATCTAACTTTACTCATAAATCACTGTGATATTCTTCTTCAAACAATATAATTTTGCTGTGGATTTCGTCGACATGTACATCGGAAATTTTGAGCCACCGCTTCGTCTTACCTATTTCTACTAAATTCAAATCCATTCTTGACATTCTTTGAAAGGATTTAATTTTTTTTTACGATTATTGTAGTAAAAGTGCCAAATTAATGCACAGTATTTTAACTTGGAAGGCACTAAAGTAAAATACGATTACTTCAGTGCAGTAATACTTTTGAAATTCTTGAATTTTGTAAATAGGAAACCTATTATTCGAAAACTAGTCTGGCATATGTTGTGAACAGGTTTACTCAAACTAAATTTGTAATTAGATAATGTACATACGATCAACAAAGTCAGTGACTTTATAATAATCTTTCAGGCGATAAGCTAAGTAGCAATAAGCAGAAGAAGTAGAGAGCCCTGGTTAGACCTCTCTGGAACACCGTAGGCAGCAACGAAGCAAGGTTTGAGAGAATACTATTGGGGTGTTTATAATGAATATTGATGGCCTCGTTGTCGCCAGATTTCAGAATTGCACAAATTCGTGTTACTTTGCATGTTTGTAAATATGTCTTTTGAATGTGTGATTGAAAATTAGCCGTAGTACCACATGGCAATCCCTTACCAAGAAACTGGGGATAATATTCTGATCTGCGATCATATTGTTGTGTACTTAATGCAGTTGATATTTGTGGTATTCCTTGCTTTTGATATCGCGGGAGATGTCTTGTCGCGTTTGTTTCATGGTTGAGCATTATTCGTCTAGGGTCAATAATGGAGTTGAATTCATGGAAATGTTTTCAATTTGTTCAGCGTATCGTCTGTTTGGTTTTAAACCATTTGGACATCTTGAAGTGGTGGAATTTCGACGGAGGCTCACTCTAGATTCATTTAAGTCTTGGTTGATTATATTTTATTTTGCTGGCGCATTGTACAATTGTTTATGACTGCTCTATTCGAGGATCACTGAAAGATCTGTGTTTTTATTGATTTCCGCTAAAGTGAGTGATCACGCGGGACTAACACATCGATCCGTTAGTTATGGTTTGTATGAATCATTTGACGAATATTGTAGGGCGATTGACTCAGTTAATGGTGGCCATTTTGTTACGGCCAAGTGTTAATTTTTTTTATGTATGAATTAGATATTCACTGTATGTTTTATGGAGGGAATGAGAGGTTTGTGAATTTGAAATAGCGTTTCATTTGCCGTGTTTGATGTGCTCCGTTTGGGATATAGATGTCTACGGTCAGTTCACTATTACCTTTTTGCAAGAATTAAATTTTGTTTATAGAAGAAACAGAAACTTGCATTGCATACGAGGGATATGTCCATTGAACAAACTTAATAGGGAAGCGTGTTCGCTGCTGTTTGTATTGTTGCGCATCCAGGATTTGGTTATATTGTTGTGTACTGTTGGGTGGCGTTGTAATATTTTTAAACTTAATGTTTTCAGCGATAACTCAACTTTTCTGCTTGAAATAGAGTTCGTAGCTTGTCGAGTATACATTTCTGCGATCACTCGAGATTTGTAACATATCGTGTAGGACCTTTTGTCGAGATACTGCGATCGTAGTGGCGCTTATGAGTTGTATTATCAATTTTGGATTTTGTTTGGGAATATTTTAGAAAATTTGCATCTTACGAAAACCCACGACCTTCTTCGGCTACTGTAGACGGCAACCCGTTTATTTTTATAAGCATTCGCCTGTGGGTTACTTGTATATTAAGGTGTTTTTATCAAAATACACCGGCCACTGCTAATGAACTTTATGAAAAAAGGTATATATTAAAATTGTAGTAATTTTTATGCTTAATACAACCTTACTTTCCGTGTGCTTTATTCTGGCGCATTCAGTATTTGATAATTGTCTTTAATCACTTAAAAATACACTATTACACTATTAGACTTTTTTATTCGTCAATATCAAGGCTGCTTTTTTTAACCAATTACTGGAATATAACGTAAAATTTCTGTGACTTAAGGTTTTGATCGTCTGTTAAAAGTATAAATTAAAATTACTTGATTAGGATTATTTCTGGTTTCTAGATATAGAATTAGAATTACTGTTACGCTAATGTATACATTTGTTACAATAATGGCATTACAGTTCCTAAGCTGCGCACGTTTATTGAAATAAAGAATATCAAGGTATGAATTATAGTAAACTATTAATTTGACATTTACGTTACGCACATATTATCATATTATACTACCCATGAACTTTAAATACCATCAGTACTTTATAACGAAAACTAATACGGACATATTTTATTTTCCTGGTTAATAAATTAACCGATTTAACATTACTTTCAATTTTGCATTAAAGCTCATAACTATTAAAAAATTGTATGCTGATATAAAGGAGCCACGATCACCTAACGTTGTATAACCAGATAATTTTGCTCTTGGCATGATCTGGTCTTTAATTAAAAATGAACTTGTCGTTTGCAAGGACGATACCTGTAATATTTTAGCTTTTTTTGGGAGAATAAAAATCAATTAGTTATGTATTAAGTTAGTTCAAAAAAATCTGTTAATTGGGTATTTAAAATCATATATAGCTATATATAGTAAAAGTCTTTTAATTACTGTTACGCATGTTAATCTCAATAAACTAACAGAGTTTTAACTCCCAGAACTGTACAAATTTTCTAATAACTTCATGCAATACGAATGTGTAATAATGTTTAATTATACCCCAACTATCTACTATAAACTGTCAGAGTCCTAATGCTAGTTACAAGTCTTGGAAAAATTGTTCTTCTTATAAGTGAATTTGATAGTTTTAGAGATAATTTTAATGCTTTAATGTCTTGAAATACGATATTTGCCGTGCTCAAGTTATTACTGGTGTGTTTAAGATGTTGTGCCATTTTGACATCTCCTTAATGAACGATCTAAAAACGAAAGATTAAAAATGTATATTTAATTCGCTTGTTAGTGTGCAAAAATTACTTCTTTCCAAACAATTTTGTGTTTTACGTAAAGGCAGAAAATATGTAATTTACACCCAAACAGAAAAAAAGCTGAAAAATGTTTTCAAAATTAAATGTCCAAATAATTTGCGTTACAAAATAACAATGAAGAGAGGAAGAATTGATAATGTATATTACAAAGTTGTTCAAGCATAAGGGTTCGAATACTTTATACAATTAAATTACGTTACACTGGAAAATACTATTTTTTATCCAAGTGAAACAATTTTCTATATATATATATATATATATATATATATATATATATATATATATATATATATATATATATTATATCATTATAGCTAACATTGCATTAACTTTTAATTAGTTTCACTCAAAATTTTAAAATACAAGTTCTAAATCTTAATTAATAATAAACAAATAATAATGGAGCCAGTACAACCTTAATACGTGTAAAATAGCTTATAGAAAAAAGGCTGGCTAATTAGCATTTAGGAATACTATAGCACTGAAGTTCTACCAAAAAAAAAAAAAAAAACGATTCCTTTTAACGAATGTTAAAACTCATATTATGGTAATGTAAACTAAAAGCACAAACACTTAAGCACATACATTTTGCAATAACAAAAAATTTTGAGAAGAAATGAAGCTGCATATTCTATCCCACTATACCGCGGGGTATATAAAGCGATCATAAATACGTATTTGTAACAGTAGTATAAAAATTCAAAACATGCCGGACGTGATTCAAAAAACAAAAAATGTACAGCTTAAGATCGAAGTAAGCGGTCAATTCCTACCTAATGTTATATATCTGCTATAAATCCCCTTTCTATAACAGTACACAAACATAACCATTGTCATAATAATTTGTTTTATTAATTGTAATGATAAAAATAAATAATTAGACCAAATCAGTAAAAAATAAATAAATGAATATCAAATTAAGGAAACAAATAACTAAATCTAACTCGGAAATTATACTAAAAATAATTAAATCATTTGGTCGCAAATAAATAACAGTAAGTCCGGTAAGTAGCACGAGAACTAAGAATCGCGTAGGGAACAATCTAATTGAAACATAATGTGATTGAAAATTGTGTAAGTAAATTAAAGAAAAAGAAATGTATGTGTGTATGTTTGTATGTATATATGATATATATATATATATATATATATATATATATATATATATATATATATATATATATATATATATATATATATATATATACACTGTGTCTCTTAAATTTCTGGACATAGAATTCCCAAGTTAAAATAAACTATTGTAAATATTGGCTCTTATTTTTAAGTAAAATGTCAAATGTAAAACTTCTTAAGGAAAAAGGCTGTTCTTATTTACAATTGCATTTACATTTGGTTCATCCGTTTTCGAGAAAATTAGGAAAACTTAAGGCTTTTCGTAACGTTAACGTTAATAAGCCATGTAAGTGTCAGGATAAATACAATAAGGAGCACAAATAAAATAAGTCTGTTATAAACAAGAAGATGATATTCTAAATAAACAAATTAATTATGAAAATTGGAAAATAAATAACAAAAAATCATCATTTCTACTATTTGAAGTTTTCAAGTAAATCTCCGTTTGCAGCTAAACAATATCCAAGTCGATCATAGAACTCTCGCCGAACGTTTGCGAGCATGTACTGGGAGACTTCGTGGCTGTTTGCTAAGATTGCTTCTTTTTCTTGAAGCAGCTGAAGATAACGCTCTCCAGACAACGTACCATCAATAAAGAAAGGACCTATTAATCTATGGCCCAGTATTCCAGTAACGAAAATTTTGGCGGTTATGAATACCATGAGTTGAAAAAGAACATTCGTCGGTGAATAAAATACGACTTAGAAAGTTTCTATCCATGTTTGATAAGGATAACTCTACTAATATTTCGCAGAACTCCATTCTCATGTCTCTTCAAAATTCGATGGACGGTACTGTGAGATATTCCTAAACTGGACCCAATTTGTCTCACACTTTTATTCTTATCTTCAACAACATTAAGTAACACATCCAAATCTCTGTCATTTTGCCCCAAAGGCTTAATATCTTGACAATTACATGGCTTATTAGCGTTACCGGCAGATTTAAATAAGTTGATAATTTTTGAAATTGTTTCTGCACTTGGAATTTGCCGGTTTTGATAACTAGCCGAGTACAAATCTCTGATATTTCTAAGTGAATTGCCAGAGTAATGCCATTCAATAAATTTTACTTTTTCTTCAGTGGTGTAATAATTCATTTTTGTAAACAAATTTTTCTTTAAAAAGTAATAATCTGTCCCAAATAAAGTTTTAATGGTGAATGAATTGTTTTTGAGCAATGAATGATTTACAATGACAATTAATAATTAGTGTTAGCATTGTCTGTCTAAAGCAAAGCAACCTTGACCAGTTACGAAAAGCCCTTAAGTTTTTCCTAAATTTCTCGCAAACGGATTTTTTCCTTAAGAAGTTTTACATTTGACATTTTACTGTAAAATAATTAGGGGAGCCAATATTTACAATAGTTTATTTTAACATGGGAATTCCCTATGTCCAGAAATTCAATAGACACAGTGTATATGTATATTCATACAGTAAGTATACACTATATTATTTATATCTTTCTTGACTCTGTCTATATCTCTACTTCTAAGTTCCTTACGTGACGGGGCAGTAAATAAATAAATGTCCAGTAGTAGGACGATACCGTTAGTAGGGAATGCTGCATCGTCAGGGCACGATTTGGCTAGTAACCGGTCTGCCTGCTATGGTATTACTCAAGAGAACAATACAATTACCTCGAATCGACCTGGCTACAAGGGGCGGTTAAGGTTGAAACACACAGGCCCCGTTACGGACGAGGTGCAAGGAATGGATGGCTTGTCTGTACGTGCATTGTTAGAGGTATGCATGGTAAAGAATTTGAAATTGCGAATGTAATGTACAAAAGGCAGCTTGATATCCTGTGTGTATCTAAGACAAAGCGCAAATGGAAGGATGCTGTGGAGATCGAGGATGGCAGTTTAGCACTATGGTGAGGTATTGAGATTGAAGAGCGAAAAGATGTGTTAAACAGTACGAATTGGTATGGGCATGCTATTCGCCGGTGAATGGAGAAAGAAACCAAAAGTGTGAGAACTTCTGGTACGATGTAGAGATTGTGTTGAACGTATGTAAGCCAAACGAAAGAGGGATGATATTCGCAGGTATGAACGGATGAGTGGGTGTACATAGAGAAAATACTGAACGCTTTTCAGGAGGGTTCGGAGACCAAAGAATCAATGAGAATGGTGAACTTTTTGGTTGTATCGAGAATGTGTTTAGGGCAAAAGTGGGTATGGAGAAGGAAAGAAAGCGTAGTGCAAACGTCCAGAATTAGGGTAGACAAACTGCTGCGAGTAAAGAATTGAGTATGAATGAAACAATATTAGAACGAACAAATAAAAGACACTACCGTTGAAAGTGCATGGATAAGCTTAAAAAACTATGCTGTCAATTGTGCCTTGCGGATATGTGGAAGAGAGACTGTAGGTAGACAGAAGAAGTAGGCTTGGTGGAATGAATCGGTAAAAAAGTAAGTAAGTAAATGTACGAGTTCTGGAGTATGTAGATGAACCAGACTTATTAAGTGACAGTGTGGGTGAACTACAAACTGCTCTGAGGAAGTTTAATACAGTCTGTGAGAGCATGGACTAAAGGTAAACGTGAACAACGATAAGATTGTGGTGTTCAATCAGGATGGTGGAAAGGACAGTGGAGTATTGACTCTACAAGATGAAAATTGTGGAACAAGTGACGAGTTGCTACGTCTGCGTAGAATGTTTATTGCAGATGGTACAATGGATGTCGAGATTCGACGGGGGTCAATGCTGGAAGTAAAGTGATTGGAAGTAGGTGGACGATAATGGGACACGAAAGCATGAGACTAGTTGTGAAATGAGCAATCTGTAAAAGCATGTTTGCCCATCAGTACTGTATGGAAGTGAGTCATGTGTCTGTCAAAAAAAGCACGAAAGAAAAATAGATGCCGTGGGTATGAGATTCCTGAGAAGCGCATATGGTAAAACTAGAAGTGATAAGATAAAGAATGAGTTTATAGTGACGGAGTGTGGAGAGGAAAAGGCGACGATGGATAGATATTAAAGTATTACATTGCATTGGTTTGGTCACATAGAGAGAATGAATAATGCAAGATTAACGATGCAAATACATGTGGGTGAGGTTAGTGGTAAGGCCGGGTCTGGGAGGCCACGTAAAACTTGGCTCAATGTAGTAGGATGCATGATAAAAGAAAGAAAGTTAAGGAGTTTTAATAATGAAAGGACATGTCACAGATAGGAAAGCATGGAGGAGGATTGTGTATGAAAAATGAATAAGAGGCAGAGATTGTTGTGCCTAACCCGCAAGTGAATGTCGTGAAGGCTATGTTATGTTATGTTAGCCTTATGAATTACACATGGAAGCATTTTTTGTTATTTTTAGAAAACGATAATAGCGCAGTAGACATCTGAAACTAAAAAAATTAAGAAAAACACATTTTACAAAACTTTCTGCCAAACTTTATAATGAATACTAATGTCACAGCCAGTAATTGTAAGTAAATGGTTGTAATTGTGCTATTCGTTGGTGAATGGAGTTATTTCTAGTGATTTACTTCCTGAATTACAATTGAAAACTTTTCGAAGATAATGAAAAATAGGATGTATGCCACTCTTTATGACTAAAACACAAACTTCTCCTAACATCCACACGTTAATACTCTGTATTAAGGTAATCTTTTGCTACTGAAGCAATGGTTATCAAACTATCTCAAGCTGAAATCGATCCAATTTATATAAATTCTTTATCAGACATTGCATAGCTGATAATTTATATGGTAAGCCAGAGGCTATAGGCCCACTTTTTGGGACAAACATTGTTTCTAAATCATTATTACGTGCAATACTGAAATTGAAAAATACTAATTTGGTATTACAAAACATCTAATTTGGTCATATAATAATTGGTTCCATTCCAAAGCAGGAGAATTACCATATTTCTGCAATTTCCATGGCTTGCGCTAACGATAACACAAAATCGCATCCCTACGTATTAGGTCGCAAATAAGGTACCAAAAGTATATCACAGAGTTTTTAATGATCAAAAACCTTGTAGGAATAGACTATTACTTTTTAAAACAATGCATTTTAAAACCAAATCAATTTCTGTAGCAACTTATAATTCGTAAGGTAAGCTGTAAATCCTCTATCGTCAGCATAAGTTTAAATATAGAAATGTAACAGTTTAGCTAAATCTAGTTAGCTTCTTCAGACAATATTCATAAAAATTAACCCATACAATAAAAATAACAAAATTATGTAACATGTTTAATTTATAGGAATTTATATAAATAAGTATTTTAAACGAATGCTCGTTAATAATTGTGTAAAAACCTCATTAGATTTCAAATCCTCAGAAGTGTGTAATAGAACAAGCTTTTAAATAAGTAAGCCGCGCCATTGCTTAATTGATTGTAAATGTAAAGTGAAAACAGCATTTTTTTTAGTTTTTCTTTTTAATGAACAAGATTTTTTTATTACGCACTTGTGAGTGTGTAAAATCTAAAGAACGTTTTTACATAACTGAACGTTTTTATTTATTGAAAGTTTTAGTCTATAGCTGATTCTGCTTGTACAACAAATTTGTTTATTCAAAAATATTAATATTGTATTGTATCGTTTTTTTACCATCAATCTTTATGTATATTTTTTGACGAATATAGAGTTTAGAATTTGATTAAAAAATTAGGGAATCTTAAAAAGCGATTTATTAAGTTATGAGATCCCGGACAACTATGCACTTTAAAATTAGTTAATGTGCATGCATTTAATCACTCAAAACTTTCAAAATATCCACTTTGAAAACAGAAATTTCTTACAAAGGAAGTCATTTTAAAAGAAAAAGCTTTTAAAATAATTTATTGAGGTACTTTACACACTATTTTTGGATTAATAAGTAATAAATATACGTATAATTATAAAAAAAGTAAAAATTAAAATCGTAAAACTACACATCGGAATTCATGAATTTAATAATTACAGTTTTCAAAAAGGAAACCTGGTCTTCTTTCACTTAGAATGTACTTGTATTCCGAAAATACACGTTTACCATCTAACATACTACTTAAATGTTGCAGTTCACCATAACCAATATTTTTTTCAACAACATAACTGAGTCTTTCTTTAACACATTTCTTAGAAAGTTTTAATTTCGTCTACCACATTTTCAACCATTTTTATGGATTCACTAAATAAAAGTTTTTTTTCTAAATTATTTATCACTTTTCGAATGCACATAAAATGATTTTTTATAAAAATAAGATCTTCTCTAAGCCTTTTCTTCCTAAACTTTGTCTGAGCTTCTTCAATACATTTCGCTTCTGAAGGGTCAAAACTATTAACAATTGTTTCTACCATCTCAAAGTTTTACGTGTAATAGCTCGGCGGTAAAAGGACCCAAGGCGTAACAATAATATCTATAAATTCAAAATTCGTTATAGGTTGCGATTAAAATAATTCAATATCGCCTTATTTTATTATAACTTATTTATGATCTCAGTAATTATTCTTGTTCTAACATGAATAGTTCGTATAGTCGTGTTAATATCATGTATACAGTGGACTCTTCATATTAAATCGCCGATGGATATATAGCCGCGGGGCGGAGCGCGCCGACGACGGCGAAATTGTCCACGCACGAATTTACAAAATGAAGCGCAAGCGTTCTAACTCGTTTAGTCTTGTTAAAACATGCATTACTTGAAATCGTCTATGATTGAACAAACATATTATTTGCTTCATTCTCCTTCAGCAAGCAGTACTGCACTAGTGTAGAATTTATGTACCTTGATTTATAAAATATTTGTGAGTGAATGTGAATTTAAGAATATCAAGAACATTAAAGATTAAAGGAGCTATTTTGCATTTAAAATAAACATACATACATAACAATACACATTTCCCAATAGGGTAGCGATCATGTTTGCAAAATCTAGAAAAAAGTAATAAAAGCGAAATTATTCGAAAATGTTACTTCATACTTTCCTATAATTAAAGCAAAACTAAAGCAAATAACGCAAACAAGACTTTTGGTAATAGAATAATTACATTTATAATTTATTGAATATTTTTATTTAGATGTCTCAAGAAAGAAAGAAAAAAACTCTCCGGGCATCAAAATTTAATTAATAAAAAAGACGCCAAGAAGAACAAGAGAAAAATGCTTCAAGATTAACACAGTATTTTACGAAACAAACGACCGAACTGACCAAGATTATCCGCCAGATTCAATTCAGGAATCAGTACCCGGTTGCAGTGTAGATGAATTCAAAATACAAAGTCAGCCAGGACCAACTCCCAGTGAAGATAATCAAATCGTTGAAGAAATTACCCGTTTTTGGATCTGGGGACTATACTGAAGAGACAGGTACAGATACAATAAATAAATGTGCATTTGATGACCCAGGCTGGAACCAATATCTCACATATCTAGGCAAGCTATTATAAAAACGGGTCCTAAACAAATAAAAAACTTTAATTTTCCGCGCGATTTGTTGGGTCGAAAATTTTCTGAAAGTTACTATAAGAGAAACTTAAAAAATGGTGAAGAATGTAATAGAAATTGGTTGATTTACTCAATTACGAAAAATAATGTTTATTGCTTTTGTTGTAAACTTTTCGAACCTTCTCAGCAAAATAGATTTATTCAGGGATTTAGTGACTGACATCATATAGCAATGTACCTGAACCGCCATGAAAAAACTTCCACTCACTTTACTAACTACAAAAACGGACAGAGTTGCTTGTATCGTTCAAAAATAAAACTACTGTTGATTATTTAAGCAAACAATATTAGACATTGAAAGTAAACGATGGTATGAAGTAATAAAGCGAATAATTTATGTAATTAAATTTTTATGTAAACAAAATTTAGCACTTCGAGGCAAAAGCAATAATCTTTACAATCGCAACAATGGTAATTTTTAAAATGTATTGAAATGCTAAAAAGTTTGATCCTATTATATCGGAACACGACGACGTATAAATAGCGATTCTGAATTTCACAAAATGCCAACATATCTAGGAGACAAATTCCAAAATGAAATACTTTCCTTAATGGCTTTTAATATTAAAAATCATATTATAAATTTATGTCGACAAAATAAATATTTTTCAATAATATTAGATTGCACTCCGGATGTTTCTCATATTGAGCAAATAAGTGTAATAATTCGATTCTTTCATTTCAATTTAGCATTAGGATCGACTGAAATACATGAACATTTTTAGCATTTTATCCAATTTTAAATGTTACAGGGCTGGATTAACAACATTTCTTATTGATCTATTAAAACATTAAATTTAGACATAAATAATATAAGAGAAAGGCTATGATAATGGCTCTAACATGCGCTGCAAAAATAGTGGCCTACAAAAAGAATTTTAGATTTGAACCCGCGAGCTTTTTATGTTCCTTGTGCGAATCACAGCCTGAATCTAATTGTAAATGATGCCGCTAATATCAACCATGAAACAATAAATTTTTTAATACAATACAAGAATTATACAAATTTTTCTCAGCGTCTACTAATCGATGGAATATCTTAATCAAGCATGTTACTAATTTAACTTTAAAGCCCTTATCCGAAACACGCTGGTCAAGTAGAATTGATGCCATACAAGCCTCTCTATAAATATTTGCCAGAAGTTTTTGATGCATTATTTGAAATTTGCAATGACCACACAAGAGTCGACGAACAATCTAAATACCAAGCAAAATGTCTGGGAGAAAAATTTCTACATTTACATTTATTTGCTCCGTTAAAGTGTGGTATGATATTTTAAATCAAGTAAATTTTGTGAGTAAAATGATTCAATCTCAAATTACAAATTTGCAACTTGCTTTGGATGCATTAAACAAACTAAATACATTTTTAACTAATTATCGATCTGATGCTAGTCTTGCGAAATTGTTGAAAGTTCCAAATTAACAAATTGATTGATGTATATAATCGAATCTGTTTAAAATGAAATCAGTTCACCAGCAACTCTTTGAAAACACTTAAAGGACGTGTACGCCCCGGTATCGGCACGGCGGTGAAGATTTGGTCTGATTTTGCTATTGGGAAGTTCAGACGGATGCAGTTCTTAGAAAACCAAAAATTAATATATTTGTGTGGCTGCTGTTTAAATTTGCTACATTCCGTTCACTCAAATAAAATTTTAACTTGTAACTAATCTTGTAACAATAATTCGTAGAATTTCTAAAAATATGAATTTTTAAAGAAAAATGACAAAAATAGGCACTTTTAAAGAAAAGACTATTAAAGTATGTAAATATGCATGTATGCATGCATGGTATATGCAAATGTATAATTATCCGGGGTCTAGTTATTATATTATTAGTAGATGAAATCAACTAAATTATGCTTATTTTATAGTCATAACTAAGTATTGTTAATATTAAGAAAAAATAATTTCTTTGACTGGGGAATCGAGCATAAGGCATAATAGTAGACGTAATTGTGTACATAATGTGAATTGTCCTGTTTTAGTGTCAGCACCAACCAATGTGTATCGGCACAATCATAGGAAACGTAATACAAGCTAATATTAGTAACATACACCGGGTGGCTTATAAGGGCGGGCGAAGCTTACCACTTGAGAACTAATTAACGGATTTTTTTTTAATTAGGGGTGTTTCTATTAGAACTAATTTCCAATCACTTGACATAAGAATCCAAGATAATCGGAAATTAATCCAGGCCTTGGTTTTTAAATACAATACCAGGTAGATTTCGTCATCAGGCTTAGTGCTGAGAAGAACTATTTTCGCACTTGAGTTGAATTTATATGTTATGATTTTTTCCCAAGTACTTGTCTACTCTCAGATTCGAATTTGATATCTTTCACTCAAGTCTGACACCTTTACCGCAAAGCCACTGAGTAATCCAATATAATTTTTTTAGAACTTATATATATTAAACTTTTTTCGTGGTTGCGCAGTAGTTTATTCCTCATGTTGCGCCGTAACTTATTGCGCTTAAGCTCTTCGCGCATTATTGGAATCCCTATGGGTATCATTCAACACTAGCTTGTGCGATAAATGTGGCTTCTTTGAGTTTTCGACGAGCTATGATCTCGTCCTTTGCCACTATCTGTATGTTATCCCATTGGATGCGGTGGTCTTCGTTACAGACATGTTCGGCGATTCTTGAGTTTTCAGTTTCGCCCTTGCGGACGTTGTTTTAATGTTCCTGTGTTCTCACTTTGACTGGTCTACTGTTTTCTCCTATATATGCTCTGCCGCATTCACATGGTAGGTTGTATACACAATTTTTGGAATTCTGATCCTCATTGTGTGGTTTAGATAAAAATTTGTCAAGAAATTCATAAAAGCTAAAACATTGCACAAGGTAGATTAAACTTGGCATACAATCTGATTGAGCATGAAGAATCAGTTGTAGAGAGACAGCAAATGTAAAACTTTAGCTAAATGAAAAAATAGGCCGTACAAATTCAAAATGGGCGAACAGAAATATAAAGCCAGCAATTAATCTCTAAGATAAATGCCAATTAGGTAATTGTACAATAAAGAAAAAAGTTTGGCTACACTTAATACATTTAATCTAATTAGATGGCTCTGTACCTCCAATGGTGGTTTTCTTAATATCTAACTTACATCATTTAGCTAAATATTTTTATTTGATCTATCAAAATAAAATACATTAGCGGATCAACATCAATTCCTCTATTAACATAAAAATGGGTTCGCTTAATCGCTTAATAAATAGGTCCTCACATTGAACCACGATATCAGACAATAGTCAAAAATTCAAACTCATACTCCACTTAAATACAATAAAATATCATTAAATATCTAAGCTAATTCACTGCACTTGTTTTGATTTGATCACCAAAACACCGCTTGCTTTGTCTTCAAGCATTTTGCAGCTGCAAATTGAGATAGGTAAACAACTTAGGGATCCCATCGTCGCTCGATAGTGTGCAATCCATACCTTAATTCAGCTATCGACAAAGTTTCTTACGCAAAACGTTCCCAGGTCGATTTATTTAATACACTTTGTAACACACAAATGGCTCTTTATGCTATAGCTTGATAAAGGGTTAAGATCGAAACTACCATTTCTTTATTATATATCATGTAATGAACATCTTACACATTATATATTTTATCGTTCAGTGACATGTTAAACCCTTTTTAACATGTATGCATAAGTGGATGTGAAGGCACCTTTAGCACACATGAATTGGGTACATAAACAACAAATGATCATGCTTATTTAATAATATTAATATTGAATACACAGTGTTGAAAGCAAACTCTAGAAGTTGATGAAATCTTTTCGAAAATATATGCTCAAATGTTAAAGCGGGCGATTCGACTCTGGTCACAGCAGTCAGGTAATACCAATTTTGGAGTACGACTCTGGTCAGAGGTTCAAGAAACTACCTGGATATACGTAATGAAACTGGACACATTTTAATAGGTAACAGAAATTTATTTATCATAGTAGATACACATACATAATAATATTTAATACAAGAATTCAAAATAACCATTATTTAATTGTGGTAGAATATATATGGGAAACAGTTTTCACATAATGTAGGGTGCTAATTTTATTGTTCAAAAAGCTTTTTAGTTACAGCGGTTTGTATTATTTGTTCGGAGTCGGCAGTATACACAAAAGTTATCATTTAATCCAGCAACTCGTTACTTTACTCTGCAATAAAAGCATCAGGTTCATAGAACATAGCTAAGAACTCCGAAGAACCTGAAAACCACTTATATGTCCAAATATGTCCCCATGACAAACGATACACAACACAAAAAAATAACTTAGGGATGTGGTGAACCAGTATATTATCCAAATCACCGAGAGTGGAGCATCGTCCAGCGGTAGTTCGATACAAACCCATCATGTGCAACTACTTCCAACCCCCACTTCACTACCCCTTTTGCGTTTATTGCGTTGACCGCTAACAAACAAACGTGAATCTGTCAGCATCCTGGTCTAGACTAATTACTATCTTATTCAGAATTTGCCATACTCCTTAGTATCTCCCACTATGCTACTTAAATCTTCAATAGCCAATTATAAAAAAAGAATTACTTAAATTATTCAAACCAAAAAATTCAAGCCATTAAGTTTCAGATTGCGAAAACATAATATTTCCAAGAACTGATAAGCCCACGGATTAATTAAAACGGAACTAGTTGTGCAACCAAATTTTACAAACTTTATAAAGAACACAATTATTCCAAACGATTCGGTAAACTTGTGAGGATTTGTTTTTATTTCTTTTTACTCCGCCAATAAACCGAAATTAAGTCCGTACAATTAAGTACTCACCGTTGAATATTGATAAAAGTAAAATTGTGTAATTTATTGACTCGTAATAAAAGTCAAACAATTATAGTGCAAAAGTTAGTTATTCAAAATAAATTCATTTGTGTTGAGCAGAAATTAGAAAGATCTAAGAGATTGCCATTAATTGTAAATAGAGATTTTCTTTGTTTCAAAATTAAAACTTATCAAGTACTATAAATAATTACACTGTTAATATAAATGCAAGTTTTCTTTTTGTTGTTCCGAAATTAAAACTTGATAAGTAGTAATTCAGCTTATATTCAAACGCACATGTTCAATATTAGAGATACAAAACCAAAGCATTCAAATATACTGTAAAATCTGATCAATTTAATTAAGAGAGTTTTAAATTAACATACACAAGTAATAATTAACACCGTCCTTATAAATTAGTTAACTTATTTAGTGAAAATTGAATTGTTAAATAACAGTTTCTATATAAATAATTAAAGTTAAATCTGAAATACTTTCTATGAATTCCAACTACAATGAAAAGAATGTACCTAATCTTTTGACTATTGTGTAAAATTTTGTATATTTAAATAATGCGAACACCGACAGATGTGTCAAACAGTAACCAGCTTCTGAAATTACGTGATTTCGAGTTGATACAAGTGTTATTAATTTCTAATTAAACCATTAGATAGAATAAGTATTTTTTGTTAATGGAAACTGACCGAATGTTATATCAATCGTTCTGTTATTTCACAAATAATTACCACGATGAAAGAAATATTAATTCAACAATTGATTTAATATCAACAAAAACAAGTTATTACGCTGCCACCTCATCGTTAAAATTATGGAATTGCCAGCCGTTCCCCAATTTTAAAGGTCGTACTCTATATAGGTAAATGCTTTTGCCACTGGGTTACGTATAGACGAAGCTAAAGTTTACTGATGAGTATGAGGTAAAGAGTAGTTGAGCAATTGATTAATCTAATTAAACTTAATAAAGGCTCGCTCTGTAATTAAGTTCGAAACCTAGCTAATTTGTTCCGATAAATAGCAAGAAAATTACTTTGCTGCCGAGCACCGTTTGGATTAAACCGTAATCAGTAAAATTTAAGGAAATTCACAGAGTTCATATTTATTAACAATCATTCATTTTCATCCATCATTGATGAAGGAATTTGGTTTGTCAAGATGATCTGTGACTTTTGTGAGCACAGTATCCTATTTCCATCCGTACTAATAGAGTTTTAGGTACATATTCTATCATAAGGATTAGACCCTGAATTTTGTCCTCCACTGGGAAACACGACGCAGACATTTGGGAAGCCGTAGACGTTCAAATGCAGACCCAAAAACCTCCTGAATGATATCTTATCATTGGGTGGCGCTCCAATCCGTGTTCTAACCTCTAAAGCAAACGACCGCTATCCGAAAACTGTCCAGGAGCATTGCATAATAGCAATTACCGTAACTTATAATTTTCTTTGAATAAAATTTATTTTTTTTTCAAACGAGTCTTAATTTTGTGTTGGACTTCGTTGAGGGCAAGCTTCACTTACCACCACCGAAAACCCATTACAAGCTTTAAAAAAGACAATTTAACCCAATGTGCTTACGTTATCAAAAAAACAATTCTATGCTCTCATCTACTAAAATTCTCAAATTACATTTTTGTTTAATCGCCATGAAAACTTACTCTTTTAAAACTACGATAATACATTGAAGAAAGAATGCGCTTCGTTATTAATCCAACAAACTATATTTAGTACTACTCAAAATAACTATAAATCTAATTAAAAATCTTCAATTCCTTAAGGCAATGAACCCGAAAGAAAAATACATATTTGATCCTCCCAAAATTAGAATATGAAATATTAATTTGTAATAAAAACCAACTCTCCTCAAATACGTAACAATGTGACTTAAATGTATACTTTTATATTTAATTTTAAATACCTCAATACACAATGAAATATGTTAAGTCGTTTAAAAAAAACGAGAAGGACCAAACTATCTACTATGTGTCTCTTAAAATTTCCACACAGGGAACGGGAAGGAAGAAAGTGAAGGGCCACGTATTTCATTCCCTTCCCAAGGGGTAGGATGGGCTGTTCGAGCTTTCCAAGCTCGTACAGCCTCAATCGTGGATTCCCAGCATAAATACATACATTACGTATATATGAATGGTGGGATTAAGTATGGGTGTGGTCAGGATAGGATCGGAAGGAACGGAGTTAGGGTTATGCAAGGGAAAATACTACCCCAGCATTCACCTAAGTAGCCGCACATGGTGTGCATATACGCAGTGACCATGCCGCTACATGTGTATGAGGAAAACCCCCTGAGAAAACCTCACACAAGGTAGACGGTAACGGAATCGAAACCTTTGTATGTTGATACTAAAGTGCACCACTTTAAAAAAGCGACACTTTCCGTACCAGGAAAGAGTTATACATTTTTTATGCTAAATTACGATTTATTACATTATAATAGAAAGGCCAAAAAACTTATTATTAGTTTTTTTAAAGACAAATTAGATAAACTCTTAATAATGTAAAAATTAATAATTAATTTAAATTTTTTATCTGTTTGTATTTAAATAATTAGTGGGAAAGGATTAATCTGATTAAAATCTTACTGAAAATAAACTGAATTTTGTTTTATAAGTAGTATACTTTTCAAAATTACAAAGCAATTATGTAAACATTGTGTATAGTATTATAATTTATAAATATCATATTTTCAAAAACAAAACAAAAAAGAGTTTTTATCAAAATATAAACAAATTTTACAAATTTTATTTATAATACATTAGTTAACACCATTTTTGCTAAAAATGTACATATTTTTGATTAACTTATTATAATGTCGTACATAAAAAGTGAAAAATTTGCATAATATTTGATTCTAATCAAATTCATAACTTAACCACATTTTGCAACTTAATTAGATACAAGCATTTCCATATATTTAATAATAAATTATAATAAACAATAAAGTTAATATACAGGAAAGTAATTCAACAATAAAGGTTCATGATCGCAAAATCAGTTAAATAAGATCATTGTAAAATACACGTTTTAATTTAAAATCGTTATAATATAGTAAACCCTACCACCAAAGAACGAAATAAACAAACTTTAGGCGGTTTTCATTTCTAAAACAGAAACGAATAAAATTAGTATATATGTTATAACTTTTTTTGCACGAAACTAAATGAAATTAATTTAAAAGAGGAACAGGAATTAATTTAGCGAGATTAAGGAAATGTCTTGTCACTAATAAGTTATATATCCAAATGTGTATCACTACTTGGGCTGAAAAAATCAAGGTATTTATAGTTACTCCGAAATAAATGTCAAGATCGTGGTAAAAAAACAAAATGTATTAGTAAAACTAGAACTCTTAATTGACATTTTAAGAAAAATTTTAAATTTGTTTGTAATAGCATTGGCGGTCGATTTATATGTTATAAAATTTTATAAATTAATTAAGTACAAATGTATCTTTCATCTCTAGAATAGTTGAATATTAATACCAAAATAATTAAACTAATTTTAATACAAATCGTGTTAGGATTAATTAATATGTAAAATAAAAGTAACATTAGAGTATAATATTAATGTATAATACTAACTCTAAAACAGAATCACTTCTGCGCGGGTTTATTCAGAGGAATACGTACAAATTGGAGAGTTAATGTAAATACTTATTGCAATTTATTTTTTAACAATGCCAACTATGAATCAATGTCCCATAACGTTTTCTCATATAATTAGAGGTTATCAGTCACACTTAATTAAATTGCATCTTTTTATATTAATTTAAAATGAGAAATACAACGAAGACAAAATAACACCCTTCCAATCTATAATTTCGCACGTTCCAAGAGTTCCAAATTAATGACACTAAACGTAAAAATCCAGTTTGATTTGCATAAATTGTTATGGTGGCGCCTTTTATTGCCATCAGTAGAATTCTTCCACGATTTAAACAGTGCACGCATGAATTAAAGAAAGTAAAACAAAATATTGCGGATATATATAGTCATCCATTAATAGTTACAAGGCTTAACAAATTTAGGATAAAAAAGGATTAAACATTGACCAATTTAAAGTTTCCATCATATATTATGATTACCGATATTTTTAGCTTTGCTGGGTTGGACCCCTAGTGGGTTTGTATTATTTATATACAGCGGTTATGTTGTATTTTATATTATATGAACCTTGTTCATGGGTTATATATGGGAGCGGATAATTTATGCAGAAGTTGTACCTATATTTGTTTGTCGATAATTGAGCTATGATTTGTACAATGATGTTATTGAAAATTATAGTGTACGGGTTGCTGATATTACAAGTACTTTTCTTATAGATCTGAATTGCAAATTGCGAAACCTGTGTTTAAAAATACAGAATTTCATTTTTCAAAAATTTTAAAAGATTAATGTATCTCTATTATTTTTGTTGTCTTAAGCGAGAATCTGGCTAATAATACGGGTAAAAACATTTGTTCTAACCTTATCATATAATTTCAGATCATGTTACAACCACCCATCTTTATAGACAACCAAATCTAAATTATATTTAATGGTGTTTTATTGTTGTATTAAAAACCTAAACGGTACCGAATCCTTTAGCATATTCACGAAAAATATCAGGAAGTCTCAAACAATCCATTGCAGTATTTTCTTCTTTATTCGTTTCTCAGGAGCCCTGTAATAAACGGTACACTTCGGATTAATTTCATTACGTACTTTAACAAAGACTGACTTCACTAAAACTTCTTTGTCGTTTTATGAATTATTTTCTGTCAATAGAGCCAGTGTTTTATAAGGTAAGTGCGCAAGTTGTTATTAGCATGTGTAGAGGAATACAACTAACCTGCTTAATATAATACTACATTATTTGGTAAAACAGACTGAGAGCGCGATAAATAAAAAAACGGGCATAGTACAAAGTAATCCTATTTTATATTACATAAGGGTATAACTTTAATTAATATTTTATTCTTTGTGTTTGTAGATCTTTGTTTGATATATTACTTCAAAATATTAAATTTAAATCAAATCTGAGTTTGGCATTAGTTTGTGCTTCAAATTCGATAAAAATTCGTGCAAACTCACTTGATAAAACGATACCTATTATCTCTCAAAATTGACATTTTTTCAATAATGTACGAAAAATGTCATTTTTTGAGAGAATTAGAAAAAATTTCTAAAATAATTGTTTCTTATGCAATTTTATGTCCATATGCAATGTCTGAGCCACCACGATGAATTTTCGGCAAATATATAAATACTTTAAAAAACCACTTTATCTAACACATATTGATATTAGTAAAATACTTACTTCCTAATTCTAATTGTTTAAGCATTCGTTACTTCGTTTTTCGGAAATACCAAAATTAGAACTTGAAAATTTTAACATACGTAATGCAAAGTTGAAATAAACACTATTACCATAGTGTTTTAAATTCAATAAAACTGCCAAGGAACGTAAAAATTTCTCAAGAAATACTTATTTAATTGTTTGTTTGTTAACAAGTATAAGCCTAATGACTAATAATATAACAATAAGGAAGTGAAAATCTGGAACACTGGAACTGTGGCAGGATCTGTAACAAACAAAATACACCCAAGTACACACAAAATTAAAAGACACCGAACGCGTTTTGATAGCTACGCTATCATCATCAGCAGTCGACTAGGGCGAACTATAGAAATTTCTAACATGAAAGTTTAATGAATTCTGAGTAGCTTGAAGGTCCTTGATTATCATTATTAATTAGAATTTGTTTGTTTATGTACTTGATTATTATGAAAGTTTAGAGAACTTCAAAAACATACAAATTCTAATGAATAATGACGATCAAAGACCTTTAGGCTACTCAGAACTCATAAAACTTTCATACCTTTCACTTTCACATTCACCAGATTAGCAACGAAGCTGATAGTCTATATGTTAGAAATTTTCTTTTGTCCGCCCTAATCGACCGCTGATGATGATAGCGTACCATCAAACGCGTTCGTTTTTTAATTGTACTGTGTATTTTGTTTGTAACAATAAGGAAATTCACGTCTCTGTTGATCGGCCTTGTCGTTCCATGCACAGTATGGTCCACATTGAAACATCTTTCACAAGATTTAATAAAAATTTAGCGAGTGTCTCCGTTGCATTCTCTCTTAGAGTGACCGAGCTGATAGAGTTGTGATGATATGACCTGCTTAGCATTCTGGAGGTAATGGGTACGATTCCCGTTACCGTCTACCGTATATGAGGTTTTTTCATATACATGTAACGGTATAGCACTGCGTATACGCACACCATATGCGGTTATTTAGGAGAATGATGG
Source organism: Vesta saturnalis (assembly GCA_036346205.1). NCBI lineage: Eukaryota > Metazoa > Arthropoda > Insecta > Coleoptera > Lampyridae > Vesta > Vesta saturnalis. The sequence goes on from JARFJB010001371.1 coordinate 1,111,814, forward strand.
GGCAGTATTTTGCCCCTCAGATCTCTAATTCCTCTCCTTCCGATCCTGTCCTAGCCTCACCCATCCTTAATCCACCATACATATATACCTAATGTATGTATATATGTGGGAACCCATGACTGTGGCTGAAGGAGCTTAGAAAGCTTGAGCACCCCGCCCTCTCCCCTGGAGAGGGAATGAAGTACGTGGCCTTTCTTTCCCTTATAGTGTTTTCTATTTCATCGGTATTCATAAAATGTCCTTCAGTACAGACTTTTTTAAAGTTCCCGCAAAAGAAAAAATCAAGCGGAGTCATACCTAGGGACCTCGCTGGCCATGAAAGAGAACGTCCTATCCATTAAACTGTTGAACCAAGAAATTTTTTATTTGTAGTGTTGAATGAATTGGCGTACTCACCCATTGGAACGATAAGTTTTCCCTGATATTTGGGGAAGTTTGTTCAAATAATTGGTCAATTCGTTATTTAAAAATTCCAAATATTGTTGAGTTTAAAGGTTCCACAAAAAAAAAACGACCGGAATGATAATTGTTCACTGTTCCACACAAACTATTTGTCTTAAACGAGTACTGGTCGGGACACTCGTTCACGATATTAGGATTTTGAGAGGAGCACCATCTACAATTTTTCGAAATACAATTAGAAGTACAAAGGATCTGTTTGGAAAAATTGAAGTTGTTCTCTTTACACCCTTGAAGCCAAGCTGAGAAATAGAATCTTAGGTAAAAGTCACATTTCTTAAGTGTAAAGATGAATCACTAACAAATACGTTAATATGGATTACATGATGTCGATTTTTAAGGTTTTTTTTTATTTAATGAAAACAGTGAAAAAATCGAATTCATGGCATGTGGCTCAGATTTTGAACATGGACACAAAAATTGCAACAGAAACAACTTTTTTGAAATGAGGTTTTGAAGTTTCCCCCAAATAATTATATTTCTGACACATTGTTGAAAAAATATCAATTTTAAGAGGTAACGTGTCAGTTTAACAAACGATTCTGCATTATTTTCTATCGAATTTGAAGCACAAACTAATGCCAAAATCAAATTTTATTTAAATTTAATACTAAAAAGTTACCATATGACGCAGTATATTATCATTGTTTTTGACAAAAAGTTTATCTTCCTATGAGTTTGTCTTATACTCATGTAATACCTACATGTTTAACTAAGCTCTAGCCTATCTAATGGAATATAGTACAGATAACCGGCTGTTCGGAGACTTCATTATTTCACAAGGGTTTAACTCGTACTTGCAAATAATGTAGTAAATGCAAAGCTGAACATTCGTACGCCAAAACTTTGAATATTTCAATCACTGGGGATCTAAGTTTGGTATGTAGTTCTGAAAATGATACGGAGAATCATTGACTAACGAAGATGTTCTTCTTGTGTAAAAAATGCTTAAGATTTATAAATATAATTATAAATAGACTGTAACAACCTTTTTTTGTGGTTGTATTAAAAAATACGTTAATCTAAGATCATTAATTTATTTGGCGTAAAATTAGAGGAGTTTTTAATTATGTACATGTAAAATTGAGAAAGGCAACTTAAATTGCATTTCCTAGAACATATATTTTGGGTGTAATATTACATAAATAGTTATAGTTCCTTTCTTTTAAAATTGGACTCCGATCATTGTATTTCGCGCAATGCGTGACAACTTCTTGAGGGGGGGCACTTACAGAAGCAAATCTGAAAGCCTCTATTTTTTTCTTCACTTGCTGCTGAATGTTAAAGCAGAAGACATTGTTATAATGGTTTTTACTTAATTTTTATATTTGGTGCCATCAGATTTTGGTGGTAAGTTATTTTTTAATTCATTATATTTAAAGCTTCAGCATTTGCTCTTTCCAGGCACTCACGTACACTCATTATAGTACTTATATTATTCCTTATACTCACTTAAGGCACTTATTTACTTACTTACTTACTTATACTTATATTTTACTTACTTTGATATGGTACTTTTATAAGTCACTATATTTTTAATCTCAAATGGTTCTTAAGTTACTTATTTACGCAAGTTTCTCTTCATTCAAATAATATCATCTTAAAATGCAATTTTAATAAAATAAAACATCAAGAATACAATAAGTTTAGGTGGATTGAAAATTCCTTCAAATACCTAGTTGATCGCGTTGTTACAAGAATAGGCAAGGAAGATGTAGAAACGCTTTCATACTGGTTGACCGTTCCGCATCCATAATTAAATACTGGAAGCTGTCTATAAGAAAATCATTATACTGAGGTATTTATGTTGTGATTTTTATTTTTAAGCTTAGCTTTAAAACCTTTTCTTTCCTCTCCTTAACCATCCATATATTGGATAAATAAACTTAATTGCACATTGTTAATTTTGATATTTATAGAAAGTTTTATTGTTCATTATTTAGGTTTTGTTATTCCTTGACAAAGATAACATGGCGCTCGAGAATTCATTTAATTATATATTTTTTTATAATTTTTTACATTGTTTTATTTATTAATTAGAAAGGAAAATAATTAAGCAGGAGAGAAACAAGCCGCATTTCATGTGTGTTAACAAGTCAATATAGTAGAATCCTCCTTATATTTAATCTACCGATTGTGGACGAGACGGCATATAATTAGTGGTTAGTGTTTCAATTTGTTAAATAATTTGTATTTAGGAAAACTTTGCCCAACTTCCTTATTTATTAATTATCTGGTTCAAATTACATCACCGTATGAGTTTTATTAAGCTTGAACTTTATTAGACCATTTAAATTTTCTAAAACCTACATCACTACAAAATTGTTATTATAAGACTTTTAGATGGTACAATTCATTAGCTTGAAAAAGAGTACAAATTGGAACCGCTTGGGATTTTCACAGACTAAGACAAATATGAAAATTTAAAACAATTCCACCATGTTAATATGTACTTAAAAAATTTAGAGACAGCAGTGAGGTAATTACAGCACTGGGATTGCATGTTCAGAATAATAAAGTTTGTACCAGCAAACGTTGTTAAACAACAGACTTTGTGAGATTATCGGTATAAGCAGTCTTGTCTTGCGCATTTCTGATAAAGTAAGAACGTGAGCTTGCTGGAGATTTTTCTTTCTGTGTACGTAATGTAAATAACGCTGCGTATTTGGTAAAATCATATTTAACATTCAAATGGATAAATTTTGTGTTGTGGTATTATATTAAAATGAAAAAAAAAGTGTTTATTTTTGCTTGTATAAATGACAACAGTACAGAATGGAAAATTTTATGTATGCTCAAGGACAAATGGTGTTGAAATATTTTGAATTTTGCGAATAGGAAGTTGGCGTACATGTGGGACTCCTATAAATAAATGGACCTAGATCTGCGTGCTATTTAATGAATAAATTTGGGTTTTGTTTGATGTTTTTTTGCGGGAATTTTGTGGTAAAGATACCCCTGTTGGATAGTTTTGGTTTGAGGGGGATAAAAATGATGACGTTTTGCAAGGTGGATACTGGATGAATATGGAAGATAATAGAAACAGACACTCGGGCTCAAAGTTATATTGGGACTTGGGGGGGGGGAAAAAAAAAAAAAAAAAAAAAATAAAATTTGAAACAAATAAAATGATTAATGTGAGTTGGAAATTGTTATTAAACTTTTCCAAAATTTAAAAAGTATTTAAACAGATTTGTAATAAAAAAAAAAAAAAAAAAAAAAAAAAAAAAAAAAAAAAAAAAAAAAAAAAAAAAAAAAAAAAAATTGTTTTGGCAAATCAACCACACTGGATAGGACATTACATATCGTAAAGGGCTTTAGGAATTATATATAAGAATAATTTTATTTTCCTATTAAAATTTTATAATGGCGTTCAAATTTAATTGCCTTACGTACAATCAATTTTTTATTTTCAAAGTAGCAATTTTTAAATTTCTTGTTAAAAAGGACTTAGCCAGTTTATTACCAAATATCAATAACTAATTTTATTTTACGTTCTGTCGCGAATACAGGTTGAATTATTTAATTATAAAACCGGTAGTTCTTGTAAGAGCCTTCTTAATTGTAGTTTTTATATTTTAATTATGAATAGAAATCATTTAATACTTTTTATTTTAGTAGAAATTTACTCAAGGACTAATTTTAAATAAAAAATAATTAGTTGAAACCTGACAAAAAAACGTTTATTTAATAAAAACCTAATTTGTTAAATAGCTTTACTTGTTAAAATATTATCATATTCTTAAAAAGGATTTGTGAAGGGAAATTTAAAATTTGGTTTTAAATACGTCTAATTCTTCTTATTTTAAAAGTTTAAAGCCTGAATATTTACTTTAGATATATTTAGGGGTTAAATTAGTCTAAAACCTATTTTTTTGGGTAGTGCTAAGATAATTCGTATTTATTTTTAAAATTCATTAACAGACTACCTACATTCATATATGGACGTGTGTTTGTTACAAAACCGCACTAGGCGTCGGTAGGCTTACTAATGTAAGCGGGTTGCCAACCAGCTAACAGGGAGATGGGCGTGGTCGAAATAATAAGTAAAATGAATGAAATATGCTCAAACACCTTACACCATTCAAAAGCTCAATTCGGGAAAATATGTCTCTAGGCGCCACCACAATCGAAACTTTGCTAAAATAATTGTCTTAAGCTGGATGTTAATTAACCCTACTTGATTGTGGAAAGTAGGATTGTGCTTATCGTAAACTCATACGAAGGTTCTAAAACAAACACTCGTCCCAAAACAATTCAACTCAAACTCAAATAAATTTAGTACTACCCAGGTTATTAAAACTTTTGAATACACCTCGTAAACTAAAATATCCAAAACAAAAATTATTCAAATTCATTCAATGAACGGTAATTAATTTTAAAATTCTTAACATGAACGATATCTTTTAAATTTACTTTTTTGAATCGTATTTGACATTCGTAAACATTTAAGTTTCAAAACTCAAACTTTTATTATACTTAATGAAATTTAAACTAACATGATCTGTTAATAGTGGCCATTAAAACTGACATAAAATTTTTAATACCGGGTTAAATAAAAACAGAATAAAACATTTAACGATAAATATATATTGTCCTGCATAAAATAAAACAAAAACAAATATTTACATAAATTAATCAGCGTGGTTGAAATTAAACCACCCATACCACTTTGCATCTTACTTAAAACAAACCATAATACGACTCAAGAACGATTATCTCTTCCTTTCAAAACTATTTAATAATTTAAACAACATACGCAAAAAATAAAAAAAGATAATCGGCTTAAATTTCAAAATTCCAAATCTAATTTCTTACTTAAAATTGTCCATTAATCCTTGGATTTTCTTTCTTCTTTTTCCGTAAATCAATTATATTAGTCCATTGTAATCCTTAAATTGCATGAAGCACATTACAAATGCTCAACAAAACTTATTCCCTGACTATTAGTTCACTATAAACATGTAATAACGGTAAACCTTTGGTTGCCTCTTAAAATTTCTAGCAACCTTTACAAATTTAGTCCCTTATAAAATAAACTTTCAATGTCATATAACGTTACTTAAACAAATATACGAACCCTTCGTTCACTTAACAGGTGGTCTCATAAATACTTTTACTGAATCTCGTTACAAGAACACGCGCCCTTACACTTTAACATAACAACTGTTATCTTTATTCAAATCTGCTTTATTATTTTCTTGAAAATAAACAAACTAATTTTATCTTCAACTCAATTTTTATTGTTTTGTTTATGAATGTCTTTTTGATTCATCCCCGGTTCGGGTTACGCAGTTGTTTAAACAATTACTGCCTCAAAAATTCACAAACATACTCCAACATCATCATTCTATCACACTACCTCCCGCGTTTTCACCAAGCCAAAAACTAACCTTCCTAACTCTCAATCTCTGACTTTCCTATTTATAACTTGTCATCCATCTTTAAACATGTCTTCCTTCCGCGTTATATTCTCCAATAATATTCATTCAAAATTCATAGTTCTGAATGCTTCCTCTATACAAGCACCGGTAATTACAATACATCGCCATATTTGTTCTTACTTACAAATTTTACAATTACTTCATGAAGAAATCATTTTCGTCATTACATTCATTCAGTAGCCACCTGGACCATTACACAACTTTTAACATTATCTCCAACTGCGCTCGATCTCCTTCCGCAACATTTGCAAAAATAAGTACGTCTAAGGTCTCAAATTCCAATACAACATTATTCTCAAAACAATTGCACAACATTACAAAACTTTCAAAAATTAAACATACCCAATCTTTCTCTACATATTTTCTAAAACATTCTACACTTATTCTTCACATTTTCTGAAAGATTACTCATCTATCTTCAAACATTCCTTTTTATCAGCAAAACAGTAGCAAAAGGGAAGCATTATCGTCCCATCGACAAATTTTCTTCACATTTACATTCATCAGAATCTAATTATTCCAACACTAAAGTCTCTAATATTCAAATACACGTATCTACATACAGAATTATATTTCCTAAATTTCCAGTGGCGTATCATACACCCACATACATTAACAAAAAATTTTTTTTTCGTTCAAACTCAATACACTCGCCTCAAAACACGTAATACACGTCATTATAACATCCTACATACAGGGTGCGTCAACGCAACCACATGTTAACTGTGTATGTTTCCTGTTACCGTGCGTCTTTTGGGGTCATTAAAGGTGTGTCTGCGTGTGTATTTTGTGTGTGTGTGTGTGTGTGTGTGTGTGTGTGTGTGTGTAAGTCTTATTTATGTATAAGAGTGAGTCAGGTGAGTTATTTGAGTGTGGTTAGTTTGATTGAGTTTAGGGTTTATAATGTATTTTAGTTGAGTCTATGTGTAGTTAGTGTGAGGTTTTTGATTTTAGGTTGGCGTTGCGTGTGCGTGTGGTGTGGGTTTTGTGTGTGGTGTGCGGTCGTGTGCGGTGGTGTCGTGTGCGGTGCGTGTGGTGTCTTGCGTGTGCGTGGGTGTGTTGGGGTTTTTTAAATTTAAAAAACTTTTAATTTATTTAGTTCCTTAATTTTAAAAATTAAACATTAATGATTTTCCAAAAAAAACCCTTGGATAAATATTTAAACAAATTAAATGATAATTTATAATGGATGTTCTTTTATTTAAAATTTAACGATTGTATAAACGTTTGGTTTGTGTGTGGTGTGTGGTAATTTGAAATAAATAAAGGAGTTAAGTTTATGAATTTAATGAAATTTTAAATGAGTTAAAATGTAAATTATTAATTGTGATTGAAAATTTGAAGGATATTATTAATTGTAAGTTTAAGTTGGGTGAGAAACGGAATTTAAGTAAGCGTAGTGGTGTGTCTATGGTTAAAACGTCTACTTTAATTAGTGGTATTAAACTATACCAATTAAATTTAAGGCCAAATAAACCAATGGTGCATAATTATTAAAAAGGGTTTATTTATTTTTAATTTCATTTTAATGGAAGGGTGTTTTCAAGATGTTGTTAGCGTTATTAATTTTAATTAAGCCTTACGTACAATCAATTTTTATTTTCAAAGAAGCAATTTTGTATGAAATTTCTTCCGTTCCGGAATAAAGTATGACTTTAGCCAGTTTATATTACCAAATATCAATAACTAATTTTATTTTACGTTCTGTCGCTTGAATACAGGTTGAATTGGGATTTCCAATTATCACACCACCAGGTACGTTCTGAAGCTATAAGAGCCTTCTCTGTGAATGTGTAGTTGCTTGTGATATATATTGTGAATTATGAATAGAAATAGCACTTTAATCACATGACTAATTTTTATTTTAGTAGAAATTTACTCAAGGACTAATTTTGAAAGTAATACAAGCTAGAGTTAGTAGTGAAACCTGAGGGCTACGGAAAAAACGTCCGCTTTAGATTCTTGACCATAAAAACCTAATTGTGTTAAGCATAGCTTGTACTTGTTAAAATCATTCATCATCAGCGTTCTTAGTGCAAAACCGGTATTTGTGAAGTGGAAAGTTGTAAAATTTGGTTAGGTCCCTAACCGCCCATACGTCTGAGGTATCTCTGATCTTAGGAGCATTCTTAACCGAAGTTTAAAGCCTGAAGATTTACTTCACTGAGACTACCTGGAGCCCCGATTGGTAGCCGCTGAGGTCACGAATTAGTCTAAAAACGAGCTGGACTGTGTTGTTTTTGGGTAGTGCTCAAGATAATTCGTATCTAGCCCCTGGAGAGTCCCCGTACTTACCCCAAGCTTCACTTGCAACAGACTACCTACAGCGTTCATATATGGACGTGTGAAAGCGTGTGTATGTGTATCTACATCTGTGTATGTGTGCCTGTGGGTACGTGCGTCTTTGTGGGGGTACATGTTCATGCACGAGTGTGTACGTCTGCGTGTGTGTATGTGTGTGTGTGTGTGTGTGTGTGTGTGTGTAAGTCTGTGAGTTTATGTATGCGTATAAGAGTGAGTCTGAGTGTGAGTGTGAGTATGAGTGTAAGTGTGTGCAGTGTGAGTGTGAGTGTGAGTGTGAGTGTGAGTGTGAGTGTGAGTGTGAGTGTGAGTGTGAGTGTGAGTGTGAGTGTGTGTGAGTGTGAGTGTGAGTGTGGGTGTGAGTGTGAGTGTGGTGTGATTGTGAGTGTGAGTGTGAGTGTGAGTGTGAGTGTGAGTGTGAGTGTGAGTGTGAGTGTGAGTGTGAGTGTGAGTGTGAGTGTGAGTGTGAGTGTGAGTGTGAGTGTGAGTGTGAGTGTGAGTGTGAGTGAGAGTGGAAGTGTGGGTGTGAGTGTGAGTGTGAGTGTGAGTGTGAGTGTGAGTGTGAGTGTGAGTGCTTGTGGATGGTTGGGTAGATACACGCGCGCGTGAGTGTGTGTGTGTGTGTGTGTGTTTATGGTTAAAACGTCTGACATAAATAATTAGGGTTTTTTAAGACGTATAACCATTATTAATCATTACGACCGTATAAACAAGGGGGTTGCATAATTATCCTAACAAAGGTATTATTTCATTTCTTTTAATTTCCATTCTGTAGGGTGGAAGGATGTATCTGATTAGCCATCGAAGTATCGAGAGAAATGCTAGTGACAGAATTAACGGTATCAAATGATAGTAAATTAAAATAGTATGTTGACTACTATGAAAACCCGGTATAGGATAATTTAGTATTGCACATTAAATGCCCAAACTGTTCACCTACTTGAGTTAGGTTTTTTACAACTGTTTTTAACCGCCTATTTAATTCACAATACTTTTTTGTTCCTTAAGAGTACTTATGCACATGTTATTTTGCAGGGAGATATAACAGTGTTCCTGATGAACTTTCATCAGTTCAAATATATTGGGATGTGCTTTTTCGACCCGTTTGTTGAACCTGCTATGTCATCCTTCTACAGAATTTGTAGTCCGATGGTGTTCTCCATGGCAAATCTACATTCGACAAGAATTATCAATCTATTGATCAATGAAATAATCGTTTTATTTAATAATGGTTTCGTCGGTAAAAGACTTTATCTTCTGGGAAATGAGGTTAATTCAGCACAGCTCCTTATGTGGTGCCTTACTTCCTCGCTTTCCTTGCACAAGTTCTTTTTAGACCTAAATCTTCTACTTTACGCCAAAAAACTTATTTAAAGTGAAAATTACATACCATGATAATTATAGCCGGAAAAACTTCTATAACATTATTTCAGACAAATTCAAAATCGATTAATAAGGGAAAAAGTTGTTTGTACATCACCTCTTTTTCGTCAGGCAGCAGGGCGTATATAACAAAAATTGTTCATCTGTACTACCTATATCAATGTGAATTGTAAATAATTGGCAAAATAGTGATCTGCAGCTTTAAACATCGCATCGAAAACGAAGCAAGAACTTCCAGCTCACAAGTAACCTTCCTCCATTGCAAATACAAGAATTCTGGCTTCCACACCATCGTCAATACCCTTTCATAAACTCTGGATCTTCTATATCTTCTCGTTTTTTCAAAAGCAAGCTGATACTTAGCGATTTCTATCGCTTGTTATATCATGCATGTTTTACTTATGTAAACTGTGGGATATTTATAACGAAATGCAAGCCTTTATCCCTAGCAACCACCATGTCTTGACCATGTATCTGCGATATTGGTTTAACCTCTTCTCTTGCTCTTTTTTGAATAACTTTGCTGCGATTGCTAGATTCTTAAAGAACTAATTTATTTTCGTAATATGAAGATATTTATGTTATCCTTATATTGATGGAGTGGGAAATATATATTTACAGTTAATTCAACAATAAGTAGGGTACTTTTGTAATCATACCTACAATAAACAATTAATAATTATATAAGTATTTGGTAACGGCTGTACTTCATTATGTTGCTTGTATTAGTTTTTATCGAATTTAAATCAAAGGGAATGTTCAATCCTGTGAACCTTCTACATTTAGTTGGACAATGATATAGGTATAAGTACTGTACTTAACGTACGAAATGGGATTTAAGATAAGGAAATAATTTCGGAATACGGGAAATGCCCATCTATACATAATCATAATAAATAATTAACCATTTTATTATCACAATAAGCCAATATTTCAAAATTTTTCATATCGATTGCACTACGTTAAAATGCCCATATTTGCAGGAAAATATGTTAATGTACAATATATGTTTTAAACGCTTGGCGTGTTTAATTCGACAGTAAGTGAAATGTTATAAAAAATAGAATACACGGTAATAAAATTGTCTATACGGTACCTAAATAGAATAAAATTCTTTAATTAAGAAACCATTTACGTTTTATCGATGAATAAAATATAAAAAATATTTTTTTCTTAATTAGTTTAATTAATTTTAAATGATATATTCCACGTAAGTATGTGAAATAATTTGCAAGAAATATTAATTAAACTGTATGCTAAATGACCAGATTTATTTTAATACATTTTGTAACAGCTTAAATAGATTACTAAAATTTTCTTACTGTTTGAAACTTATTGGCTTTATAGAATTTAATTTATAAGCGTACTAATATGATAATAAAATGTGGAGTTTCAGGTTTATGATTTGCAGCAAGTGTAAAAGAGTATGGATAAAGTCGGCGCCTTAAGTGGTTCAAGATAACAACATTATTAAGAAATAAATACTTAAAACCAAGTTTATGACACTTTTATATTTCAAACTATTAACATGTTAATGACGATTTCTTATTAGCGTACATTAACTACTATGTTGTATTTCCGAATTCATTACCTGCATGCGTACATATGTATAATGTTTATATTACAATTAATTACCCGATCACGTCTTAAGTAAGAAAATTAATTAATTAAAAATTATATAAATGCACATCTATCGAATAACGGTCACATATTGTATAAAAATCGTACCTATTTTATAAATGAAAAACCTTTGTAGGAATTAGTACAATGCCTTTGATCATTCACCGAGAACAAAAAATTATTACCAAATGCCATTATAAATTCAGTTTTATGTTCAAATAAACGTAGAATGGTATTTTTCCATATCAGGCGTTATTTGGAATTTTGAGATATCTAATATTGATGATGTACAAATTTACAGTTACAAGAGTAGCCAAAGTGGTGATAAACCACGAAAGGTTACCATAAGGTCACCATGTCACATTTCATGGCCTTAAGCAATGTGGACTTGCGACACAAATTTGGAATTTTTTTATACATAGAACTAGCGTGATTTATTGGTATTAGAAGAATTATGAATAAATTATCTACGTCTAAGGTTTAAACTAAGAGAGTTGCGTTTGTAGCAATTATTCAGTTTTATAGTTTAGAGTATGAGATAATTTGATTAATATCCAATGTTGTAAGATTTTATTTTTGAATAAACGCACATAGATCATGCTGCTGTGTATAGATATGTCCTTTATTGTAAGATTTCATTCTTCGGGGTGTAATACAGAAACTTTGCCATGGAAAATATATTTACATCCTCAAATAATAAATGGAAATAAATCAGCTAATTTCACATAAGCTATTGGTTACTGGTATTGAAACCTCTACTTTAAATTTGAATGTATACCTTTACATAATAGATTCTGATGTACATAATGAACATATACCCATACCTCTGTTATTTCCTACTTTGATTCACTTTCATGTTATTATATTTGTTCTTATTTCCTCAGGACTTTTCTTAGATAACTGTATTTAAAGTCTGATACTGTCGTATATGCTCACCCTCATACTGCCTTCAACATAATGGTGGCTATAAAAATCAACTTTTTTTATAGGTTAGTTGTACGGTGTGTATCCTACCATAATTTTTCGTTCGTAAACAAATGATGCACATATACTTCCTATGAGTACGTTTTAATTTTTTTCTACCTATAGAAGACGAGTGAAAGAATGTAAGTGAGCGCCGTCAATTTTCGTTGAACTATTGCATTAAATCTTGTGTAAAACTTGGTAACTCCCAAGCAGAAACTACCCGCAGCATTTACTCCGCTTTCATGGGCGCAGGAATGGATAGCCCACACGTAAAGGAAGAGTACGATCGTGTGAAGAAATAATCAGGTTGTTGGTTATTTTAATCAGGATCATCACTGTCCGAATGTCAGATTGTCGAATACCTTTAGGACAACTTTCAAATAATCCGAGATCACTTAATCCATGCACCCCTGGCTAAGAGTTTCGATTGCAGAAGAATCTCAATACAATTCGTGCGGACATCGCACATAACATACTCAAGATTGTGAACAATGACCCCACCATATTCAACACAGTGATCACAGACGATGACCCCTGCGTTTATGAGTACGTCGCAAAAACTAAGTTGCAGTCAACCGACAAGAATGGTCTTACACTCCTGAGACCGAAAATACCAACACAAACAGCAGAAATGTCCAATTTCTGTATCCATTAACACGATTACAGTTCGGACACTCTCATTATTCCCATTTGATACAATTTCTTGGCTTATCATAGTAAAATAAAGCCCCATCATGATCCCACTGCCCTGACATCGCTGCGGGTAGGTTTTGCCTTTTCTCAAGATAAATATGTCCCGAAAGTACGATATTTTTATCAAGGTACGACAAAATGTGCAGAATATGGCGGTCCAGCTGAACACTATTTAAAAAAAGACGTTCCAACTGCTGCTCCCGACACTCGCAGAACATGTACAAGATGTGCGCGGTACCACAGCGAAACTACCTTGAAGCAGATTAGTGCATGGTTATTTCCGAATACAAGTATGTATAAATAAAGGTCACATATTTTTAAATACTGATTTATACTGTGCTGTTGTCATACAACACTGCTAAAAACCATACAAGAGAAATATGCATAAAATATCAATTCGAAATTGTTTGATAAACTTACACTAAGTTTTGCTTTTTTGGTTATTTTGGAAAAAAAACTATTACTATTCAAGTTTAAAAACCAAGAAGAAAGCGATTAATTATCTGAAAAGTCATATCTTCTTTAATTCCCTATTCATTAGGTCACAATTAGACCAATTAGCAAGATTCATCTTTTGCATTATAATATTACTTGACCTTAAATTAATTGACAATTAGCACTAATTAATTCTAATTTTATGCTAAATGGGTGTGTTTTTATAATATGGAATAATACAGGGCATCTGCTTAATTTAAAAATCCCACCACGGGTTTATTTGTGTAGAGCTGGATGCTTATTTTGTCACATAAAATTTACACTTATAAATTTACGCAATTTAAGTTATTTAAAGTTTCCCTTAAATACTCTTTAACCCATTAAATACCAAATTTAAAAAAAAATCAAAAAATAAAAACTTTTTTATGCAAAAGTATTATGTAAGTTAAATAAACTGCAAAAATAATAAAAAATTACAGTTGGTATTCGTTGTAGTGATAGAACTGACATAATATTCGACATAATCGACATTTGGTAACACAAAGCTTAATCGCGTTACCGTGTATGTACGACGTACGTGTACGCATCCGTTATTATGTCCATATTAGATCCTTATAAACTACAAATTACATCTATTAATCATTATAAAATCAACAAATTGGTACGCTACCTACAAAATTCGAGTAATGAATGATTTCGCAATTGTATTTTTTAGGTTATATTGGTTACGTCAGTTGTCGGTATTGCCAACTTAATTTCAACAGATATGAAATTTTAAAAAGTACAACAACTTTGTTTATCGATTTCAGTAACAATAATTGACGCCGGCACAAAAAATCTTGTGTATCACTATGCCATAAAATGGAGTGTGAGTACTCATAAACTTGCAAAGTTTGCTCGTACTCGCAAACACCCATTGTCTGGCCTTGTTATATAAATGACTATTTTATTTCAAAAATACAGAGTTTTGCTCGTTACTTAGTGCCAAATGGCAAAAAACACACTTTGAAAATTGTTTTCACATTTCATACAATACGTTAGGAGCTTTGATATAAAGAGGTCTCATGTCATTTAGTACTCTTAATTGTGACGTCACATACTGGCACCCATTACATTTTTGTTGGATTTTTTCCGGCGTCATTTTCAACCTCTTGATGACCTGTTTATGTTCATTTTTCGCATCTTTTACCGCTAACTGAAGCTCTTTTAGCACTACTTAGAGCCGTTTTGTCAGTATGTCCTAGGGTGTAAGCAACACGCTTCATTCCCGGATTCTTTTTAACCCCTTAATGTATTTAGGGTCCTTTTGGCATCTGTTGTGGCTAATTAGAGCCTTTTTGGGGCTCTACCTTGGTTTTTTAACAGCTGGGACCTCTGACCTGTTTCCGCGAGCCTTTTTGCCTTTCAAGTCGGGACGTCATCATTGCACCTTTTCTTACAGTTAAGGTTCTGCCAGGGCTCCCTTTTTAGCTGGGGCTCATTTGTAATATCCGGATGCCATATGCACCTCTTTTCTATTAGCTGACGGAACTCTCCCCTGGTTACCATAGCTGGAGCTCCTCCGGGGCTCCTTTTCCACCACTTGGATTGCGTCATAGGCCCCATTTCAAATTTGGGTTAGCAGTCCCTTACTAGGCCCTTCGCTAAGACTACCTACCGCGGAGTCGCACCCACATTGTAAGGTCTTCTTGAGTACGGTGCCATTTACTTTTAAAGGCTAGCAAGTAGTTTCCTGTACTGGAATCATTTAGTGATATATTTTAAAAATTGTTGGAAGTCTTTCCATGTGCCGTTTTTGGTATACTCCATCTTACTTCCGTGTGCTTTTTTGGTTTGCTTCCATCTTGTTTCAGTGTGCTTTTTTAGCTCTCGGCCATGTTGTTTACATGTATCTTTTTGGTTTTCCTCCATCTTGTTTTCGACGGCTTTTTGCTTTCTGCCATATTGTTTCGTCATCCGCTAGGACTCCAAAACTTGCCCTGGAGGTTCAGTTCCATTACAGGGCCCCCTTATTTGTTTATTTGTGGGACCATCTAGTGATGCATTTTAAACACTAATGGTTGTTTCCTGTAATCGATTTTACGTTTTATTTGAAGAATAATACTTATAAAGAATGAGACAGTTAATAACTAATTCAATCATTTGTCATATGATGAGCACCACACCTCTTATTTGATTACTTGGTCTACATATTCTACTTTTAGCCAAAAGTCTTCCCAATGTTTATGATGACACTACATTTATCCTCTAATCCCCTTTCTTCTTCTCCTTCCCCCTCTTTAGGTAGTGTAATGCAATAATATGTTACCATTATATCTTCAAAGTAGCGAATATCTTCAATAGTGAGTATATAATATGGCGATTTCGTATTCGCTGTTGTTGTTGATGATGACAATTAACAGTTTAGAATAGATATTTGTTATTTCACATTTTTCATTGCATGGTAAGAATAATACTGATCACATAACGTAATGATAGAGAGTATAACAGTTCTAAATGTATATTAAGTTAGTTGTCTCGCCGGTCTGGCTTAAGCTACGTATTGAAACGTCCTTACTGTTCAAACTGATTTATCCGGTAAACCTTAAACTTAAAAAAATCTAATGCTCGTAGTAAGATGTTTCTAAAATAAGGACTCAAGTGAGAGGAAAATCGTCATTTTTTTAAACAATTTTTTTCTAATGCGCATGCGTAAGCCGACTTCTCAAAAGTGTATCAAGTCGTACAAGCACCAATACAGAGAGAAAGAGAAAATCACGTCTTAAGGTATAACTATTATTTTCAGTATTTATCTTTTTGATATTGTTCTTCATCAAAAATATTTATGATATTACTTGTTGCCCTTATAACTTGATGTCAAGCCAAATTTGATCCTCTACGTTTTTTGTATCAATAAATTAGGAAAAATAAAAAGCTAAAACGATATTTGTAAATTAAAAATTATTATTAATTTTATTAAATTCATAAATAAAGGTTTACTTCTAGTAGGATTTGAACCTACGACCTTTACTTTGCTAGAGTACCGCGCTAATCAACTGCGCCATCAAGGTTCAAGGCCCAATCGATGTAAACTTTGTCTTTATGTATGTAGAACTTATTTGTTCATAACAAAAACTTATAATAATTTAAAATTAGTCAAGTTGCCTTGATATGTGTGAATCCTTGCGATATTGCAGGCTCACATTCCATTAATATAAGTAATTTGATTGTAATCTCATTATATTTAGAATTGACATCAGTTCTACATACATAAAGACAAAGTTTACATCGATTGGGGCTTGAACCTTGATGGCGCAGTTGGTTAGCGCGGTACTCTAGCAAAGTACAGGTGGTAGGTTCAAATCCTACTCGAGGTAAACTTTTTATTTATGTATTTAATAAAATTAATAATAATTTTTAATTACATGTTTACCATTGAACTTATTCGTTCGTAACAAAAACTTATAATAATATTTTAAACTTTGAAGATTCTAACACAAACATTAGAGAGTAAGGCAGACAACAAAGGCAGGAGTTTATTTATTTACTACTAATTAATTTAATACCCTTAGCGTAATTTTCTTTACATATAAAGTGTAGATATACAATAATTAAACAGTAAACCCTTGTACCCTTTTATTTTTAAAAGAACATAAAATTTTAGACTTCCCTCCATAACAATTTCACGAAACTTCCAACAACTTTTAAAATATACCGCTAAATGATAATAATACGATTAAAGGGAACTACCATTAGGTTTTGAAATACACTACCAGTTGGTACCACTCACAAACGAACTAGAGGAACCAGCAATGGGACTGATCCTTCAGTGCAGGTTTTGGAACCTGAGGATAGTCTTAGTTCATGGCCTCCGAGTTCTGGAATACTCCTTCAAATTTGAAATGGGGCCCAAGACGGAGCCCAAACTGGTGGAAAGGGGACCCAGAGCAGAACCATACTGCTGCTGATGATGAAAGAAGAACCTATGAGGAGCCACCGTCTAGTGGAAAGGGGGCCCAGAGCGGAGCCTTTGAAAAAGAGAACCCTGGCGGAGCCTTGTAGAACATGGGATCTTGGTGAAGTCCCAACTTGAAGGCCAAAAAAAAACGAAAACAGATCAAGGAGCACAGCTGTTCAAGAAGGAGGCCCAGGAGAGTGATCAAGTTAATGGACATGGAACCCTGACAGAGTTTTACTTGATGAGAAGGGGGCAATAGCGGAGCTCCACATAATGAAGCATTACAATATAGGGCTAAGTTGTAGTCCAACCACACCGCATGAGGGACGAATAATCAGATGAAAGCTACGGCGAAGTTGTAGCGTGAGGGACTTCCAACTGATTGGTTTTAACCACTTTTGACCCACTTTCAGCCCTAGTCCAAATTACACCTGAGTTTAAGCTGGGCTGGTGTTTAGTAGCAGGCTGATAGAAAGGCTCTAAACAGTACCCAAAGAGCGCTAATTAACAGCTACTTAAGTAAACCCCTTGTCCGACAAAGCGTGATCAGCGGTGCAATTTATACGAAGATCTTGGCCAATCACAAATGTTCCTTTCTTCACCTGTTATTTGTGAGGATATTGACACTGCTTCCATACCTGAGCCATCAACGTCTTTTACTATTTTTAAGAAAGATATTTACCCATTCCCCAATAGATTACAACCACGACGCATTACTAAACGAAAATCTGTTAGTACTGTTATTATCACAAGTACTCCTTATAAACACCATCATTTGGATGAGCAACAAAGAAAGGAGGCACTGTAAAATAGAGAAATCCATTGGTGTAATGCCTACCGAATGACCAAACGACTTAATTGATTCATGCGTGCTCAACCATGTATCTCAAAATTGATCATTTAAATACTATGCGTTACTCGGAGCTGCCCCAGCCTACTGGTGGTACATTTCACGTAATTGTGCAAGGGGTAGCTGAAATGTTGTACATGTTTTCATGAAGTAGTTTCCGATTTCAAATTTTATTTATAAATAAACAAATAAATACATACATTTAGACTAAATAGTGCCTCGAAATTACGTTTGCGTAACCGTATTCAAAATGTCATTTTACATTCCACGCAACGGCCACAAAGTAAATTTTGAGTCCATTACTGCAGACAACAGACGCAAAATAGATTCATGTCTGTTTCCATGGGCATCGGTCGCAAAATACCTTTATGTCCGCTCAATCACCTCTAACAGTGTGACAGATGGCTGTGCTAATATTTTACCCACTTTGTATACAAATAAATGTAGATGCATAACCTCAATCTTGCTTCTTCATTAATCAATTCATCCAATTCAAACAGTTAATAGTAGAAAAAAACGGTAAGTACAATCACCTATACTTAACATTCTCTAATTGTGGATATTATTTATTTACAATAATTCTGCAATATTTGTTATTTTTAATGTTGAGGCGTCCTGAAATCAAGGAAGATGTGGATGCTTGTGCATTAATTTAATTTGGCATAGACAAATTGTAATACTGGATGAAGTTTGTCCTGCAATTACAGTAGAAATTATATTTTTGTTGACGATTGAGTCCTGAATGTATGATTCTGCAAGATAATTGGTTTCCCTCCCCCATGGAGTTTGAAATTTGCCATTGAAGCACCACTGCTAGACAGCAAGGTTGCTGATGTTCTTCTAAGACAGTGACCGGTATATTCTTTTGCATTAGGCAGCTTTAAAATTCAGTAATTTTACTTGGTACAGCTGCTGTAATATGAACACCTTGCAGATGACATCTTCCATTGACTATTTGATTAATAATTTATCACTGTCCATATTGCTGGGTCGTAGATCCATACACGTTTTAAGTATAGTGTTATATTCACTATTAGTTATAGTGAATATACGTCCTACACTGGTCTTTGTATCAGGAACAATTAGTTTTAGTACATTTTGCCAAAGTAATATGACTGAGTTTTAAGTTTACTAGCTCATTTCTACGCATGGGGGCTTGTATGCTATTTATTAATACTACGCATGAATAACTATAAGAAATACATCATAATAATTACCTTGTTAACTAAATGTACCTCATCACTGGCGTTTAACGGAAATTCGTTCACTTCTCGAGATAATACCCTAGATTTTTTGCCCTTATTATGCAACGATTTTCTCTTCAAGTATGAAACATCAAATACATGCTCCAGAAAGTAAGACTTTTCAAAATGCGCGACTTTAAATACATCAGTACAATATTTTTGCTCGTTTTCGTGATGCACCAGCTTTTGAAGTCGCTATAGCATTTGTTATATTTGTGTTTCCACTTTTCCGGAATCACAACTGCACGCGCTTCTGTGATTACATTTTCTATATCCGATGGTATCGATTCGCTATCACTGATTTTGATAACGTATTTTGCAACGAATTGAACAAATTATACTTAATCCCAAATTTAATTTGATAAATAATGTTTGTTATTTGACGTCTCCGCGTTGTTGGATAAATTTGACTCTTTCCCACATCGTAGCGTACTGAGAATTTTAGCACTGATTGTGGACATAAATAACTTGAAAATAATTGTGTCTTCATATTTATTTAACGGTTGCATACAAAATTTTGTGTACGCCACGGACGCGAAATGTCTCTGACGGCCTTAAAGCTGTCGGCCTCGTCTACCAATGTTCCTTTGAAGGTAGCATTTTTATTCCTTGGCATACAAATAACTATTTACAACACTATCTGGATTTTTTGTGCTCGAATATCGATGCTTCCCATCAAATAAGCTTTTTGTAGATTTGATCTTCACTTAGATTATTTAAATACTAGTTTTAGAAATCTAGCCTTCTTCTCCGATTATTGTCCAACGCATGGACCTTCAGGGCCATGTGGGCTTCTATTTCCCCTTTCGTTAAGATGTATGCACAGTCGAATTGGTCTCCCCAATATTATAGTTTATTTCCCGAGTAGAAGTATTTTTATTCTCACAGAATGTAGGACAAAGTTTTGATCTCCATACTGGTTTATTTAATGCTCCACATTTACGCAAATTAACTTCTAACGGCGCCAATTTTTATCATTTTTCTTTGTGTTCTGTTTCTTTGCCTGGAATGAGTTGGGTATACGCACGTACTGCATGATAATCGTTTTTCTGACATTCAAAGTAAATTTGGAACATATTCGTGGACAATCTATTTGTGCTACCTATTTTGTGTAATAACACAACGAAAGCGCAAACTGACGTGTTTTAATATTAAATATCATTCTACTATACAAAACAATGTAAAATATTCCCAACTTTATACCGAAAAACGATACTGATAGTATGAAAGGTTTGTTCATGATAAAGAAAGCAATACACGTCTAAGTTTAAGTACAAAAGTAGTAAGTTTGAAAATAAATTTTATTCAAATTTAATTTAAAAGTACTCACATAATGTATTTTAAAATATTTTTATTAAACACTAATTATTTATTTAGTACAAAAATTTGCATTCATTTTATTTGATTAAGCATTCAATTTGCATAATTCTTGTCGAAATAACTAAATCGATTCAATGATGAATGTAGTATGTAAATATATATGTACGAAATTTGAGAAACTTGAGTTATTATTTATTAATAATAAAGTTTGTGTTGTTTGAGTTGTGTTGGACGAAAACAATAAAATTGTAATGTACATCAATCATCAACCTTTTACAAAAAAAATTATGTACCTACCTTGGAGTAATCTAAAGTGTATATTACTATATTTCCATGAAAATTCCATTGAAGACTTCATTAATAATCTTCACGTACAAATAATATGATGATTAATGATTTATAAATTTATTCAGACTGCAGCTAATTTATTTTGGACAGTTGATTATTTTGGTTAAACATAAATAAATTAATATTTGATCTTCTCAATGTTAACAATTTGTCTGTTACATAAATTTCATTCTTTGCATATATGTATGAGATCATAAACTCTGTAAAATAATTAATTATCCACCTTGAACATGCATAATTAGTTATTCTAGTCGATATCTGACAAATACAATATGCTTAATTATCCATATCATTATCTACTAATAGTACAGAGTGCTACCTGAATAAAGAAAGATGTTACATACAGCTACATCTATATAACACAATTATACGTAGGAATTGACTAGAGATGTTCATTATTAATTATTGCATGCAATTAATTCTAAAAGAATAAGAGGGTATTATAAAAAAGTTCAAAGGTCACACACGTGTACAAAAACTAAAACATAAACTTCTTTTACCATCTTGAGTTCAAATCCCCTACAGTGTCACGAGACCATTATTGGAATTGGGTAGTAATAGTTAAAAAATAAAAAAAGTCCTAGCTATAATTAGTTCTTTCCAAAACGACATGTAATAAAAACGCTTTCGTGTGTTTTATATTGTTACTGCTCATAATTATACTATCTTCGTTTGTAACTAAAACTATGTCAGAAATAAGATATCGCCCATCAAAACCGGGTGGGCCAATTTTATTTTGTCATATACAGTAATTTAAATTTATTACCCATGTTTCTAATATAATACTGAATTATGTTTTAGTTATGTTATATTTATTAAAATGTCTAATGTTAGATATACTCAAACTCACCCATAATAAATAATGTACTTTGTGTTTCAAATATTGTTATAATGTCCTTCGCCACATTGTTATTTTTTTATTTCCGTATCTTAATAGATTACCAATGAATATATAATTGAATCAAATTTGTTTTGTATTGTAATTGCCACGATTTATGAATAAAAGATCCTGTTGAAAGTGAATTCAAATAATATACGTATTAGACAGTTGTAAGTTCCGTCGTATATTTAAATTCAGATTGGTAACACCAATCCCATTATAAGATTCCTGCAATAGGTTTGATTCTAATATCCTTATTTAAGTTTTATTAGCTTCTAACCCTAATCATTCAAAGTATTTTGTGTATAGGATACTTTCATACATCAGAATTAATAAATTACCTAATATACTTAAAAAGTCAACTATATTCTTAGAGAATGTGTGTTAAATTATTTGGTTCTCTGCTTATGTTTTTGTAGTAGTCGTATACATACATCCTTCTACAAAATTTATAGGTTTCAACAGAAGTTGTAGAAAATCTCGTAACGTACAAGTATTGTAAAACAATGTAGATTAATATTCTCAATAATATTATTCTCAAATGATTTTTTTTTTACATTTTAATATATAGTCAGGTGAAATTACTTGCACCTTTCAATGTACCCGTAGTGTCTCTAGCGTTTGCTCACTGTCTGTCTCAATCATTTATCTCCGAAATATTGACATTGAAACAACTAATAATGTTGGATTTTTTTGAAGCGAGCGTTTTAAGCTGGTTAGAATATTATGTCACCAATCGCTAATGCTTCTCCTTGTATAGTTTCTTTAGAATATAAAAATTTCGCCTTAGTGTATTACATATTAACGCTCCTTTCTTTCACAACGAAAAGCGTGTAAAATGGTAGAAGCAAGTGGATATAAGAAGATGAAAATGACAATCTTGTTGTACATCTGTTTGGTTGCGGATATTTGGAACTATCTTGAAGGTTACTAAATATGTAAGTTAACAATGTATTCTATCTCTCCTGAGTCAGACTTCACACCTTCTTTGGTAGAGAATGTCTTTGTGAAATCGACCACATTACCATTCTATCTCAAGGCAGTGCAGATACGTAGCTCACTCAAAGTCCAACTGCTGTACCAGTGATGACAACTATAAATCGTCCACCTGTCTGCGTCTCAGTACACCAGCGAGTAAAAACTCCCACAATACGTAAGTTGTATTTCATATATGTAAGATGTCCTTCAGCGCCTAAAACGACGGCAGACTCTACCGTTCCCAAACTTCTTCCTCCATACACATACTGAAAATTATTAACTTAGTGACATTCTCGTGATCGAATGCTTATTAATTCAACTGCTTTTAAACCTTAACACGCTGTGATATTTTGGTTATCTAATGAAGACGGAATTGGACTTACTTACTTAAAAGTGATTGTTGAAAGTAAATGACTGGTTCTTTTTCACGCCCAATAACAGAATACGGAAATAAGGTTTTATACCTGAATAACTTCTACCTTTTTTAGCAGATTATATCGAACTATATCGTTCGAATAACGTATTCTTCTCTATACTGTAGGTAGCGGACCGCGAAAATTTTATTATTGTAATAAACGTTTGTCAAATCGCCATTATTATCGCGATAGAAAGATAATTAATGGATTTTTAATATCGTGATGACACGTCGTAATTTACTAATGTTTTTGGAATATTTTATTTAATGTATTTTTATGTAAAAATGTGTAGTAATTAATTACTAATGGTACACACTGCAATCAAAGACGTCTTTGTTTGGTACTTGGAAACTCGAGACCTGAATGTAGGGTTTGTTGCGGACGAATGCATATCATGCAATAGTTAATATGAAACTGTTCCAACGCAAATTAATGTTTCTTGTTTTTTTTATCACTTTTCAAAGACGGGGGTTGAATTTCGGGAGTAGACATGGTGAGTTGGCAGTCAGGGGGGAAGGCAGTTACAGTTAGAGTGTCAATCAAGCTAGAGCGATTGTAGTTAATTAAATACCTTCATTGTAAACAGTTTGTCTTTAAAATATTTCTTGCGTCTACATTTTCTTTTGAATTAGCCAACACTAAGTTGTCTTTTCTTTCGCGTGTTAGTTGTATTGTGTTTTTCAAATATTAATCTATAAATAATAATTCTACAATCCTATATAACTTATTAAAAATCGAGCATTGCACTCGCACGCGGGCTCATTAAGTTAAAATCTGCTAAAATAAAAGACATTACAGGTCTCCCTCACTCTTGTATTTGTATGAATTGGCATTTTTGTTTGCTGTTTATATTTATATTTGTGCAGAGGTGGGCGGGTGAACGGGTACATGGTACCCCTTGGTTATTAATTGTAATGGGCAATTGCCAAGTGGGTACACACTCCCGGGTCCAGATAACCATTAAACACCTCGAATGATATTTTTATTGCTTTTATTGTTGTATAGATGAATATGTAACCTGAGAAAGGGATGCTGTATTTTTCTAACGCTCGCAAAAACTTATACATCGGTCACGATGTTATGATTTATTTATAACTTCCCATGTAATGCTTTGTTTCAGTCAGTTTTTTTTTGTGTCAGTTTAAGTAGAATTGTTTGCTTGCAAACTAATTTCTCCTCATATGTAAGATATTGTAATGTTTCGTATGTATTGTGTGCTTTAGTAGGCACTAAACAATTGTGTACGTGTAAATTCCTTGTCTATTTCCCTTTGTCCTTACCTTTACCTTATTATCACCTGTGTTGTATTTTATATGTACCGTAATTCCCTTTATTGTTTTATGTGATTATTTACCTAAAGACCGGTATGATTGGTTTTGAAGGGCCACATGTTTGGTATTAAGCTTTATTCTAATTATTTATGACACAATTGTGGGTGTGCTACATGTCTCTTTTTATTGTGTTCATGTGTAACTAAACTGTATTTTATTTATTTTTCTCTTAATGTTATAATTTTCTACGCACTTTAACCTGAATTAACGGTGTTTGTTATATATTTAACCCTTTCATTCTCTTTTTGTGTTATTTGATTTATTAATGTACTTGTGCAATTACTTATTTATGAATAAAGCGAGTGGGTTTTATTGGTGGTTCTTTCCCACAATAGTATATTAACGGGCTGAACCACCATTGCGAAAAGCCCGTTAATTTTAATTTGAGTAGTTTGATTGTTTACCTCATCCAGCCTATCTAATTCAAATAGCACAGGGTACCGACCGCTAGACGGCCACTTCGTTTAATGTTTTAATTATTGCCAGGAAGGTCAAAGTAAGGCAAGCAATTATTCTGAGTAATAGTAGCACTATTGTCAGTAAAGTCAAACTAAATCACTTAGCGTTCGTTTTGTTCTTGAATTTGCATTCTTGCAAATAAGTTCAAATTACACTTTTCAAGGTAAGGTACCTGATAGACGCTACAGTACTTTATCTAAATGAAGGATTAACGAAAACATCTACACTGAAACGTCTTCAAAATGATGTAAATTTCACGTTTGAGCTTTTTTTTTGGCATTAAACGTAAAGCCACCATGAGACGATGCATTCTTGCATTACATATCTTACGATCATTGTAATCCAGTGCACTCCGATTTACATTATATATATATATATATATATATACCTTATGATCATTGTAACCCAGTCATCTCAGATGCTACTAAAGGTAGTTGGAAAGGTAGAATTAGAATTGCTTTTTAATAGACACGGGACCTGAGATTTTCATTTCAAAAACGTAACAAGTTACGAACATCGTCGTTTGGCTTAAGGTATAACTTCTAGTCAGGGATTCACATCTTCTCCTAAATTTGAATAACTTGAAGTCACATGCTTAAACAGAATGGTCCAACCTGGATCATTCACTTTAGATATGAGGTAAGTCTATTCTCGATACAACGTTTCATACGGTCTAACCATTTATCGTCAGCACTGTCCTCCGTGGGAGCAACATTTACCCTAATTTCGCCGATAACGAGAGAAGAAAGGGATAAGGTGTGTGGCACACGAAGTTTTTCTTCCATCCGTTGCACAATCTCGAAGCCGTGTTATGGGAGTCTTACAATCTTCCGTTCCGGCGCGTCAATGTAAACCAAAACGTATGGTTCCAACTTAGGACCGATAACACTATTACTCAGTCGTTACAGAGACACCGGGTCGTAGGTAAACCAAACAAAAGTCCCACAAACTGATGTAAGTGTCTAGTAGGTAGCTTACAGCGGATACAATAAGCATACGTGTAGGGGTTATGAAGAAGCTTCCGTGTATTGAATAACCTGCTACTAAGTTGCATTTTAACATATATCAAAGGTTTAAGACATGTCTGAAAACCATTTGTTGACACTGAAATTAATATTGTATCCTGATACATATTTAACTTTTTCAGCTTTTATGGTACCATTTTCTATTCTCGTTTTTTACAGTACCCAGGCATTTTGTACGGTTAGCTCTAAACATGAGCGATAAGGGAAAAATGCCACTTTTTTTACCCTAATTGCCGTCCTGTATAAACTAATTTTTTGGTCACTACGATCAGTTTCACGCATATATTTGTTAAATACTTTGATAACTTGAGGTTATTCAAGGTTTACGCGTTTCGGTGCGAGAATATCAAGGCACTGTATTAGTTGGTTGTATCCCTATGGAATTTGATACAACATTTACAATATTATTGTAATTCCATGTTACAATTATAATGGAACGTTTACTTGTTGATCTAAAACCGAAACTGCCCCTTTTCGTTTATTTTTAAATTTGGTTGGTTGAGATTGGGCAGTTAGAGCTTTTTTTTTCACTAAGAGTGGCAGTTGCTTTTTTTTCTATTTGTGAATTCCGCTGCATTCATTTTTGAGCAAACTATGTCAGTATAGTTCTGAATGACTGAAGATCCTAATCCCAATTCCTTGTATTTTTTTGATTTCGGAGATTGCCGATTAGTAGGGCTTAAACCAACTAATGCAACCCTAAAATGTTGTACCCAACCAAAGTTTATATTCATATCGAACTAGTTTTCCTTTGATAAATTGTTTTCTCAGATGTCTACCAAAATGAGGTACCATTACCTCATCAATACTATGCTGTTCGACATGTGATGCGTGCTCCAAACAATTTCTATTCATTTTATCAAGGTTATCATTACCACAGCAGTGGATATTGGGCATAATATATAACAAATCTATGCCTACTTATTGCATTGGAGTTGAATTTTCCAAATACATCCTTTTTTCTGCTAACTGAGTTATAACTGTTTACTAATAACACCCCCTAAGAAGCATTTCGGTTGGTCAGAAGTTATATCTGCTCTTCTGTTGTGCGTTGAAACATACATGTTGGTGGCATCAACCAGTAGCTTGATAATTCCTTCATCAAGAAATTTCGCAACAAGTCTCGTGGGGAACTTTGGTTAGCAGCTGAAGAAGATAGTACCCACGCAGTACCAAAAATTTCTTCTTGAATATCGGGTTTTTCCCAATCGTAAAATTTCTTTTTAGATTCTTCAGCGGATTTGGGTTTGGATTTCACAAAGTGTGGTAAAGGTAAATAAACACTTTTGTCCCATATTTCCTCCTCTTCTTCAATTTCTTCCAATTCCCGTATGTTGCTTTCTACCCCATCCTCTTCTCTTTTTGTAATGTCTGCTTCTGTCAATAATTGTGAAGCGGGTGAATCATTGATTTAAAGGTCTTGTTCGTCCCCGGAAATTTTTATTTGTAAAATCTTGATTTGCGTTTATAGAGGGCAAAATAACAATATCAATTTCATTGTTATTTGGGGTAAGTTCTGTGGAAAGATTATGTGGGGTTAAACCACTGTAAAAATAGATATATTTTCAGTTACTTGTAGTTACCACAACTGTTTACATTTTTTTATATTTCTGCTGACATGTCCTTAATGTACGTTTTAACATACACAATGAAAAAGTCAAAAAAACTGGCATATCAATAGCTACAATTCTAACCACAACATGCATTTAGAGCGTTTATAAAATATCAGAGGTTTTTGAACCGGATAAAGGTATGTTGACTTACCCCATACGTCGTAGATCGATTGGACAAGCCATCATGTAAGTAATAGATAAAAGTAAAAGCATAATTCACTTTAAAAAACACTCAAATTCGACATTAACAGAAAGACATCAACAGGTATCTTCTTCTATTAGGTAACGCAGCACCATGTGTCCATGAGGTATCATAACCTGGAGAAAAAATTGAAATAGAGCACTGTAAATTGTTCGTTTAGCCACATCTGGGTCTACTGTGGTAGATTAATCATGAAACCGGTGAGAGTTTTTAGAAATGTGTATTAAATTTTAATTAAACAAGATGTAATTGAACATAAACTTTTTTTTACGTATCAATTAAAAATCTCACTTGGATAGTAATTACATACTAACTGCAGTTATCCGTAAAATTCGTAAATTTTCCATTTTTACCTTCTGATACAAAAGTTTACAGGCAATGGCAAACACTAAGGCTGTAGCCCAATTTCATGTAGAAAATACCGTAAAATTACTCCCGTCAGGTTGGATAATGGATACTTTTTGGCCATGCGGTTATTCAGAAGCACAATTAAAAGGGTTTTTGAAAATAATCGATAATTTTATTAATTAATGAATTAAAATATTATCTGGTTATCCGTTTAATCCACTATATATATATATATATATATATATATATATATATATTAGTCATTCGATTAAATGATTAATAAAACACCTATATTTTCAGTAATCGGTTATCAATTGTTCAAACTTATAATCACCCACCCGTATTCCACATTAAACTTCCTGAGCATACTACCTATTTGATACGTGATATTACACTATATTTTGCATTATATTTGCAGTAAATACAAGAATAAATTTAACTTTTATACAATTATATTTATTTCCTTCTAGACTGACGTTCTCAATGACAATAATGATTGTTTGATTAATTGATTATTTCATTAATCGATTATATGATTAATCGGTTATTTGATAAATCGATTACTGGATTAGTCAGGTATTTGATTACCAATTAATAAAAAAATAGATTATTTATGATACCTAACCGATTATAGATTGTTCAAACTTATAATCGCCCGACCCTATTTAATACAGAGGTGGACATTCTGTGGATATACGTTGTACATATTTGTGCCATATGAGTAGTGTTTTAATACATATCGCAAATTGGGCACTATTAAGACTTGCATAAAGGTTTCTCACAAGAAGTGATAAATTTGTTGAAAAAGTGTTAGAAACATTGCTCTACATGTTTAACATGTCCGAATTGTTACATTTGTTTCGACACAAGCATTGAAATCAGAACACCATTTAACATGAAGAAATTTGCTACAGTAAGCGACCAAGTCCAGTCATGAAATACCATTATACATTCCGAAGATCTGGATTATGGTTTAGTTTGTGTTTTTCTTTGAAGATGAACTGAATTCACAACGTTACCCAGTTATTGTAGAACATCTTTTCTTTCCACTACTGACGGGCTCTTATGAACGTGAAAAGATTTCAACAACAAATTCTACTTTATAAGCTAGCCATAACTGAACCCCAAATCCGAAACCAAGTTGGAATTAATCAGACACTTTCACTAATACTACAGTACATGTGACGTGGTGGAAGTAAGAGGCCATAAATCGGGGTACTATTCAATATTTTATATGATTGTTACATCGTTTTACATTAAGCTGTTTTACTAGCGTCTTTGATTAGTTCTCTTAATTAAACTTAAATGTTATCGACTTTACTTTTTGTATTCATGACTACGTTTGTCAATTTCCAACTGATGTTGTCGGACTTAACCTTTTTGACTTTAGCGATCGATATTATTTTCCGTGGTAATAGGAGGAGTCACAGGTTGGATTTACATTTCATTACTTACTGTTTGTTTACTTGATCCTTTAGCTGTTTAATTCAAGTTGCCAGCCATTATATCGAATAAGCCTTCAGGTAGCTGGTAACGTGCTCTGCACGACACTTGACTAATGACTATATCACTTGTCGAAGCTTGTAGCGTTAGCATAAATTATTAATACTAGTAATAAATATTCTGTGTATAAGGTTTTGTGTCTCTGATTCATATACTTGACATTTCTCCCCCATTTTGAGATTCAACTATAATTTTCTAGTTCAGGTTTTCCCAAGGTTAAAACTACTTTTACATTACGTGGGTATAAAATCACAGCAGTTATTCCGACTTATTCAGTCTCAACACCCAACTGTCATAGCAGCCAGTACGGCCGATGAATTGGAGACTTAAGATAGAACGACAGTTCAGGCATCCCGTTTTCACAATAATTGCAGATGGTCAGGTTGCGGGAAATTGCATTTTGTTGTATAACATCTTAAAAACATCATTACTAGTTGCGACACAGCTTGTGAAAAAGTCTTTGGGTTCTGCGACGAGTAGTCGTCATTATTTAAAAATCTAAAGGTGGAATTTCGAGAAGGTCTATCAGATATGAATCTCTCAACGCCCACTACATAATCTTGTTTAAGAATTCCCGCTAAAAGATCAAAACATCTTGCAAGGCATCGCACCGGAAAATCGGAAAGTTTTAAAATAAGCGTATCACAGCGCTAAGTCTAATCTATACGGCCTTACATTATAGGACATATTTATCGACAGCGGAACCTGTGAGGTATATATCCCGAAAATAGGCCAAAAATGTCCAAGATGTCAGCAAAGCCCAAAATTTGCAGATCTGCAGAAATAGAGGAAATAGAAAGGGGTTGAGAAAAAATCCACTGCAAATGAAGGTCAATCCAGACTTTAAGAAAAAAAAGCACACGGAAACTAGATAGTGGCATAAACTGTACTACCTTGCAACACACAGAACGGAATAAAAATCTAGTCTAAAAGAAGATAATGGATGGACCAGATAAAGGGGCCGTAGAGTTTGAAAAAACTGCAGCAAAAGTAACTAATAAAAACATTGTCATCCTGCTTTTTGACCAATATTACCTGTCTTACTTCTACACTATTATGCAGATAAATGGATATAATAGCGTAAAATGTGTTATATCAAGTGATATGTACGTAATTTATAGAAATACAGCTACCTAAAGCACAATTCTAAACTTTTTATATCAGTAAACCTATTTTAAACTTCGCTAACCTACCAAAAAAGCTGGCGACGTCATCAGATCCTACCTATGAAATTTTTATGTTGGCATTTTGGCTATTCGGCGTTTTAGTGATTCGTCGTGTTATGGGAATGACACTCACTAAAACATCAGTTCGTAAAGCCAAAGTACATGGTACCGACATCGCGCAGCGCAGGGTCGTATTTCTCACTCAATCACAAAAAGATCACTCGTTGCAACTCAACAAATTCACGATCAGCAATAAAAGGTCACAAAGGCGCCACCTGCCTTTCAATTTTTAAAATAATCATGTTATGAGCTAGATCTCAACGTACGCAGGAATGCGAACTGTTCACTCAAATTTCGAAAAACTCAATCTCCACATCCTGTGCTCAATCTGTAGTCACCTTAATTTTTTAGCCCAATCGGTAAATTAACTTTAAATTTAGTTGCTAAATGCTTTTTTTATTTACAATATGAACTCCTTCCAACTTAACCCTCTAATGGGAAAGGTCGTAAAAATGATAGAATCAAGCTGATATTTTTTTTCTCAAGTAAATATATGCAAAAACAACCTCAAATTTAAATTTTCAGGAAAAAATATTGTCTGGAGCGACCGCCAGATGGAAAATAGTCAACAACGTCTCAAGACAATCTTGCCGGATTACATGTAAAAAATAACGCAAGTAGATATTTACCTACTAAGCAGGTTTTATTAACGAAAAGAGGGAAAACATACTATTTTCTATAATGGTAACCCCGGAAACTGTTTTGGTAGCCTGTACCACATAAATGAAGCCTGCATTTGGAACAAATAACTTGTGCATCTGACTTTTTACAATGTTTGCACCTTTTCTACTCACTCACATTGGAAAATGATCTTCACCATCAACTTGATGAACAGCTCTTTTTCCAACACCTGATGTGCTAGTCTGTGGTGATATTGGCTGATCAATACTTTCAGCCAATAATGGTTGACCTACAGGTCGTTTTTCCTTGAAGGAAACTAGTCCATCAGCTATTTACTCACGGAATTGCAGAATCTGTAGAAGCTTTTCTTCTTCAGGCACATTGCTAGGACCATATGCTTTCTTGGCATGCATACGTTTGTATAAAATAAATCCATTCGTAGCTGCCATGTCCACAAAACGGTAGATGGATCTAATCATAATATTTCGACTCTGAACATCGACCCATAAGGTTGTCCATCAGATCAACTCCTCCCATGTGAGCATTATATTCTCGAATGATTTGCGGGCAGTTGATTTCGATTAATTTCTTCTGCTTTCTATCATATCGAGCTGCCTTTGCTGTTTGTTCATCAGGGTTGGTTCTTAAGAAAGGTTCAATACCACTGTATGTAGATGCTCGGCGCAAACACGTATTATCTTCCACAATACAGTGTTGATATCTATTCCTTGGACTGAAGTCATGTATTCTGTGGAAAATTTTCTATTCTCATTTCTGACTTCGTTGTCGGTCGGCAGCTTACAGGCTGTTATACGATTGGCTATAAATACAAAAACAGATAATTTTTGATTAACAAAATCTACCAAAATAAAGTCACCTCTCATTGTTCCCAAACTGTAAATCCCTCTGGCTCGTAAATAAACTAGTAGTGGTAGCCGTGTGTAGAAGTTATCAAATTAGGGCTTATGGTGAACGAAATTAGGAATGGTTTGTAATGAACGCACAACAATATTTGATGTGGCTCCAAGGTCCGGTGTGTCAGGTAAGATAACCTTATCGCCAGCACCATTGTACACTTCAAAACGATAAACAAACCCGTTCGAATCGCGAATCACAAACAATATGATCCCCCACTTATGCGGCTTATTTGGCATATATTAACGAAGATAGTGTTTCGTCTTTGTAGAGCACATCTGTTCATCGACATAAAGTCTAGCCGTTTTTGGGATTGAATCGAATCGGTCATTGAATTTGTTGGTCAGTGTACGGATGCGGAACAATGGGTGTATCCTCTTTCACCTTTCTGCTTTCATTCATCTTGGAACGATAAGTATCTCTTGATGGCAATAAATCGTTTCAATGCATACACTTTTGTATCGGCTCAAAATCGTCTTTGCCCCTATAGCTCTCTATATTCGGATAGCGATATAATGGCATGTACATCATTACTCCAATGGAATGTCTGATTTCAGGGTCAGTTTTTTTGAGGGTGGAGTTTATATTTTCCTGTAAAGCACAACGGATTCTCTCTTTAGCGACCATTTTAATAATTTCATCGGTGAAAAAGTAACTAAAGAAATCCGTTGGTGTTTGGAGTCCTTTCACAACCGCTGGAGGTGATGAATTGCCGCGAAAAACCACCTCGTTTACATATAAACGCATGGGGCGTTCACGCCAGATCAACTTTGATAGCTCTTTCTAATCCGTTGGTAAGGCAGTTGGAGCTGTAAATAAAAAATGAACACAATGAATTGTATATAGTCATTTACATAAATATGTCAAATACACCTTCTCGAGTGAAGCCACCAACAGCAAGTTGAACTGATGGTCCAGTAGCTTCAGCTGTTGGCGATGGAGATCGGAATCTTTGGGTGGTTAGAAACGTGCATTTGTTACCGTCCGATTTGATGTGAACGGTGCTTGTGTATCAACTGTGTCAGCTTCTGCAGTATTGAGAACTAATGTTGAATAAGCTGCTGCTCGTTCGATTCCACTTATATTGAATGAAAAATTTAGAGCTTGTACAAATTGATCCGTATCCTTAGCTTCATTCATTTCCTGGATTCGTTCATCTAAACTATCAGTCTCTATGTTGTGGGCAACTTAGTCCGGGTCAACGACATTGTCATCGCTACTATAAATTTCATCTTCACTTTCCATTGAATCCATGAACTCGAGCAATTGCTCATCTGAAAATTCTTCCAAACTGACGTTTTTTCTTATAACAACACTTAGGACTATCCATCTTATATACAAAAATAACTAATAAACGGTAGAAGTAGTAAAATATCAAGCGCTTAACGATGTTTTTATGCACAAAAGATGAAAACAACGATGACATAGAAGTGAACTTTTTTTTACACGCAAACAGACGAGACTGTCTTGAGACTTTCTTCCCTTGCCGCTCACAAAAATACATACATTCACACTTCATATCTTAGCTTAACCCATCGAACAAGGAACGCTGAGACCGATAAACAACACTTCTTATTTAATTAGAACGACGGTAACTTAATACTCGCTTTGCAAATAACAGCTCAACTAAAGTAACTAAACTGATATTTTCACAACACATCCTCTCGCGTTCTTTCGCTCACTCGCTCTCTTGGCAAGTAAGAGCGAGATGCATACTAATTTCTTAAATGTTAAACGCCAACATTCATGTGAACGTATAAGGTAAAAAAAAAAACATTGTATAAATCACAGCCCAACCTACTGACCTCAGTGTAGACCTCTAGCAAAATAGCAGTATAAAAGATCACTATAAATTTTACATAAACAAACAATTTTTAAATTTTTAATTCAACCTACAAAACAACAAGCGATGAGTTTGTCCTCTATTATTTTAAATCTACAATAATTCAATCAAAGGCTTCATACATACGCAATCACCTATTATAAAACCCAAGCAATCGCACACGCATGACAGTCACGTTTGGTCATTCGGCGTGACAGTCACGTTTGGTCATTCGGCGCTATGGTTATTCCATGATTTAGTCATTACCGGTGTAATGCTCCAACATTGAAATTCCGCAGAATAGGATCATTCGGCGCAAACACCGTTGATGTTTCGGTTACGTACGATTTAGTGGTCCTACGTTAAAAGTCGGTGGAATGG
Source organism: Vesta saturnalis (assembly GCA_036346205.1). Classification (NCBI taxonomy): domain Eukaryota; kingdom Metazoa; phylum Arthropoda; class Insecta; order Coleoptera; family Lampyridae; genus Vesta; species Vesta saturnalis. Next base: position 1,146,534 of record JARFJB010001371.1, read on the forward strand.
GCGCAGTTGGCGAAATGGTCGTTAGCGTTTTTGTCACAATCGGCGTTTTGAACTATTAAAATATAGTGTCTGCGTTTGGAGAATTCAGCAAAATATTCTAATACTCATTCGGCGTTTGGTTACTTGTCGGTGTAGTATCCTAACCCTAAAATTCGGCAGAATGGACGTAGTCGGAAAAATGATCATCTACGTTCTCATTTCATGTTCGGGTCTTTGTCAGCGTAAGGGACCAACTCTAAAATTCAGCAGAGTGGGTGTAGTCGGCAAGATCGTCGTTGGAGATTTGCTCATGTTCGGCGTTTTAGATCATTAAAATATAGAGTTGCTGTTTTGGGAATTCGGTGGAATATCCAGGTCCCACTTTTATCACGAAAACCACATTAGCGTACACGTACACAAGATAAAGATACGGCAATCTGACGTGAATAAATTAACATAAAGGCGCTAATCAATTAATTAATTATTATTAAAGGCACTAATTTTTATAAATCGGATTATGTAAAATAGAACTGTGTTCAAAGTGTAAAAAACAATTTTGAGTATTTAATAGCAGTAACGATTGACAGGGGAAAAATAAAATTTGAATAGCAACTTTATTTGTCCGAAAGCTAGAAAGCACTACAATAACATTTTTGCTTTAGAATACCTAAATTTCTAGCTTAATAGTATATTATTTTATATGGAGCTACAGTGATTTTTTTTGTCGAATCTCTAAGTTTGCCAGCCGAGCGTAGCTATGAATTCCGCAAAATAAAATACTAATGTAAATTAAAAAGTGGACATTGGAGAAACTGGAAGCGTTTGCGAAATTTGTAAGTATTTTTTACAATTGCAATTTGATCAGTTTTTTATAATTATTTGGGGATCTTTGTAGGGTTTTCGTCAAGGCTTACTCCTAAATGCCATGTATGCTCCAGAAACCAGTGCAGCAGCCAAAGAAGTGCTCTCCGATCTGCTCCTAACCAAATCGTGCTGTATTTATACAGCCAAATATGAAGACTTTGTTAAATGGTGTGATAATAATCATGTAAAAATCTACTCCGAAAGTGTCCTGCTGGGCTATTTTTGGGAAATGGTAACTGCTGAGAATTTAAATAGTGCAACACTTTGGTCTAGACATTCCATGATAAAATCGTTGTTGAATATCAGCATGGAATAGATATTAATAAATATTCTAAACTACTAGCACATTCAAAGAACAGAATGAAGGCTACACCCCGAAGAAAACAAAAATTTTCGCGATGGACAGAGAGGTTTATGAACAACACTCCCGACCAAATATATTTGGCAATAAAGGTAAATTTGAGATTGTAAATTAAACTAAAACAAGTTCTAATATACAATCTGTTTCAGGTTATTTTTATAGTCGGAATCCTGGGGCATGCAAACTTGGCGATCTAGTCAACATGAAGATTGAACATATAGAAGACTTGGGATCTTTACTCCACATTAAAATTCCTGGTAGCAAAATCAAGATAATGCGCTCATTTACAGTAATTGGAGAAAAGTTTCTACAATTCTACAAAATTTTACAGAAGGAATAAAAGATTGGCGTATTTTCTTAAAATACGTAAACGGAAAATGTCATAGATCTGCTATACATAAAATTGATGAAATTTGCAAAGTAGTGGAGTCCTATTAACTGATTGGAAGTAATATACGTAACAATTGATTACGAAGATCTTCAGCTACACTCGTAGACGGAGGTGGCTATATTATATCATTAAAATGGCATGGAGGATGGAAATTGATAAGTGTTGCCGGTTACATCAGAGATTCCATTTCCAACAAAAAGGAAATTGATTTGAAAATCTTGTCTCTCAATACTAATTTTGAAGTACCCGAAGCAAGTACCGGCAACTGATGAAATGAGGAAACTTCTTCGGTTAGCTCTAGACGAGATAATATACTTGAAGTGATTCATCTTCTGAAACTAATACTAGCATCAGCACCAGTAACGAAGAATTTTCTGCAGTTGAGTGTTCTTCTGGACATGCTTTGATTGTTGAGGAATCTTTGAATTTAAATATTAGTTCATCAATGACGTCCAGCAGCGGTTTCAATTTTGAAAAAGCTTTATTTAGTAATTGTAATTTTCATTTTCATTTTACAAAATAAAAATATCCACTAATGTTAAAATTAAAGACTTTTATTTATGCATGGCGTTGCGCACGAGTTACAGCCGCTAGCGAGCGGCGTCAAAGTTTTTTAGCGCCGTTCGAGAATCACAACAACAAAATGACAATTTAGTATCTTGTATTGCGGCACTAAATGTCATGTTTACTGACGTTTGAAGAAAAACGTTCTTTTCGTGTATAGTAAAAAAATGCTCTTCGTAATAGTCTGCTTACATGATACTCGCAGTCATTCAATTCTATTGAGTAACTTTGTGTAATATTTGGTGAATTTAATTGAGATAATTGTGAGTAAAATTTCCATTTTGAAATCGTGATTTTTTCTATAAATTGTTAAACATATTAGGTATATAATTATTTTGAATTAGTTCACATTAAGTACAAAATATGATGAATAAAAATAAAAGTTCAGCAACAAACAATACATATTTATAGGTTTGGTTAGACATTGACAACAAGTTTTTTCTTTAATTTAGCACCTTACATTATTAGGAAATTTAAAATACTTTAAAGTGGATTTTGCGTCTTTGTCATTTAATAACTAACCTAACCAAAAACCTATTGCTTTATATCTAGGTCAGTAATAACTATTTAACAAAGGAAATGAAAAGAAGGTAATAACTTATTCAAGTTACCAAGCTAGCGATATCTGTCAAATATAAGAGTCCCGTTATAATAGACAAACGGTGTTAAAAGTACTAAACTGAGATAAAGGCGAGGGTGGAATGATCAGTGGACAAAGTATCGTTAAACATCACTACTAGAGCTTGTCAACTGTGTCCAGCTATTGGTTATTGATACATGGGGACATGTTTGGACACTTGAGGTCACCCCCAACTGAGAAAACCACCCTCACTTATTTTATTTATTGGTCAGTTCCCTAATAGGCTCTTCATTATGTGGTTACTTTGTCATACACATTATTTAAACACAAATAAATTATTATAGATAAAGTTCTATAAAACGCTGGTGGTTAGTAAAATAATAATTTGCCGCGGTTATTATTATGAATGAGTAAATCTAATAAAGAATCTGTATAAGTGCATTTTAAAAGGTATTTTATAACAACATTAGCATTTTCTACAATGCCATTATTATAACGCCAGGCTACATGTACAGGTATGAACCACGCAACAATACAACTACTTAAAAAATGCTATTGATATTTATAAGGCTAACTCCATACAAATGCAGTCAATACGAAATACGGATCGATGAAAGATTGGAACGTGTGCCTGAATATATTATTTATATGGAAGTCAAATCAAATTTAAGCATCGGCCTTCGTTTGCTATTGATGAAAAGCAAAAGGGTGCAAAACGACACCCTTGCTCTTAATATTTGAAGGGTTACTACACTCATACCAATATTTTGAGTGATTTCTTAATTACGTAGCTATACAATTAGTGATAAGAATTTAAAGTGAGCATTTACAGAATTTTCTCAATTAAGTCAGGAAAACATAACAGAACAAATTACTGTTAAATATTGTTACGACTACATCTATTACACTATTAAGCTAATGCTCCAACATTCTTACCTGTTAGATTACGTTTTAATTTTTTTTGTAAGCCGTATATACAACCTTCGTTGCTAATGCACATAATTTATTTATAGCAATTTCATAAGCAAGGTTATTATTAGATCTAGTAACATAGTGAAGGAAATATGTAAGGTAGTTAATTATTAGGAGAAAATTATAGATACTGATCAATAATTAGAGCAACGATCCAATAAAATTGTGATACTAAAATAACCTTTAAAAATTATACAGTTATTTGATGATCAACTAGTTTTATTGTTAATGTCTACTGCTACTGGAAGTGAAATTATATCGATTAAAGAACGATATTTGTAATATCCAGTGTCGACGTTTAATAAAATTATCTCTTTAGAAATGCAGTGGTGATTTTAATTATACAGAAGAGATGATGCATGAAGTGAATTCAAATAAGGACAGGAAAAGGAACATTAATTTTCAAAAATCTCTGCAGGAAAATCATCAATTGCATATAACATACCTAATATTTCTAGATAACAGAAGAGGAGAAATTCTAATAAAATGTCAATTGGTTATAGTATTTGACGTATATTGATTTTGTGTAATAAAGCTTAAAAAAAACATGATTTAGCTTATTCAAATTTTAAAATATAGTGCAGGAAATTAAAACGCTGCGTTATGTTACACTATGTTTATAATGAAACATACATCTACCTAAAATACATATCATTTTTAAGGAACGAACATTTAACAGCGACAATAACTTTAACTTCTCATTAAATAATAAAGTAGCTAAGAAAATAATAATTTAAAAGAGTATTAATCACAAATTGTCTGGTATGTAATAAAACGTCTTTATAATCAAGTTTTCTAATTACTAGCTAAATTTATTATATATTGTAGACCCTTTATTTTTTCCAAATGTGTTATGAAATTTCTAACGGTCAAAAGTTTCATATAACAAATCGTAAGTTTATCCTCAAATACCTGACAAGTCTTACTAGATCTGGACCCAACGGTCATCGGAGCAACCTAAAAGATGAAGCCATTGTCCACTTCCCCCATCGATATAAAGATCTAGGTGGGCTACATATAAGACATGTAGGTCAGTTGTGATATTTAACTGAATTCTTTACAGGTATATAAAGATTTCCACCAGAACAGGGATTCTGAATCATTTACGCTTCATATACTTTAGGGTGACTATGAGAGAATAAATAGTTTGTACAATCTTTTCATAGTTCCAATGATACGATCTACACAAATCAAACCATCTGACATTTACTATAGTATTAAACCAGTTACATTTGTTTAAAAAAAGGAAACATTAATTGGTACACAGTATTTGTATGTAAATTTCTTTAGCGAATCTTTATAAACCCAGTGTTAAGATAAATACTGCTAATTAAATGTTACAAGTCAAATTTCAAAGTAAATAATATATTTTCCCCTTACGTAACATTAGTTGATTCTAATAAAAACATCCTAAAGCTTTCATTCACTTTGTCAGCTGTCCAGTTTTAAAGAAAACGGAATCATTAAGCTGAACAGCTGCTGCAACGTATTTAATCGTAGATTGACAACCGTGAAGGTGGCAGATTATCTGCTAATATTTCGAAACTCAGCAGATTAGTACTTTGTCGACAATTCTATAACAGAATATAATAAATGAAAGAAGGTACTTTGCTAAAAACCCTCTATGTTTATGTAAGCATTTATAACATTTAGGTCAATGTTCATGTGACAAAGTCATTTGAAATACCCTTCATTTCTGCAATAATTTAAAAGGTCGTTGACGGTTGTGATTGATAGTCCTTTTGATTCATTTATTTGTAAGGAAGCTTCACAACAAAACATATTACATAGAATTTCTCCAAATTTACTTTCACACGTGAAAATCATATTTCAAAATTTTATCAAATTTGTTATCATTAAATTTAATAAAGCTGCATTTAAAGAATATTAATTTAAAATCGACAAAAATAGACCAGCTTGAAAATTTTCAATCCCATCAAGATAATACATAATTCTCGTATGGCCTTTATTCGGTAACACAATTTGGAGGAACAGACGTAATAATAGCAAATACTTTACTACCATAATGCGGGAAACTCTAAGAATTTCCGGTGACGCGCGCATCAACGCCCTCTAACGGTAGGAGTTGATAACTAAACCGTTCCTACTGGTGTATACATTAGTGTCTGATGGTTTTATAGTCTTTAACCCAGATATGCCTGAAGAAACTTTTTTTAAAGCAAGGGATCATTTTTACATGTTTCATTAATTTTATGCATGTAGAATATAAAAAAATGCATACAAAATTCAATGGATTCCAGTGGGCCCTAAAAGGGCCAGGCCTACATACAGGACGTTAGGAACATAACATACTGTATATAAATATTGATTACTTTACATAAAAAAATTATGTGTGGTATGCAACGAAACATTTAACATGAACACCTGGTAGTAGTCTTTGTATGACAGTAGCGACATTTAGTTTGTTTATCCTGAGTAATAACAAAACGGTCAATTCTATCCAAACCAATATGCATATTTTCATTTTGACTGGGTCGTCTCTTAGAACTGCTACTTGGTTTTTTATTGTGTTGTAGAAGTACTACCACTACACATCTTAACTGCAAATTTTCAATGCCACCTTTATTGCTTTTATGTATTTGCTAAGAGTTTTGCAAGGCGATATCAATACACTGCGCAATTAGGGAAAAATACCATTTTTTCCTTCTAATGGAGGTACAATAAAGGCTTATGTTCTCGTCATTGCGATCTACGCCGCTCATATTCGCATTGTATTTTTTCACGACATGTGGTTGTTCAATTTGAATAATCTTTTTGTCACGTTGTTAGTACCTTTTTACAATATAGATCGGTTGGACGCCTAAAGCATGGGAACACATTGTGACTATGTTGTTGTCGTTCCATTGAACAGCAACAGTATTTCTTTCTTTTGCCAGTCGATACTCATATTCCCCTCTTTTTTTCTCCTTTACATCTACGGAGGCAAATTGATTGTTTCTATTACAACGGATTGTTCCAGTTCCCTGAATATTTGTATTTCGCAAGGAAATAAGCAAATCACCGGAGTTGAAAAAATTATCAAAATAGAAGTGAAATTTAGGATCTTTCCAATTAGATCTCAATGTGTTTGCGTATGTAAGAACAACACCAGTCCCGAGCCCAAGTTGTGTATACAAAGATGCGCCATGGTAGGGTTCGAACCAGTTAACGCACTCTAATCTAGTACACCCTACCAGTAACTTATATCCATAACGGATCGGTTTTCCCTTTATATATTGTTTCAGACCATGTCTCCCGTAGTAGGTTCCCTACCATTGCCTCATCAATACTGTGCGATTTTTGCAGAGGTGCATGTTCTTAAAATTTTGCATTTATATGTGTGAAGAATGGTTTGCGAATTTGTCATTTATTTCCAAATTATTATTAACTGCGGAATATAGATTACTCATGATTCAAACCTATCTCTTGAGATGACTTCGACTACAAGTTCATTGTGGGTATCTTTTTCACGTTCCTAGAACATTCGACGCCTAGAGGGTTGTAGATATCCGCCCAGTAACAGCACCCCCAAAAATTATCTAATTTCGGTACCAGAAATATTTCCTTGTTTGTTTTTCCGGTTTGCATACCTAAAAAGTGACATGAAAATGGATGAGATAATGATAAAAAAAAATATGTTTCTACCTGTTCGATTCATTCGCCATTAGTTCAAGAATATCATTATGAAAAAGGTTCTGAAATAATTCAAGAGGTTGTTTCCTAACTGTCACTTCAGAGACATCGGGTTGCCATTCGTCGTCGGAATCAATGGTTTCAAAATCTTTAGTCGTCCATTTCAAGTTAGTTCTGTTGCGTTTGGGAACTTGCTTACCTTTGCGTTTGGGAACTTTCTTACCTTCCTTGGATAGGCGTTTTGTTACTTCGGAAAGTGGCATGTTATACTCATCATTATCAGAACTAGTAGGAGAATCAGCCGAAGTTTTGATACTTATTACAATCTCTTAGCTGATTACCTGGTAAATTATCAATTGTCATATTCCCACATTCATTTTCAGGAGGAAGCATATATATATATATATATATATATATATATATATATATATATATATATATATATATATATATATATATATATATATAATATATATATATATATATATATATATATATATATATATATATATATATATATATATATATATATATACCAAATGATAGAGAATAATGTTTCTTTGAATAATGCAGATTAATAAAATAAAGGGCGTTACATTTAAAATTACCAAGATAATGTGATTTGAATGTAATCATTTTACAACTGAAAATTTTGAACACCCTGTAAGGAATTAAGGATCATTTGCTATAACGATTCAAAGGGTAACAACTTTAATATTTACAACTAGAATTTTGTTGTTCTAATTGCATTGATTCGGTTAGTATGACTTTTTTTCGAAAACCTATTATTTTCCTAAAATTCAAAATATCTCGGAAACTGTAATATTTAGCTATAGCGATCATGTATTAAAGTGCACCTTATTTTTACAGTACTATCCAAATTTGAACGAAAATACAGGGTGTTCCATTAAAGAAAACATAACTTTGATAAGCCACGCTCTTCTGGAACACCCATTATGTACGAAAATAGTTTTAAAATGTGGCCACTACTGATATACGTAACCCCCTGAAAAATAAATTTGAAAAAAACGTATTGCCTAGATAAGAAAGACCATCCCGCTGGTGGTGACCCACCCTATATATATATATATATATATATATATATATATATATATATATATATATATATATATATATATATATATATATATATATATATTCCAGACTCAGGTAATTCATCCTCGCAAACCATTGTTAAAGCTTGGTCTAATGTAAGGCCACTAAAATGTTTACCAATTAAATAGTAGAAAAAAACTTTAAAATATGATTTTAAAAAAAATTCGAATCGACATACTCTATATACCTAACGCCCTATATATAGGACGGCTTCAAAGCTACTTATCTAGGTAACCTCGTAGTAAAATGCAATATAACCTAGCATCACAAGCAATTAGTTTTAACCTTTGGCACCACAAAACACTTTTTATAATATTTGTGAAACAACATTTAGTATCGAAATACTTACCCAACAAACCTTATGTGACTGTTGTTCATTTTTAGACACCTAAAAGTAATAAAAAAAAGGGCAAAATCGTACGCTACTGTAAAAATGCGGTTAATCCCGACCCGCTGATTTATGTGGTGCGGCGTCACCTATGTACATTGGCAATTTTTGTCAGGCTGTTTAAATCGTCGACCTACATGTAGGACGACAGGCATATCCGGGTTAAATCGATTTTATACTTTGAAATGGGTGAAATGGGCTCAATATGTGCCATATATGGTTGTAAAAATTACAAAATACAAAAAGGAGTAAAGTCTTTCTACAGGTTTCCCAAAAATAAGGAAATGTGAGTAACATGTGGATTATAATCAATAAGAATTTTAGCTGTATTTAGATGTTTCGAAACATTTTCTAACTACTATTATTAAAATTTATAGCTGCAGAGTATGGGTTGCAAGAAAAAAAAAGAGCAGACCTGAACGATATCTTTAAAGAAAAAGGTCCTGAGCATTTGCACAAAAATTATAAAGTTTGTTCCGACCATTTTACCTTGAAAGATTTTAGGAACCAGAATTTGTTTAGTCAAGGGTGAATAATATTATTTCCAGAAATGTAGATTTGATTCTAAGAGCTACCTATTTTTGCAGAATTTACGCTGGTGCTGTTCCCTCCTTGCAATTATATAATCATATCGCGCAGTCCGAAAAAACGGAAACGTGAGGATTCTCCTGAAATAGAGCCGATGAACGTGTCATGTGAAAACACAGAAGTACAAAATGTACGGGGTACACAAAAGCTTTTGCACAAATATAAAAAAAAGTATGAAGTGTATAAAAATAAGTGCGAAACATATAAAAAAGAAATCGCAGAGTTGAAACCCAAAAACTTAGCTGCGCTTGCCACAGTAACCATGGGGGATACCGCTGGGTAGTTTATTAACTTGCAGATTCGGCAAAATCCTCGTAAACCACAGGGCCCCAGATACTCAGATTTAGATAAAAAAATTGCATTCGCGTTGTATTACTGCTCGACAAAATCATATAAATACCTACGACAAAGTTTTTGTTTGCCCACTAAACAATCACTATGAATCTGGTTTTCTAATGTTCAGGTAAAACCTGAACTTAATAAAATGGTGCTCAGCGTGATGGCAATAAAAGCCGAAAAATTAAAAAAAGAAGAAAAAGTTGTATCAATTATGTTTGACGAAATGTCTTTGAAGCAGCTAGTGTCGTATTATTGCAGATGTGACATTTTTTATGGCTACGAAGATTTTGGAAAAGCTGTGCCAAAAAAAAATCCACTATGGTGCAATCATGTGATGGTGTTTATGGTGCAAGGTCTGTACACAAACTGTAAACAAGTGCTGGGATATTTCTTATCATGACATGCAATGCATGGAACCATTTTGAAAGAGATTCTGCTTTATTCGCTGCATGAACTTAAAAATACAGAATTTATACCAAAAACTGTCGTGTGTGATGAAGGCACTAACAACAGAAAAGATAGAACACTGTTAAGGGTTTCAACTGAAAAACCTTATATTTAAATTGAGCAGGAAAAATTGTTTTTCTTTAATGATTCCCCTCATTTATTAAAGTCAATCAGAAATAATGTAAAGAAATATGACATGAAAAATGCAAAAGAAAAGAAAACATGTAAGTGGTCTGATGTTGAATTTTACAAACGTGGTAGGATTATAATCCAGGTTAGCATCCAAAATAAATAATAAATGCATAGAACTACAATCGTTTTCCCCAATGTATGTCTGGCTGTACGAGTGTTAAGTCATCCAGTTTCGATGGGAATTTTAACTCATGTATCTTTTAATTCTTTACCAAGTACAGCAGCACATACAGCTGAATTTTTGGAGAATTTCGATACAGTGTTCGATATTTTCAATTCCTCGCAGTTGTATAATGCTAAAGTATATCAACGATGTTTGAGTGACAAAGGCCCTCATTTACAGAAATTGAACGAATTTACTATTTTTCTACAAAATTTAAACATTGAAAATGAGAGATTAATAAACTCTGTGTGTTTAAAAGGCTGGTTAGAAAGTATTTCAGCGTTGAAACTATTATGACCTGATGTAAGGGACAATTATAGCTTGAAATATTTATAAGGAGGCGTTTGACGCAGTACTCGAGGGAAAGTTTGTTTTCTATTTTAAGGAGCCAAGGAGGAAATAATGTAACTCCTGATGCCACCAAACTGCGCTCTGCATTACATGCTACCATGACAAATCAATTGTTAAAGCCGTCAGAGGATAGCAATTGTGAAATTGACTCAACTCAGTTTTTATTGCAAAAACAAGACTTTGAACAAAGAAACATCACGTTAAAAATTCAGAAAATAGAAATTATTTTGCATAAAGATTTCATACCTACTGGAGACTATAAACAAGTTGTAGTAGAAGAGAATGCTATAAGTTATGTAGGAGGATGGGCATGGGCACGAAGACTGTAGGGCAATACAAATTGCAACTTAGATCCTCCAAATATGCGTATAGACATGAAGAAGTATGACAATGCAAAAACTATTTTATATTTAAACGACACCGCTATAAAATTTGGTGTTCAGTTCAAGACTATTTTGTATCTTCCTTTCCTGGATATCTTAATGAAGATCATCAAGGTGTCAAACATATAATTATAAATAAAATAGCTGCAGAAAATGTACAATTAAATGAGTTATGTAGAGACTGCCACAAGTTATTTATTATTAAATATATAAATGTATTATTTAACTGTGTAGCTAAGAGAAAAAATGATTTAGTTCCTAAGTTTAAAGTTACTAAAAAATGTAAAGTTTAATAAACTTATACATAAATAAAATAGTGTTGTTAACCAAGTTCAAACTAAAGGTGTTTTGTACTCAATCAGTGTTTTATATACATAATTTCTAATAAATTACATTCCTCGTACAATTTTACAGATGTTTTGAACTTACTTCAAAAGAATTATTGTCACAATTTACACTATCTTATCTATAATAGTGTAATGTGGTTGAATTCGCCATAATGTGCTTGATAGTTATCACATCATACCAATAGATGGCGCTGCAAGCGCAGTCACCCTGAAATACTATGCTAAAGACAGAAGTTTCCTGTATTATAGTAGTAAAATATTTGGTAATAGTGACCATTATCAGGATACGTAATTACAAAACATACCTAAACACAACACCGGACACGCACTCAAAACGTTACATCGGTTATTGCAAAACATATTTGACAACAACGAATTTCTGGAAAATGTAGTGCATTTCAATACATCTCATAAGTCACAGCATACCTGCCAAAATATACAGTATCACAACACCATCTTTCAAAACATACGCGGTTACAGCACACAACGATAACGCGCAGACAGCGAACTTTGTTTAATTTTAATGAAGAAACAAATTAAATTCAAATCTTTCCACTTTACTATAAATAAGTTACATTTGTATACAGGGTATTATTTTAAAATCACCGACAAACGAAAACTGGAGATTCTATGATTCAAAATGAGACAAAAATTATCATAAACGCTTTTCCGAAAATGCCTCCTAACCGAGATACAGGTTGATTAAAAAAAATTTTTTTAAGATTTTTTTAAGATTCCTCAAAAACTACAAAAGATATTACACTGAGATTTGGTACACCTAAATGTCTAATTAAGTACAATTAATCAGGTGAGTTTGAGTCAACTGGCTCCATCCACTGGCGTAGAATATGTTAAGTTAATCACTTTAAGTAAAAAGAACTCACGTCCCTGCTTTTCTTGAAGAAATGTTTTTTGTTAAATTCAACATTTAATTCTGCAGATAAAATCGTACTTAGTATTTTTTAGATTCGGCACCCGTTTTTGAAATATTTTGCATCAACATAAACGACTACATTATTCAGTAATAACCAAATTAAATAAATCAGAACTTTCTTTGCATTTGACAGTTACGTATCTTTTGTTTGCTAAAATATTTGCATTTACGCGTTTTGTAATTCATTGTTTGTCTAATTACTGTGAAAAAATGAATTATTCCAAACGAGAACTGGTCGATATGTCCAACTGTAGTTACAGCTCACCAACATAGATTGAGCAAAAATATTTGGATAGGTATACCAGACGATCACCTAATCGGACCTATCCGTTTTCCTCAAAGACTTACTGGCGAATTCTATTTACATTTTTTGAGAGAAGATTTGCCAGAATTGTTTGACGACGTACCCTTAGATGTTAGAATGAACATGTATTTCATGCATGATGGTGCACCACCACATTCTACACGAAACATCAGAGAATTTTTAAATGCATATTTCCCTGGACGCTGGATTGGACGAGGAAGTGAAGTACCGTGGCCGGCACGATCGCCAGATTTAAACCCATTGGATTTTTTTGTGCGGGGGTATCTGAAAACTCGTGTCTATTATGTTCAAATTGATAATCGAGAGCAACTTTGGAATCGCATACAGATGGCATGCGATGAGATTAGTGCTATGCCACAAATTTTTCAGCGTGTTAGGTTTCATTTGCTAAGAAGAATACAAGCTTGTATTCAAAAAGGAGGGAGGACATTTTGAACAATATGTATAAAAATAATTATTATTTTGTTTTTGATTCCTTCAATATCTCTTTAATAATGTACCTAATAGTTAACTGCGTTATTTTTTTGTAAAATAAAACAAATTTTTATTTTTATTGAATAATATTGGTCGTGTTTACTACAAAATATTTCAAAAACGGGGTGCCGAATCGAAAAAATACTAAGTATGATGTTGTTTGCAGAATTAAATGTTGAATCTTCCGACAAAATATTTATTCAAAAAAACCAGGGGCGTGTGTTTTTTTTTTACTTTAACTGATTAACTTAAGATATTCTACGCCACTGGATGGAGTCAGTTGACTCAAACTCACAAGATTAATTGTATTTATTTAGACATTTAGGTGTACCAAATCTCAGTGTAATATCTTTTGTAATTTTTGAGGTATCTTAAAAAAACCTTAAAAAAAGTGTTTTTTAATCAACCTGTATCTCGGTTAGGAAGCATTTTCGGAAATAGTTTATGATCATTTTTGTCTTATTTTGAATCATAGAATCTCCAGTTTTCGTTTGTCAGTGATTTTAAACTACACCCTGTATTTATGGAACTTCAAAACAACTACAAAAAATTGGTTGAGTGTAGGTTACTTATGTATTTTGAATTTGGCATATTATTTAAAATATTGGTGGTAAGGGAATGCTTCCTTTTGTTTCATGGCCTTCCGCTTTGGACCCTTTTTGCACCCTGTTTTTTTAAACCTTGGTGACGAACTCTCCGCGATCTAGATGTGGATGGCAAAGAAATTTGTCTTACGTTCCTTAAATGTATGTTGTTATTCGAGTAGCAGTAAAGTGAGAGCTAAGCTGACTGCTAGTCTTTTAGCGATTCAGCATATTTAGTGATAACATTAGTGCTACATTTTCAATTTTTTGCTAACCTCAAGAGGCGGACAAATTCGTTTTTTAATTTTTCCAAGGCCATTGCGTGTTCGTTCTTTCGGTCTCCCCAGAAGTTCCAACATCATTGGATATATTATTGTTAATAAATTGGTTGCTTTCAGTGCCCCTTTCTAAGTCCACGGTATTTGTACCACCCCAAAACTAATTTTGAGTTCTCTCCTGTTGCAATATAGACCATGTTTTGTCTATCCTCCGACGTCAACGATGGTCATGTACCTATATGTTTATCTCAATTATTTGGTACAGCACAAAGGTGTTTGCAATAGGAACCTCCATACCCGCTTGCGCAATCATAGATAACGCAGTGCAAGAGGACAGTGTACAATGTTGAGCATCTTTAGAATATTCTACATAATATTTTCCTGCGTCTACTTTAATAACAATCAACGTTGCCGTACTTTTATTCACTTTTGTGTACAGTATTTCATTTTTGGCATATCTATAATTAGCATGAGATATCAGCCGTCTAAAATGATATTTTTCTAAAATATTGATGAATAATTCTAACAATGCAACTGCATTGAAGGTTTTGCAACGTTTATATCTTTTAACACTATATTGTTTGTGTTGTGACCTCTAGTACGGTAATCTTTACGGTAGCAAAGGCACCAAGCTGTTCGACTTTCCCATAGGTTATTTAGATAATTAGTAAGATTTTCGTATTCACATGATTTGATCACTCCCTCAGGCAATCTATTTCATTTGTCGCATTCAAATGGACATCAGTTTTTTTCTGTCTTCCTTGGAGATTTTGTTCTGGGTTTCCCATAACCATCTCCATACTACCTGACATACATGGAAAATGCATAGCAACACCTTACATTCAGGATCTTTAAGGCATTGCGTTTGGGAAGTATGGAGTACGGTCGCTGTTTGATCACACGACCCACTGGAATCAACAAAGCAAACGTCCCCCACAAAGCTTTGCTCATGGACTCTCTTTATTATGGGAGTAATTATCAAAACAATTAGTGGTTCTGTTTGAATATATGCTTCTATACCCATCTCTTTATATCGATTTTTCTTCTCTTGAAGTTTTAGTACAATCGTTTGAAGTGTTCTGTCACCATAATTGTGATTTCTACGAAAAAATATAATATATATATATATATATATATATATATATATATATATATATATATATATATATATATATATATATATATATATATATATTATATATAGTATAATTGATCTCTCGTTCCTTGGGGTTAATTTGTGAGTCCATCAAAATTCTAGGTATAACTTGGTTGTCCTCAGTACAGTGATCGGTTAAAATTTTCATTTCATTCATATGTTTGGAGACAGCAGGGGTAGACTCATCTTCAAAGTATTTACTGAACAGCTGCTTCGTTTCATTTGACATTCTGAGGAAACTAGACGCCTCAGCAACGTGAACAAGATGGTTATGATGGAAGCATATCTAAAATAATTCGAAATTAACCTAATTGCATATTATGGATCTCTATCTCAAATTGTCATGGATATGAATCGACCGAATGTTTATATTTCCTAAGTTTATCGATAGAATCTCGAGAAATTCCGTATAAAATCCTCGTAATTAAACAATTTAACATAATCTATTTTAGGTGGACAATATAGGTATTTATATCACTATACTTACCAGTATATCTACAGAAGTTCTAATTTTAAGAATGGATCATTTCTAATGGTATACTTGTTGACTTTTTCAATTCTTATGTCTATTGAAGCCCTTTTGTCTAACAAATTGTCTCTTACGCGATTTTTTTTGACTTTATTTACATCTGTGTCAAGGCAGTAATGTATTTTTCCTAAACTCCATGTATTTCGCACAACCCATTAGCTTTTGGATACAGAAGAATATTTCTGGACCCACTCATTGCAATGGCTATTATGAATGCCTTCAGATCCTTGCAGTTTTAACCTTAATCGTGCTTTATAATCAGATTCTCCATTATATTTCACTATTTCCACATTCCCTTGTTCACCTACAACACCACTTAAAAGAAGTTTTAATGTTTCTATAATTACTCGGAATAGAAAACTATAATTTAATAATGTAATAAAAAGATCAACCGATATATTCTACAAGGTGTTTTTATTTATTACCTTAATCATATAGATTAATTATGTTCTATGCAATTTTTTGATACTACACATAGTTTAGCAGAAAATAAAATTCCTAAGGTAGAATCCAAGTTACCTACTATAAAATAGGTTACATAACTATCCTAAAAAATATTATTAAGGTTATTACATTTCTTTTAATTTGTAGGTTGGAGGATCGTGTGTTGTTCTACACTAGATATTTACTTATTGGTTCCTTTACAATGGAGAAAATTATGGTCCGAACATCTTTGGCACCATGTTTTAACATACACGATCATTATGAGTCTGATAGCTGTCCTGTTGGTACCAGATGTTTTGCATGTTCACAAGGTTAATAATTTGTCTCAGGACGGGAATTATCTCGTTTATTAGTAGCTCCACATATCTGTTTCCAGTGAACTTGTCATTAAAGATGAAAGGACCTATTAAGTGATCATCTAAAATGAAAAACAAACACTCAGAAGAACAAAAAAGGTCAATAAATCTCCGTACTAATCAAACCACGTCAGATATCGAACTTGAAATCTTCTTTGATTTGTGAAATGTGGGTTTTCGATAGACCAATGATGATTACTCCATAATAGGTAAATCGTGTTATGTCAGTCCAAAGTATTTTCCTAGGAAAATCATCATCATCTATATATTTTTGTTAATACCACCCGCTGAATTGTAATATCTATGTGTGATAGTCATTATCGCTTAAGCGTTGTACAATTGTTGGTTTTTGCTTTTCTTCAATGTTTTATGACCACTGGATTTCGGAATACCAGTTTCTTGAACGACTCAACGAACTGATGTACTTGGATTGTTCGCAACATTTTGAAAAATAATATTTTCATACATACCAGCATGTTTACCTGTACTTGGGTCTCTTTTGTTTAAAGTTCCCAAAGTTCACTAAATTGTACGGTGTGGTTATGATCTTTCCGGAAAATACTGAGCGTAACATGTGCAAACATTTTGACGGTGATTAATCATCAAAACTAGAACACAAAGTTCTGATTCATTCATCAAATCCACTTTTACATATGAATATTGACAGAGCTTATTATCTATGCCACAGTGACGTTTTCTGTCATAGTCTACCGTAGTCGCATAGTCAAGTTTATTTTTTTTTAATATCTCTCGTATAAATGAAGATTTTTCAGACATGTATTACCTCATTGAAAAGCTCTTCTCGAGGGCTATCTAACTAACCAGAAACTAAAAATGGCCGCCATTAGAAGAACAAATGGTAGGTCTGATTACTTGAGAATAAATGAAAATCGAAACATTAAAAAGCCGCCAGAATTTACAAAATATCGATCATACAGTTTAAGCATTTTCAATCCTATTTAATTAATTTTTAGACATATTTTACTTTATATTACGAAACTTTATAAAAAGAAGTTATGTAAAACTAAACTTTCTTTAAAGATATTTCCTTATAAAACAATAAAATTAATCGTTATTAAAATACAGAAAAAAATTTAACCAACACCTAAATTACGCGTCCAAACGACAATTGCATAGAACATAATTAACACGGATATGTTTAAGGTGTATACCCCTTCAGCGCCGCCGAATTTCTTCCAAAATCCAATCAGCTTCAGGAGAAACAAAAACAAGCTTGAATACTAAATTTTAAGTACGTACGTGTTGTCGATATGGAGTTATATATATCCACACACACATCGAGACACACAAGCACATACACGCACGCGCACACACGCATTCGCACCCACACACACACACGCACACCCACACCCACACCCACGCACAGACCCACACCAACATCCACACCAACACTCACACCGAGACCCCCACCACACCCACACCCACGACCACGCTGTAAACCACTTTCGCTTACATTAATTAAATTTACTTTAATTTGCCTCAGACTAGCTCAATCGATTCTTGTACTGGCAAGAAAAGGGGTGGTTCGTTTTTGATTCTATTTGGGGCTAATCACTGTACACACCGAATGATAATTACGTAATGGCTTAAACGTATATTCTCCTATTCTTTCACAACGATAAATACTTGAACTTAAACTAAACCTTTAAAATAAAAATAAAAGATATGTACAGTAAACATATATTTCCAGAGAGACTCTTGGCCCTCGTGGTCGTTCTGGAGGTGCAGTTGGCCGGTAACTGCATTCTGGGACGCTTCTATGAGAATAAGATTAATACTACCTTTAATTAATCTACACCCGCGAAGGTCTTTTATAAATCAATCGATAATTTAAAGAGGCATGCTCGTATGCATATTTTAGTTTTGCTTTATAATAGAATAAATTTTATAGTGAAACTTATTTATGTTGATTTAAATAAATGTGTTTCGGGATCATGTGTTTTCAGTTAATTGTTTACGCGAGGTTATTAATTAAGGACGTTAATTATTTCAATTCAATACAGAATTCAATCAAATTAAGTATCTACTTTTTACGAAATGAACGCTTTCACTATATCAAGTCGATTTCGCTTATAATTTAACACGTACAAATCTTTTTATTCGCATCAGAGTTTACCACTACGGTAACGAAAGTATTATAATTATTTACAAATGGATATTAATTAGCGCGTATTATTTTCGCGTCCAATATGGACACTTATAAGATGTTTAAACCTTCTGGAACGATTCAGTTTATGGATTTTCAGGTGCGGGGTAAGCTCAGTGGCTTTACAATTACGGTTTTCTTAATGAATAATTTCTCCTTTAAGACAGATTGATCCCGAACTGCGATCAGGACGGATGCTGATTCAGGACCTCTGTTAAGAGGTGTTAGAAAATGTAACCTTGCGGAATTGATCGCGAATGATTCTCGGATGTTGGAGCGGTTAGTCACGTTTGTTGAAATTAACACTAGCACCGTCGGCTATTGTAAATACCTAAAACTACCGTGGCCGGTCATTTTGACCTATGGACAAGAAAGGTAATTTGGAGATGTATTTTTTATATATTTTATTTACACTTAATTGAGAAACAAACATAAAAAACACATTTTAGGTAAATATTCATTTATTCAATTAAAAATCAAATTGATTCTAATACATTTAGAATTCGGTGCAGTTTTACATGCTGTATTACGCTCTACAGTTCAAAAAAATAATGGTCTTTGTTACACTTCCATATTTTCCACAAACATATTTGTTACACATTGAACAAACGTCAGCAGTTTTATTGTTGTCACATTTTTTAATTTAGCACTGATGACGTTTTTTACGTTTAGTTGTATCAGATGTGCTAGTACTTGCACCAGAATCTTGTTTCGAATCGAAACACTTTTTTCTTAGTTCCTCAGCTAGAGTGAAAATAAAGTCTCTTCTTTTTGTTTTACTGCCTACGACTTCCTTATAAACTATCCAGGCGCTGATTGTGGCAAGATCTAAAACATTGCAAAACACATGAACTGACCATCTAGGTGAACCAGCTTTCGTAGAATATTTTTTAGCCATTTGGTACAACACATCTACCCAAAACTTTGTTTCATTGTAATACAACACTGTCTCAGGTTTCTTCTTTTTGCCATCATCTATAGCCACAGTTGGATGTAGCGTACCTAGCAATATGACATTTTTATTAACTTTACCCTGATAAATTGACAAGGTGATTTTATTATTTGTCTTACTGTGGTAGAATAGCTCTGCCCTTTTATTCTTGATACAAATTGGTAATTCCCTTCTTGCTCAGTTCATTGTTCCTACTGTTGTTGTGTTCTTTTTTGCCAGCATTGTTGCTAACTTTTGGCTGGTAAAAAAGTTGTCGGTAGTAACATCTCTACCCATTTTTAAGAAAGGTTCCATTAATTTTAAAATAACATATTCTGGAAGGGGTTGGTTGTTAGGACGCATATCATCTTTTCTTAAATAAGGAAAACCATTCAGGAGATATTTAGAATTCGTATAAACAGCTAGCCAAAATTTTTCACCAAATTTATCAGGCTTATTCGCCATACATTGTGTATATCTGCATCTAGCTTTAGTAGGAAACAGTTGTTCGTCTATTGTAACGTTTGCTCCTGTTACTAATAAATTTATCCCATATTTCGGACGCCAAAGCGTGACATGGTCTGACGAAAAAATTGCGGTCCTCAAGTAACAGACCATAAACTGTCAAGCTGTAATGTTCTTGTGCCGTAAGCACCACGAGCTAGCAATATTGCAAGAAAAGCGACAAGTTCTTGAAGAGACAATGACCAGTTTATATCATCTCCTAGTTCTTGTTTAGCTTCAATTTCAGTACATTTCTGAAGTTTTAGCGTTGTGTTACCTATAAACAATCGAAATGCGCTTAGCACAGAGTTAGCAAATACATTTCTTTTTGCATAAGGAGTTGGTCCAGGAGTATTTCGCATAACATTTCTTTGAACTATACGGCCAACATGAGGTCCACTTGGTGCCACAACATCCCATATATCATTAGATTTGGATGACTGTTTACTCCCCACAGGTAAATGCATGTAATTTTATCGTTTTAGATGGTGTTTAATGTCATCACTAATTTCATCAACGATAAGATGTGACATTATTTACGCTGACATCAGATTCTTCACTTTGTTCACTACTTTTGTCATCAACAGGAACAGCTTCTTCACTTTGACCATCTTCGGAGTGGTTTTTGCTTTTTCGGATTCGCATTCAGATAAGTTTTCCAACGCCCCAAGATAATCTAAAGCCTGTTGTGTAAAAACGCGAGACCACCACATTTTTTTAATACGAAATTAACCCCGTAATAAGTACAGAAGTATCTCATAAGAACGTTCACTTGCAACTAATTTGAAATCTCAAAGTACTTGAATGTATAGATCTCTACAGAAACAAGTTATAACTTGCATTTTTCATATCTCGGGCGCGTAGGTAAAAATAGCGAAGATCATTCATAATTTCGGACACGACTTAACAAGTTCTGACTGTCAGTAAACTCCTAAAAATTAGCACAATAGTAGTAAAATACATTGTTTTATCTCAACGTTGTAATTATTTTTGTTATACAGCCTCGAAACGTTACGAAAATATGAACGGTCAAAATGACGGTTCCGGCAGTTATACAAATACTGCAAAAAACTCTAAAACGGCTTAATTTTCTTAATATAATTTTTTATATTCTAAAAGTACATGAAAATCTGGAAAAAGTCATAATACCTCAACACCGTAACTCTAAGCACAACTGAGAAACAACATGTTAAAGAAGGCACGCGGTCAAATTGACCGCCGCGGCAGTTCTAGTGTTAACTGTGCAACTCCCGGACGTGAACGCGTAACGTCTTCATATGGCTCTGGGCTCACTATGTGACCTATAAGCGACACCTGGCAGGAATCTTATCTTCATGTAGCCGGTGCTTCTTGTTTTTAACACTTATTTCGCCTTGCGGGTGGCGTATGAGTGTTAGCTAGTGTAATAGATGTTTGGTGAAGGAACATTTACAAGAATCTGGGACTAACCCGTTGTGCTGCATAAATGGGACTTCCGAGGGGTAGGAGGATTAAGGTGATAACCTTTGTTGCCATCGGAGTAAATTAAAGATGACTACGGGCGTCTTAGCCCGCGGCAACACCGGTCAATCTGCGTATTGTGTAATATTGTTCAATGAACACTTACGTGCCTTCAACCTCAGAGTACATCAACCAGAAGCTCGGTTATATAGAGATGATCTTCAGGTGGCTGTGCCGAGGTACCTCGATCAATGATTCACGACGGTAACAGATGAATATCCTGACAAACGCGACGATCGACACGTCAGCATAGCAAAGTAACGCGATTAAGGGCGGCTAGAGCGCGTTCAGGCTTCTTCATTCTATGGTAAGGCGTCGCGGTTTTTATAGCAGATCCGCGGTAGGTGAGTACGAGTTCCGTGTAGGGGTCACGATTGGTGGAAAGTCAGGAGGAGACTCTGATGTAGAATAGCTTTCGATGTTTTTGAAATTAACGTCGGAGGGGATATAAAATTCATTATTTGATGAAAATCTGTGAATGTTAATAATTAATTAACGCAGGATAATTATCAAATAATTAATGATAGAAAATATTAGTAAAGCACGCTGGCTCTTTATAACGCCCACGCCTACAATCACACAAACACATACACCCACACCCACACCTACAACCACACCCAGACTCATTGCACATACCTACACTCACACCCGCACCCACGTCCACACCCACAACCGCACTCAGACACACGTCTACACCGACACAAAAGTCCACACCCATACGCATTCTCACACACACACGCACACATACACACGCGCACTCACACACACACACACACACACACACACACACACACACACACACACACACACACACACACACACACATACAAGTCGATTTAGTGTTGGTGAGCAAAAATCTATTGCATAACCTTCTATTAATACATATGTGTATGTAAGTTGGGAGGTAAAAGAAGGGGGACGGCTGCGCTTAATGTGTGAGAGAAGCCATGTACAAAAAAAACAAAACAGTGTGATTATACTTATCAGTTAAGATACGAAAAAGAAATATCAATAAATAAATAAGAATAAAAGTGCACATTTCTGGATGCAATGTGACCTAATTAATTAACCATTAAGAAATTTATGAGTTAAAAGAAACGTCTGCGTTAGACGTCAAACATAAAAGAACTGAAATCAAAGATATGCTTCCAAGGAAACGCAAATATTCAATATAAATGGTGAGCACACTAAATTGTACAACCTAAAAGTTTTTGGTTAAGATTTAACGTCTCTCTTAATGACAAATCAGGGTTTACATTAGACTGTACTATTATCTTTTGTACTGTACTATTATGTTTGTAACAGTTCCAATTTAGAACCTTGATCACAAATGTGAAGAATTTCATAATTGTGCTAGGAGTCAAATCAATGGCCAGTATCTAGAATATGCTTAGCAATGGAAGATTTACGACAAACGTTATACCACGAGCCAATTGTTCTTTTGTGTCAACTAACATGGTTTTCAGACTGTGATTAAATAAGATTGCAAGGGTAATGAGTGAGTTCCGCCAGCTGAATATTAGTTTCAGTTCTTTATTAAAGTAAAGCTAGATTAAAAAGTCTATTAAAGTAAAAACCAAACGAACAACAAAAGGTTAAACATTAGCTTTAAAGTTATTTTGGCCCAAATCGGATCTGGCAAATTGGAATAGTTAAAGTACATGTTAACAGCATTTAACCAATCCTCAAAAGGAACACTCGGAAGCAAATTATCTATATCAAATGAGAGAAGATAGTAAATCTATTTATCTTTGAAATTCAGTAAATCATTGGATAAATAGATAGTTTTTGGTGGAAAACGGAAACTGAAAGTTATTAATAAATATTACATTTGGCAATTTAAGAAAATTAAACAGGGATCTTTGACGCTCAACAGTAAAAAAGAAATTAAATCAAATTTCAATACCAATTTAAAATTGAAAAGGAAATTTAAACGGTCTTGTTTCTAAGCTAAATCACTAAGTGAACAAAAAAAAAACTTCTAAAAGTAAACTTTTATTGAAACACTAAACAAAAATCAATACAACACCTGAATAAGTAATAATGTTCGGCCACACACCTTCCCGTTATATATATATATATATATATATATATATATATATATATATATATATATATATATATATATATAGTGACACTGATTACTCGTAATTACACGTATACTAATATTTTAATTGACCAAACACATATTTTATCTTGGTAAGACAGTGATCACTCTTTTACCATACAACAGGTTATACATATCCCTTTTTGTTATTAGATTATTATGATAGAAAAACGTTAATTAGAATCTAAAATTAAAACAACAGGCAATTTTGAATGTAACGCAATTATATATTTTACGATTTATGACTTGAGCTCTTTACAATGCTCTTAAGAATACTTAGCTTAAAGCAGCTTCCGCAGCCACGAGGAACATATGTGAATCATATTGGCTTCACTGCAGGATCCACCAGATAACAAATGAATATATTATTGCAACACCAAAAGAGAAAGTATACAGTCGAGAAACAGGTGGTTGGACATATGTGGTTAAGATACACACCCACGAAGGTAATATGTGGGTGGAGTACACCCCTACCAAGGTCTAAAAGAGATTATTTAAAGTGCTTATGTTAACATATTCTTCTTTTAACTTACCCTGGCTTCTTAATCAGGTTGTAAAGAAAAGAAATGCACCATAGAGTTTTTAACAGCAATCGTATGAAAGGATGTAGTAGTACAATTTGCTGATTAACATTCTCATAAAGAGAAATACGAAGATATTGGTTTTCGAAATCCACGAAGGTCTAAAATAAATTAACGAAAGTAATCACCGTTGTGTTCTAAAACTTACCCTGACTGATCAGGTTGTAGAGAAAATAAATAGGTATAAATTGCTTATCAGTATTCACATAAGCATATAGGAATACGAATTGTTGGTTAGAATTGGCATCAGTATAAAGTAATACGAAGATCTGGGTTTTCGAAATCACTACCTTAATGGCTTTGTTATTAAAGTAGAATTGTTGTATCTAGCTAAAAAACTGAGAGAATTAGTAATATTAGAGGTAACATCGTGTCCTACCTGGTGAAACGTGAGTTCAAGATGTACATCCATCGAAACGGATTAATAGAGTAAAACCCATACAGATAAAGCAACCTCCATTAACTAATTAAGTTTTGACAAAATGCGCATTAAGCGATGTAGTTAGAAAACTAGGAAGTTTTAAAGCTACATTCTTTCATTTACTAGAACACTATTTTCCAACTCCAGACGACACGGAAGTGAATTGAATTTTGACAGTGTCAACGCGCAAGTTAGACCACCTTCACATTTCAGAAGTAATCCCATTGAAGAAACAAACTGCTATTATTTAAATACTTTGCAATATAAATGGTAATGCAAACTTGTGAAGCAAATATACGCAAAATTAAGAATAAATTCAAACCCTGAAAACCATGAAGCCCAACCCCTTTCCATATGCCAAACGTTGACTGATCTAAGGTGTCATACAAACCGAAATCCCAAATAAATAGATAAATGCGAAATCCCTATAAGCTAACCCAATTCCAAAGCAAACAATGAAACCCACCCCAACGTAAGAGCAAGGAGAAAGAATAAAGTTACGTTAAACGAGGAGCGACATAGACGTATGTATCAACAGATACAGACATTAAAGCAAACAACTCAACCAAATAAAGATAAAAGGAGAGCATACTTCCAAAAACATTTAAAAAATCAGGAGAAAAAAAAGGTTTATTACTACAGTTAGGAAAGAAAAGCGGATAAAGATGAGATAATTTGGGTAGATGTGATTGTCTTCGTCTAATTTGTTCTAGCAAACACCTATTCAGTGTGGTATAGTATGAGACCTAAAGATACCCAAGGTGAAGTTAGAGAGGAAGAAAGAAATGAAACCTAACCCCAAAGAAACTATCCCACCCTCAGCCAACTTAATGACCGGCAACCTAAAAACCAAAACCCCGAAGTAAACCCATACCAAGGGGAAAATAAAGCTAAGAATCTTGACCCCGTTGCCGAAAAAGTGTAAAAAGGAGCCCATCAAAAACCCCAACTCAACGCTAAGGTACCATGAACTAGTACAGATGTAATGGCATGGGTGCTATTGAGAGATAGTCAGAGAGAAAGTGGCAATCTCATTTACGGCGAAAATATAACCCCTTTGAGTCTGATACATTCAGCACAGTGAAGCAGCAAGCCAGAGTAGATTTAGATAGGAATGTGAAATGAAAAGGTCAAGTCCCCAAAGATCTCCCCAAGTGAAATTAGGAGGAAGGCTCTAAGGAGAAATACAGACAGGAGTAAAGGGACTGTATGTTCAGTCACGGATACTACAATGCCCAACTAAACCGCCCAAACAGAGAAGGCAAAGAAAATTAATATTCGTGGGGTTTCCTATGCCTAGGAACGCCCAGATGAAAACGACGTTTTCGGGTGTCATAGTTAAGAGGTTTGTAGTAGGTTCTAGATCAGAATCAGAAGAGACAGTATTTGGTTTCATATCTTTAGCATTATAAAATTCCGAACGATTTACCCATAGAATCTGGACTTCGTAAGACCAGAGGGACACTACTCTTTTATAAGCAACGGCGTACATGTCTGTGTTGAAAGTTGTAACGTTTCTGCATACGTAAAGTAGAAGTTTTCATCCGTTTCAGAATGTCTGAGCGAAGTGAATAATAGAATTTGGTAGTACGCATAGGAGGTTTATCACGGTCAAGATCTGGATAAGGAAAGGCAGGATTAGCAGGAACAGGAAAAAGATCGCCATATAAGATATGTTCACGTCCACAAAAGGTACAGAAAACTCCCAATAACATCGTGCTTAGAGGTTCGAATAGCACATACTATTTTGGGTAAGTTTACATCCCAAGCACGTTGGTTAGACTTAACGTACGAAGCCAACATAGTTTTGAGGACACGGTTTATTCGTTTCGCCGGATTAGACCCAGCCTGATACTTAGGCGTATAAAGAATGGTAAAACGATAATGAGAACATAGTGTAGTAAACTCATTGCTTCGAAATTGTATTCCGTTATAAGTGATAATGTACTGTGGAGTACCGAAAACTAAAAAGAATTGAACAATCTGGAACACTGAAACTGTGACAGGACCTGTAATATACAAATTACACCCACATACCACAAAAAATTAAAAATAAACATTAACAAATTTACAAACCCTCTGAGACTTTTAACAAAGAAGAAATAGATTTGTTATGTAAAGGTTTGCAATACAATCTTAATTTTAACAAACTTCCGTTGGTAGGCATAGAAAGTTCGATTGAATCATTGAATGAAAATTGCAAAATGTATGTTAGACAAGCCAGTAAAATACAAATTTCGAAACAACACGAGTCAAAATTTAATTTAAATCATTCAGTACTTCGAATTGTTAAAAGCAAAAATTGTTTTTACCTCAAAGCAGATAAAAGCAATCAAGTAGTAATTTTAAACAAAGTGGATTATTTTGCTTCAGTCAAAGAACTCTTAGATGTAGGTTCTTATTCAGTCATTACCAAAGATCCTCTTGCTAAAATGATTGCTTCAACTAAAAAGGTTTTATTAGCATGTACAATAGTTGTGAATGTCTCCCTTATGTTTCGACTAACGCTATCCAACACGGTGCCTGAGAATCATAAACCAGGTAATGCTATGCGACCCATTGTTTCTGGTATTAATGTGCCTACTTATCTCCTGACCAAATGGTTATCTAGTAAATTTCATAATCTCTCCTACCAACAGCCCAACTTCGGTTACTCAAATTCGTATGAATTTATTGATAAAAATACTGAATTTACATAAGATGAAATTTTTTTCTCATTCGACGTTTGTTCACTGTTTCCGAGCGTTCCAATAGATCAAACTTTAGTTTATTTAGAAGATTTGTGCATGAAACAAACCTTTTTCAAAATTACTCAATTTTTCCAGCAAGAACATGGTACGACAGTGGGCAATAGCTTATCTTCATTTATAGCCAATCTATCAATGGGTAAATTTGAGATAGACTTAAAACGCGATTTTCCTTATTTTCCTAGAGTTTGGATTAGATACGTGGATGATGTGTTTGCCGTCCTTAATACTAAAATTTGTACTGTTGAGAACTTTGTAGAAACTTTAAATTCTAAATTTCCGACAGTCAAGTTTACCTTTGAGATAGAGACTAATGACAGTCTCCCGTTCCTTGATACTCTGGTAACAAGAAATGGTAGTAAACTAGATATAGATATCTATCGTAAGCAACTAGCACTAACAGATTCATAACCAATGACTCAAATCACAGTAGACAGCATAAACTCGCGGCTTTTAACCTTTGGTTCATAGACTGCTTAATTTTCCTCTTTTAACTCAGAATTGTAATAAATAATTGCGCACTATTAAATAAGTTGCTGCAAACAATGGGTTTTCAGATGAAGTGGTTATAAATATAGTTGAAACACACAGGATTATGGTTAAGAACGTAACTACATTAGATAACGCTAGAGAACAAATAGAAACAAAGTGTGTAAAGTTACCAAACTATTCTGCTTATACAAAAGTTCTATCTAAAATCTTTTTCAAAATTAATTTGAAAACAGTCACTACCTCAGATAATTGTTTGCAAACTCTTTTGGGCAATTCAAAAGGTAA
The DNA here is from genome assembly GCA_036346205.1 of Vesta saturnalis. Classification (NCBI taxonomy): domain Eukaryota; kingdom Metazoa; phylum Arthropoda; class Insecta; order Coleoptera; family Lampyridae; genus Vesta; species Vesta saturnalis. Next base: position 1,175,007 of record JARFJB010001371.1, read on the forward strand.
AGTGGATAAGCAGGATAGGTCCGGAATTTATAGAATTAATTATAAAAATTGTGAACAAATATATGTGGGTCAAATTAAACAACCTATTAAAATTCGCTTTAACGAACATTTAGCTCATATAAAATACAAATGTTGGGACAAGTCTGCCGTAGCCCTACATGTGTTTTATAAAAATGATGTAGTAGATAAGGTATCCTTCATCAAACATGTTAATGTTATGGACGAACTTGATGGTTGTGAAAGTTTAGAGATCTTCAAAAACAAACAAATTCTAATGAGTAATGACGATCAAGAACCCTTAGGATCCTCAGAACAAATTAAACTTTCACTAAACATTTTTTCTCCATCGTAGAGAAATGACGTTCCGTTTTTGATAAAAAACGGGTTACATAGCTAATGACCTGTTCACCCTTAGAAGTATGTTGACTCAACACTGCATCTAAACCAATATGTGAGGCATCCGTCTCAATAAAGGGAGGACAAAAGAAGCCTGGACAAAAGAGAGTAGGAGCAGATGTAAAAAATTTCCACACGAAGGGGTGTTTTTGCTAGTAAGCAGACTTAGCGGATCAGCAAAAGAAGCAAAATTTGGAATAAATATCTATACCAACTCGTTATTCCTAGTATTCGTCGGTTATCGGTAACACACTTTGGAACCGGGACGGAAACAATTTATCACGAACCAATAATGCGGTTGAAGGACGGCATTACAGTTTCTCATCTGTACTACATGCAGCACATCCAAACAGTTGGCGACTTATTAACACGTTGAAGAAAGAGGACAGCATAAATGTATTAACAATTGGACAATATATCGGGTGACAAAGAAACTAATACCCAGACTTGCATTTTAAAACGGCTTTAAGTAAAAATTTGAAATTACGGTCTACGATTGGGTTAAGTGAAATGCATATTTTAAACAAAAAAAAAAAACAAACGAAGTGCGCTACGGCCAGAACAAATGGTGCAATTTTTACTTTAATCAAAGCACTCTACTATGGCAGAGTAAAAAAACTGAAATTAACAATTTTCAAAAATCGGTATCACGATTTTAGAATTTTCTTCGATTTTTGTTACAACCATAAGACTTTCACTGCCCAATTCTATTTTTTTATCCTCTACCCATTTATATCCTCATTTTTTATTTTCAAAGAACGGATTTTATTTTTTTACACATATTGAGTCCATTATATTAATAAAATACTTAAGTCTGTGGGTATTATTAGAATAATCAAATTATATTAGCCATGCCACAGGTTGCTATGGTTTTTAAAAGCAATTTAGATTTGACAGGTAGCCTTTATCATCTGTTTGGCAGATTACTGCAAATTTTTGTAAATTATCCTACTTTATTTTGTGATTTTTTGTGTAAACTAAAAATTCTTTGTAATTTGTTTAAAATACAGGAGCTGAATGAGTAGGTATGCTTCTCGTTTATGGTGAGTGTTTGCAAAATAAAAGGCAGGCTCAAACATTCTATGCAGAACGATAGCCCGACAAAAACTAACCCCGTAACGCCTATTTCCCGTGGCTGGTACAACATCTGAAAACGGTTCCCCAAAATGAAAATGAAGGAAAATTCATTATTATTAAGGAATCTGAAATAAACGTTCTGACTTGTGTGAATGTTGATACCAACATTTCTACGCGTCAAATAGAAAATGAATCGGATTTAGCAGACAAAGTGGAAGAAATATTTTGAAGAAACGCAGGTATGAACTCTACAAATACTAAATCCAGCAACACTTGGGTGTTAACGACTTTGCTAGGCGAGTTCAATATTGCCGATGGCTTATGGAGAATTATAACCATAATTATAACAACTTTAGTAGCATGATATTGTTTTCTGATGAGTCCCGCTTCACGAATCTGGGAATGTTTAACAGGAACAATATGAAATATTGGGCGAATAAAAATCAACATCTTTCCAGGGAAGGATTTTTTCAAGAACGCTTCGGTGCTAGGGACGAGAATTTTGGGGCCAATATTTTATTTTAGGAGCCCCTTACATCGCAAGTTATCTGAATGTTTGGAAACAACGGCTACTGATTTTATAGATAATTTACCTCTTGCCCAAATTCTTATTTATCTTCAACAGGGTGGCGCGCCGTCTCATAATGCTAAGATTTGTGTGAAATATTTAAATGAGAAGTTTAAGGACCAATGGAGAGGGAAGAATGGTCCTTTTAGGTGGCCAGCCCGTTCCCCAGATTAGACGCCCCTTAATTTTTGCTTCTGGGCTCATATCAAAGAAAAAATCTACACGATTTAAAAAACCGAATTATAGCAACTATTAATAATATCACCATACCACAAAAAAACAATGTACTACGGAAAAATCTAGAAATGGGTGAAACCTGTGTTAAAGAAGGAGGTGGTGTTTTTGAAAATCTTAATTATGATTAGATTCGTTTGTTTTTCTTTAATTTTCTTTATTATTAGTTATACCTACTAATCCTATATACCTACCTACCTATGTAACAAAGTAAAGTAACAAAATGAAAAGCTCTTACAAAATCAGAGATTGAAATACAAATTGAATAGTCTGTTTTCCCCTCGGCACACTTCGCTTCTTTTGTATAACCAAATGAATCAAAATAGGATAACTTTTGAACAATCTGTTCAAATTCCCAGGTAATAGATAAGATACCTGTCAAAATTCAATTGTTTTTAAAAACCATAGCAACCTGAGACAGGGAAAATATGATTTGATTATTCTAATAATACCCAGAGACTTATGTGCTTCATTTATTTGATGGACCCAATAGCTATAACAAAAAAATAATATCCGTTGTTTTAAAATTAAAAAAATGAGGACATAAAAGGATAGAGGATAAGAAAGCAGGATTGAGTAGTGAAAGTCTTATGGTTGTAACTAATACCGGTTTCCACAAAAATCGATGAAAATTTTAAAATCGTCATATCGAAAATATCGATTTTTGAAAATTGTTAAATTCAGTTTTTTTTTTTATTCTGCCAGCCTAGTGTGCCTTATTTGAAGTACAAATTGCGCCATTTGGTTTGGTCGTAGCGAACCTTGTTTTTTTTTTAATTCAAATACATGTCAAAATAGGTAAAACTTTAGAGTTCCATGAGTCAATGTCTACGAGTATTAAGTTTTTATATATATATATATATATATATATATATATATATATATATATATATATATATATATATATATATATATATATAAATAACAGTTTGTCTTCTACGAAAGGTATGATGATATTTTCGTTGTCTTTAACCAAGACTAAAATAACTGTTTCCAATTTGTCAATAACTTAGACACTCAGATTAACTCTGTAATCGAAAAAGAATTCAATGATGTTCTGTATCTTTTAAGCCTAAAAATTACTACACTTTACAACTCTTTGGATATCGAAATTTATATAAAATCTACTACTACGGATCATGTTACTCCTTATAGTTCTTTTTTAGTTTTAATTCATCGGTAGCTTGATGATGGCAATACATTTGTCGAGACGAGTCGCTTTAACTTCAATATAAACCATCCCAAAGGTTTTAGGTATTTAATTTATATAATTAACGAATATACTAGACTTTTCTATGTATTTTGCAACAAGTAATGCAATCAATCATTCAAGGAATCCGCAACTGTTTTAAAACGCGAGAAAGCGATTTCGAACATTTGCTTTAAGTTAACCACATTAGTTATATTATGTTATTTTTTAATATTCAGTTAGGCTGTTGCGCAGCAGTTTATTGTGCATGTTGCGCCTTAAATTATTGCTGAGGTGTATTGCGCTTCAGCTCTTCGTGCATTATTGGAATCCATATGGGTTTCACTTCCACACTAGCTGGGTTTATTGAGTATTCTTCTAGTGCGATGTAAGTGGCTTATTTGAGTTTCCGGCAAGTTGTATTATCGTCCTTCGATACTATCTGTATGTTATCCCATTAGATACGGTGGTCTTCGTTCCAGATATGTTCGGCAATTCTTGATTTTTCTGTTTGGCCCTTGCGGATGTTGTTCTTATGTTCCTATATTCTCAATTTGAGCGATCTACTGCTCTCTCCTAGGTATGCTCTGCCGCACTCGCATGGTAGGTTGCAGGAACAGTTTTTGGAATTCTGATCTTCATTGTGTGGTTTGGTTTCGGTTAGAATTCCGCTGAGCTTTCTGGTCGACTTGAAGGTAGTGCGCATCTTGTATTTGCTGACTATCCTTCGTATTTTGTCGGATGTACCTTGTATATGGTATTATACCTATGTATTAAGTTCTTCTTTTCCGGTTACCCTTTCCTTGTTTAAGTTAGGTGTTAGATCGGAGTAACCATTTTCTTTGAGTGTCTTAGCTATATTTCCTTTTCCTCTGTTCAGGTCTCCTGTTTTGAGCATATTGTTTTCGCTCTATGGTACAAGCAACTTCACGCTTTTGTGATGATTGGAGTTGTAGTGTAGATACGTCCCCGTGTGAGTAGGTTTCTTGTATACACTTGTGAAAATGTTGTCATTCATGTGTACAAGTACATTCAGGAATCGCAGTTTTTGATCCGACTCCAATTCCATTGTGAATTTTATGGTGGGCGCGCGGCTATTTACATGATCTAGGAATTTATCTAACTTATGCTTGCCGTGTTGCCAAACTACGAAAGTATCGTCCACGTATCTAAGCCACATGCTTGGTTTTTCCGTGAATCCGGATATCGCTTGATCTTTACACACTCACACACACACACACACACACACACACACACACACACACACACTATATATATATATATATATATATATATATATATATATATATATATATATATATATTTGCTCACTATGGATGATAATGGGGAACCCATCGACATCCAAAACTGTTGTTGGTAGTATTTGTCTTCTACTTGGAAATGTGTAGTTCTAATGCATATTGTCAGAAGCTCCAGTATTGTGTTTACCGAGAGTCACGTGCGTTCGTCTAACGTTTCGTCGTTTTCCAGCCTGTCCCTTATGATAGCTAATGTCTTATCGGTAGGCACATTTGTGAATAGACCCCACGATGTCGAAGGTTACCAGTATTTCTTTGTGGTTTGGTTGCAAGTTTCTGATAGTTTCCACGATGTGCTGCGTTTCTGCCGATAAGGGTGTGATGGTGCCTAGCAGATAGTGTGCTAATGGGTAACAAGTTGAATTTCTCGAGCTCACAGTTGGTCTAAGAGGAATTCATTGCTTATTGGTCTTTGGTAGGCCGCACAGATGCGTAGGTTTGCTGTAGTGTGCGGTAGGTCTAGTTCTCTGGTAATCGGAGAACGCCCCTTTATGTTGTGCTAGCGTCAAGTATATCCGTCTTTCGATTGATGGTATGGGGTCTCTTGGAGTTAGTTTGTACTCGCCCCGTCCAGTAGTTCTTGGTTCTTACTGTTGTAAGTGTCCATATCAATTACCAGAGTCGCGTTTCCTTTGTCTGCCGGGAGAATTTTGATCGATGGGTCATTATTAAGAGAAATGACCGATCTCCTTTTTAGGTTAGAGAGGTTAGGTTCAGTTCACCTAGATGAATCTACGACTGATCTAACCATACATCTATATTCTTCGGCCTCTTCAGGATATAATTTCATAGCTGTTTCGTCAACTGTGATTATTAAATCTACTTTCGTCGTATACCTCGCATGGTTCAAGCTTTTGTCCAGAACCTTCATTTCGTTCTCCTTTAACTATCGTTTAGAGATGTTTATGACAGTGGTTTGCAACTAATGTACGTTGGTTCTTTCTACCCCTTATTAGATTTTCTAGTTTCTTCTACAGAATTTCCTTGTGCATCGCCTTGGTCTTTGAATATTTACTTCTGGTAGCCGCATTTATTCTATCAAAGTTTTGTTCGTTCACTCGATATTGAATGGTTTCCCTGATCTGTTTCGATTGGTGTTCGAGCTGGTATTTTCTGAAACGGTGATGTCTGATTCGCTAGCTCTCTTTGCGATTAGTGATATTTTTCGGCTGTGCATCGGATTTTTGATATTGAGCCCGGTGGGTATTGTGTTGTTATCACGGGCTTTTCAGAAGAAGGTTAGGAGCTTCTTCTTTAGAGTTAGTTTGTGTATAGATGTTTCAAGCTTTCTCAAAAGTTGTTTGACTTCGGGGCCGTATTGAGTTACTAATACTGTATTATAAGTGTTTTGTAACCGTGGTTTCATATTCGTTGAATTGATCGGCCTGTTTCCACAGTTTTTGCATTTTGAGCGCAACGTTCCGGAAGCAGCTCTGTTTCCGTCATCAGGTTTAGACCTGAGCACTGTTTTCGCACTTGAGTCAAATTCATATGTTATGATTGTTTTTCCCAAGCACTTAACTGCTCTCAGATTCGAACTTGGTACATTTCACTGACAAGTCTGACACCTTTACCGCTGAGTCACTGAGTAAATCAATATATATTTTTATAACTTATATATATATATATATATATATATATATATATATATATATATATATATATATATATATATATATATATATATAACTTTTTCGTAGTTGCGCAAGTATATTACGCTTAAGCTCTTCGAGCATTATTGGAATACATAGGGGTTTCATTTCCACACTAACTTGGCTTATTGAGTTTTCTGCTAGTGCGATGTATGTGGTTTCTTTGAGCTTCCCGTGAGTTGCATTCTCGTCCTTTGCCACTGTCTGTAAGTTATCTCATTAGATGCTGTGGTCTCCGTTCAATTTTTCTGTTTCGTCCTTCCGGACGTTGTTCTTATGTTACTGTATTCTCACTTTGAGTGATCTACTGCTCTCTCCTATGTATGCGTTGCCGCATTCTCATGGTAGGTTGTATACACAATTCTTAAAATTCTAATCTTCATTGTGTGGTTTGGTTTTGGTTAGCATTCCCCTGAGCGTTCCTGTCGATTTGAAGGCATTGCGTATCTTGTATTTGATGCCTATCCTTCGTATTTTGTCTGAGATGCCTTTTATATATTATATTAAAGCTGGAGATTTAGGTTCTTCTTTTTCGGTTACCCTTTCCGTCCTTCGACATCCTGAGCCTATTCATATTGGATGTGGAAGCTCTCCAAAAAGATCGAATAACCAATCTATGTTTATTTCGAATAAACGTATGATTAGTGTTAAAATGTTACGATTCTTTTAAAGTCATGGAATGAACACATTAATCTTAATTAATTTGATTCAAATCATAGTACCAAAATTTAACATCAATAGATGAATGTAAAGATAAGTAGAAAAAACATAGCAGTCTAATCAAAGAATTTAATTTAAATATATTAGTACCAGGAACATTTAACCAAAATATAAAAGCGAAATAACAACACTTCTATTTACATAATTAATATAATTAAAATTGTATGATAGTCAAGACTTTTAACATACCATTCAAACAATTATTGACACAGTTTGAACGGTAAAATAAACCGAACACTGGCAACATGCTAGTTGCAGTTTTGTTTAAAAACATCTTTAAATAAAACGAAGTTCTGGTATTGTAATCTAATTTTAAAGCAACATGTGTTGCCTAACTTAATATTTTGGTTATAAGCTGTAAATAAAGCTAAAAGACAAAAGGACAAATGCATTCTACAAATTTCTATTTAAGAAACACGAAGGTGAGTGTGAAAAAAAATAGCAAAATAATGTGTCTAATAACGTGTCCAATAAACATTGCATATAATTATTAGTTAATTAAACAGTAAATATTCTAGATTATGAATAAATGTTTATTAATAAATTTTTTACTATTTTAATTTATTTGCATGAATTGAAAATAACACATTTGGAAAGATTTCTTAATTTATAAACAATTTATTTCTAGAACTATTAGCATAAGTTGGTTTAGAGTAACATCTTTTAAAGCCAAGATTGAACAAATTTAGTAATCTTTAGGAAATACTTTGCAAAAAGCAAGCTGACGATTAACAAAAAAAATTAAATGTTTATGTGACGTTTAGAAGTGTGCTTCCAAGTATCGTCCGAGCAACGGGACTATTTGGAAAACCTAGGCGTAAGCGAAGGGTTACGAAGAATGCAAGGTAACTGAAAAAGCTAAATACACGTATTTCCTTTCCTCTCCTATACAAAGGACGTGTTGCTAGTTTAAGCTTTTCACAGCTGTTACAATCATGCACTCGTACCATACGTATGCAATGTGTAAGCCAAGATACGCCGAAAATTGTTGAAGCATCGCGCGTAAAAGTGGCGCATTAAAATCCTAATAGCTGGCAATATAATTTAAAAAAATTCTTATTTGAATTTTTTACGACAAAAAACATGTTATAAACGCTTCAAAAAATTTCCTATATACCTTCAGTTCACGCATAAAGCTCAAAGTTTTTTAAAATACGTTTGTCGCTATCTTGTCAATGTTTTACTGTATATAGTTTTGCACAATATCTTGACACGTTTCAGCAAAAAAAGATTTACTGAAATGACGCAGAACTAACCACATGAAGATCTCTGCAAATTGAATTCCAACCAAGCCCTACCCAACCAACTAACCAATTTGGGCATGATCCTTTAATTCATTGGAGTTGCCTTCAAATCCGTCTTATGTTGGCATCAGAATCCTAGATTGTAAAGTAATCCTTATACACCCACCTCTATTTTAATGTCTTCACGCTCTTCCAGCGGCCTCTTCGGCATATCTCTCAAGCACTTGAGTGTGACATAGGAACATTAAAAAGTAAAACCCAGCACAATGTTCCCTTTATGAGTGACAAAACGTTTTCTGATGTCAAATTTGTCATAAATTGTAAGGTTGTCAGATTACTGCCTCTGATAACCAAGTCTCTACAGTCAGTAGCATTAAAATTTATTACGGGAAGCTTAAATATTCTAACACGTGTTATCTGATTCTGACCACCCTCCTGTAACCTAACTCTAGTACGTCGTCTTTTATCTACTACCAACTTTAACCCATTTTTTCAAGGACAGAAGAACGCATCTCTTTGAATAACAGAATTTATTATTTTCATATGTTGTCTAGCAGATGATTTGTTGTTTCCACGAGTTTGAGTACGTATTTGCGCTCATGTTGCGCTATGTGATAGCCGTTGATATGAAGTCATACTAGGGCTCATGTCTCCATAATATCTTCCACTATATTTGTAGTGCATTTGAAAGACTCGTGCGAGATGTGTATGGTCTTAACATTTTATTGGCGTGGGTTAACCAATAAGAGTGGCTGGTTCATCCAGGACCTTTTAGACCTCGTGTCCGGTGTGGATTGCTTTTACCATGTCCAAAAGATTCTTTTTATTTATAGTGATACCTTCTGGTCAAATTGGTACGAAATCTACAACAGGATGTTTCTCATATTAATTTTTGTTTAGAGACTTAAAGTTATGCAATTTTATACTTCAGGAGCAAATATCATTGTGTGCTGACAGCCTTGCCTCGCTTAACTGTCAGATTATCTCGTAACGATCGTAATTCGCGGAGCTGTCATAGTAAGACAATGAAACATTGTTAGTATATAACGACAATAATTAGAGTTCTAAATATTACGTGAAAATGTAATTTCATTTTCCAAAACCTCAAACATTGTGTCTTGGAAGACAATATCGGTGGTCATGGTTATCGGTTAAAATGCGATAAAAATTCAGGAGCGTCTTAATTATTTGTTATTTTCGGAGAGTATATGAAAGTAAGATTGCAACAGGAATGCAGTTTTATTTTATCGAATTTTCTCTTGACTGATCCCAAATTTTTCGTTTTGTCTTAGTTTTATTACGATTTCATTGATTATTTTCGTTTTTCACGATATCTACCAGCAAGTTTACCACAATTTCCCGTTACTCTCATCGCTAACAACAAATATACTGTATAAGGGACGGCCAACACAGATTTAGTATTGCTTGTATTCACGATTTTTCTACGCACTATCCAAATTTCTGTAAAAAAAGAATCTGATTTTGCCAGCACATAACTTTCTTATACCTCTGTCGTTGTACGTTAGCAAACAGTCCCAATACATATATTTTTAAATGAAACATAGTTCCACTTATGTCAAATGTGCCAAACTCATGTAATCAGTTAAACGTATAAAGTACGCAATTTTCGTATTATATATTGTATTGTATGTTAACGTTTCATCTTCATTTGTCAAATATAAAAATTTTAAAAGCGAATTTTGAACCCGTTGAGATATGACTACTTACATTAGATTTCTAATTAATTTCTAAGGCTCAATCACTTCCGAGTTAACAATTTTAAACGTGATACTTATATAAAGATGGATTACGTTTAAAAAACATTACAGTGCATGTTATTAGTCGGGGAGTATTTCAGATATAAACAAAATTTGCGTAAGGGCTTTTTTAATATTTCGTGGATACGCTGATCCCCTACAGGAAACCTTAATCAAGAAACTTGTCGAAAATTTTAATTATCTTTAAGGTTGTTTCGATAAAGTTAGTTTTTTAGACAGTCATAAACTGAACATTATCGCCCTCTATAGAGTGCCCTTACTTTATAATTGATTTCATCAAAATTTTGAGATAACTCTAATTATAGATTTACACTAAAATCGGCTATGTATCCTAGCCCTAGACTCACAAACGGACACACGCAAATGGACACGCAAGGGCATACTCACATGCACACACGCACGCATACACGCACACGCACACGCACACGCACACGCACACGCACACACACACGCACACGCACACGCACACGCACACGCACACGCACACGCACGCACCACACGCACACCACGCACACGCACGCACGCACACGCACGCACGCACACGCACGCACGCACAGCAGCACGCACGCACACGCACACGCACACGCACGCACACGCACACGCAGCACGCACGCACACGCACACGCACACGCAGCACCACACGCACGCACGCACGCACCACGCACGACACGCACACGCACACGCCACGCACGCACGCACACGCACGCACCCACGCACGCACACGCACACGCACACACGCACGCACGCACACGCACACGCACACGCACGCACACGCACACGCACACGCACACGCACCACGCACACGCACGCACACGCACGCGCACGCACGCACCACACGCACACACACGCACGCACAGCCACGCACACGCACACGCACGCACGCACGCACACGCACACGCACACGCAGCACGCACACGCACGCACCGACACACACACACGCACGCACAGCAAGTGACGAACAGGAGCACGAGCATGAGCACGAGCACGATCACAAGCACAAAGAGAAACATATGCACGTACGCACACACACTCATGTACACACGCACACACAGATGTCTGTCTGTGTGTGTGTGTGTGTGTGTGTGTGTGTGTGTGTGTGTGTGTGTGTGTGTGTGTGTGTGTGTGTGTGTGTGTGTGTGTGTATCATGGCAAACGTCTAAGATTTTAAAATGAGATAATATGTAATAAGGGAAGAAATATCGATTGCATAACTTTCCATGCCTACATATGCATATGTAGGAGTGGTTTGTAAAGGGACTGAATACAAATAAAGTTGAATAGGTACATACGAGCAAGCATTGATAGTGTACCTCGGCAAAAGATGAACTGGAATCGTGTTCTTTTTACCCACTACTCAACGCTAAGAGAAACATTATTGATCCTTGAAAAAACTGATATATGAAGTTATGCATTTCTTGTAATATATTGCAGATATGATTCAGACATATGTTTTTAAATGAAAAATAAAATATTTCAAACCAGGATTCCGTGCGTTTGAGACAAGAGGTTTTGTATAGGATCCCGATGATTATTCATTTGAAAACGTATGTTTTGAATGTAATGGGGATGTTTGAAGATTATACATGTGAATTGTATAGGTCAATGGGTTGAGAATGAAGGCGAGATTGTGATAATCAATTTTCGATAACGCAAGTAACACTATTGGAATTGTTGCAAATGAAAACAGTATTAATTCTCTCGACGTTATTAATAAATACACACCTTTATGTTCTTGTCACACTGCATACAATATTTTTGTGTTTAGTTACCATAACCTTACGCATTCACTGCAATGAAAAGCATTCACATGAAGTGCCACCAATAACCGTAAAGATCTCTATATTCTATACAACTATTTCTCATAACGAGAGTTAAAAAATAAGGAGTAAATCCATTGGGATTGGATGAAGGACATCTTTACAGAGTAGATATTTATCATCAAAAAATGAGTATAAACAAGCAACATTTAACTGCTGGTACAAAATAAGCATATTTGATTTATGAACATTTTAATATTTGAAACATTTTAAGAAATTGTTAATAATTAATTAAACACTCGTATTGCAATTAAAAAGCTTTTAATGCGAAATAAATCTTTTTTAGCACATTTGTTTTGCTTTGATTTAAAATAAAGTGATATTTTATTCTAATAAACTAGATAACTTTGCTAATACTGGAAACTTCCAATATTAGCAAAATTTTATTTCTTCACCTTATTGTGAAATATAAAGCAAATGTACTTGATCATCTTAAAGTATAGTTTTAATAAATATTTAAATTTAGAAGTTTTAATAACATTAAGAACAAGAAATGTTATACAACAAAATATCACATTTCTAATGGGATTAGAATTCATGTCCATGTTGTATTAGGCAACTTTATTTTATATAAATATCATGTATTTTCGCAAAATGCATGTAATCTGTTTTTATTTAATATTTATTAAATACCATATTTATGCTTTTTATTTATGTTTAACAATTTCTTAATATAAAAATCTATCACTCCCGGATGTTAAGTTAAAAATAAGTTTTGTGTTTCCTTGTTACAATGGTCATATTGTAAATAGCATAATTGTTTTTATCCAAAAGTAGTAGCGTTTTGTAATACCTTAAATTGTAACTTATGATGCAGTATTGTTTTTTGTTGCATTATAAATTATTCTACAGTAGCTGTAGTGGTCATGGGTTGGGCTTTGCTAAATAGTTAATAATCTAAAATTTTTACAGGAGCAATACTAATAACCTACAAATGTTAAAAGTAAATTTCTTAAAAGTTTTGATAACAAAAAGATACTCTTGTTTGGATTTGGTAAAGCTACCAATTTAGGAGATTTGCACTCTAATTGGAAATTCACATTAACCTGCTCATTTGACATTTTATTAGGCCGTTACGTAAACAAAACTCATTTCTTCGTATATTTATGCATGAAATATATTATTTTTTTCTCTCAGGTTTCATGTGTTACAGATATAAAGTAAAGTCAACACTCAAAAATTCATTACATTCAAAAGACTGAGTTTATGATGAAGAGCTTAATAAAATGTAGAATGCACTGGTTAGTTTGAACTACCAAACCAAATCTAAACTAAAACTCCATTTTGGGAATTTATTTGCAGTACATTATTGCAAGTTATAACAATTACTACTAGAGGTATTCTAGAGTTACTTATAATGCAAGAGGAACATAGGCTGCGACTTTTAATTGTTTTTAAAATAATGTGCTAACATCCATGTTACGCACCACATTTAAGTGGTTAAGGATAATAGCTCTCATTTGGGTCCCCATTGTACCGTATATTTGTCTTTAATTTATAATTAATTATTTAATGAACGATATGTAATAAAAATCTCACTTGAATGCTAAATTGTAAGGTATATGTTAATTTGAAAACCGTTGTTGATCAAAGTAATTGCCCAATTCCCTCCTTGGGTGCCGTAACAAGATTTTATTACAAATATTGTGTGCCACAGCATTAAACTCTCTCTACTCAAGGGTTTGATGGTTGAACATAATGCAAAGACATACGATTGCAAAAATGAAAATGGATTCATCTTACCTTTGGTAAAAATTACGTACATAAAAAGGCAATATACGTTAATCTATTTGCAACATTATTTTATTGATTGATACATGAATGAAAATATTTTCTACATCCCATTACGTTGGAGCTTACTTGAACTACTGTTGCGAGACCATTCATTTTAAAACAATTTGCGGCAATTGGACAAACCCTGTGTTGTGATGTGTGGATTGTGTTGTGTGTAAGTGTGTGTGTGATGTGATGTGTGTGTGTGTGTGTGTGTGTGTGTGTTGTGTGTGTGTGTGTTGTGTGTGTGTGTGTGTGTGTGTGTGTGTGTGTGGTGTGTGTGTGTGTGTGTGTGTGTGTGTGTGTGTGTGTGTGTGTGTGTGTGTGTGTGTGTGTGTGTGTGTGTGTGTGTGTGTGTGTGTGTGTGTGTGTGTGTGTGTGTGTGTGTGTGTGTGTGTGTGTGTGTGTGTGTGTGGTGTGTGTGTGTGTTGTGTGTGTGTGTGTGTGTGTGTGTGTGTGCGTGTGCTGTGCTGCGTGCGTGCGTGCGTGCGTGTGTGTGTGTGCGTGCGTGTGTGTGTGTGTGTGTGTGTGTGTGTGTGTGTGTGTGTGTGTGTGTGTGTGTGTGTGTGTGTGTGTGTGTGTGTGTGTGTGTGTGTGTGTGTGTGTGTGTGTGTGTGTGTGTGTGTGTGTGTGTGTGTGTGTGTGTGTGTGTGTGTGTGTGTGTGTGTGTGTGTGTGTGTGTGTGTGTGTGTGTGTGTGTGTGTGTGTGTGTGTGTGTGTGTGTGTGTGTGTGTGTGTGTGTGTGTGTATGTGTGTGTGTGTGTGCGTGTGTGTGTGTGTGTGTGTGTGTGTGTGTGTGCGTGTGTGTGTGTGTGTGTGTGTGTGTGTGTGGTGCGTGTGCGTGTGCGTGTACGTGTGCGTGTGCGTGTGCGTGTGCGTGTGCGTGTGCTGTGCAAGTGCAAGTGTGTGCGTGCGGCGTGTGGTGCTGTGGCGTGTGCTGTGCGTGTGCGTGTCGTGTGCGTGTGTGTGCGTGTGCGTGTGCGTGTCGTGCGTGTGCGTGTGCTGCGTGCGTGTGTCGTGTGCGTGTGCGTGTGTCGTGTGCGTGTGCGTGTGCGTGTGCGTAGTGTGCTGCGTGCGTGTGCGTGTGCGTGTGCGTGTGCGTGTGGCGTGTGCGTGTGCGTGTGCGTGTGCGTGTGCGTGTGCGTGTGCGTGTGCATGTATGTGTGTGTGTGTGTGTGTGTGTGTGTGTGTGTGTGTGTGTGTGTGTGTGTGTGTGTGTGTGTGTGTGTGTGTGTGTGTGTGTGTGTGTGTGTGTGTGTGTGTGTGTGTGTGTGTGTGTGTGTGTGTGTGTGTGTGTGTGTGTGTGTGTGTGTGTGTAGATCTAAGCAAACGCGGATTCAATGGTAAACTTTTTGACTTGCTTTGTAATTTCCGCACCAATCTCGGCATTCTTGAAATTCGTCTTTAGTGCACATTCAAACTGTTCACTGAGTTCGATGCGATATCGATCCCGTTTATCCGTTTTCCTTCTACAAATATTTTGTCGGAATATCAATATCGTACTATATTACAGCAATTTCTGTGTTAGTAGTACACTAGATTTTTAGCTATTCACAAAGCACTAACTGCCAGTAATCCCTTACTGATTATTTAATTCTATTAAGCTAAGGGCACTAACCTAAACATCCTTAATTGATATTCGCAGAGGTATTACCGCTAAACCGCGTTTCTCTCACTCATGTTTTCCTTGACTCGTTCGTATTTTGGCGCAATTGGGTCCCTCACTATCCCTACATCTGCAGACTTCTAAGGTCCAACAACTTATCGCTTATTGCTACATTTCTACTCCTGATGAAGTAAAGATGAGATTCTCTTTGCGTTTTCACGAGCATTTTTCTCATTCAACTGTGTTTACGCGCTTTGTGTATCAGCTATCGAGATATCAAAAAAAAAACAATTAGTGGAGGCTGGTAAATTTAATTATTTTGAATTGGTACTTTAGCCACACGCACAGAATGAAATTTATAACGTTTGTAATTTGACATTGAAGTTTATAACCTGACATTGAAACTGAAATAAAAAAATGTGCACGTGGCCAAGGTACCAATTCAAAATAATAAAATTTCACAACCCAATCTAATTGTTTTTTTTTTTATCTCTCGTTATAACCACATAACTAACTCTACATATACAATGCCCATCTAAAGTCCCCCACCCATAATCATAAAACTGAAATTTATAAAATTTTTGGAAACCGAACTAAGGTACGTATATAACGTTTTTTGATGGTATTCAGTGACTTAATCATTAAAAATGATTAAAGATTACGTAACTCAATCCCATCAAAAACGTTGTATATGTGCCTTAGTTCGGTTTCTCAAGATTTTATTAATTTCAGTTTTACGGTTCACATAGTAGGTTGGGGGCTTTAAATGGGAACTGTATGTTCATCTTATAATAACAAGGTAATTTAAAGTTGCAATACAAAAAAGTTGACACGCTACATGATATGAATACTGCTTACATGTTGTCTTTGGTGGAATTAAAAATACGCCAATTTTGATATTTTGACGGGAGTTTGCTCGCATTTTATGTTTTTTTTTTTGTAGTTTGCCATTTGGATTATGCGACATAAGCGAAAGTTTTGTACTTGCGTTTTTATTATAAAAATGTATTACGAGTTGGAAAGGTTATCTGTTGATCTTTATATTTGCCTCTTATTTCGTATGTGGATTGGTTGGGTACTTATTTTTGAGAGGCCGGTTTTAGGCGAACGATTAGATGTTGTTAATGGTCATTTTCTAGAAATTTAAAGACCGGTAACGCCTTAGTGACATTTTTATTATCGACTTACGATACTGTTGAGATTTAACGAGACAAAGAGTCACATTACGTCTCACGGCCATCCCATTGAGTTTAGCCCGGTCATTTCAGATTCTCATGGCAAAAATTATAGTGTGCGTTTGACACTATCGAATTTAGGCCTATTATTTACGAACTTACTATTTATCGTTTTGGAATATATTATCCATGTAGATAATTTAGTTTTGAACAAGTAATAGCATTTTTGAGGTAATGATTGCGTATATTTGAGTTATAGTTTGAATTAGTGGGGTTAGATGTAGTTTTCTCTATGTAAGTACGAGGTAGGGATGCCACTGAAATGGACCAGTGCATTTTGTGTGCGGATTGATATTCTGGTGAATATTATGTCCGTATATAACACAGCACAGCATCGTGCAACAAAAGTTTTTGTTACCACAATCCCCAACATTTGTGCCGCACGATACTCATATTACAATAACATTCATTATAATACTTGTCTTTTAATATACCATCATTATGTAATTAAAAATAATTAAAGTTTGATTAGATTGTTGTTTTTAATGAATAAGTAAACTTAATTCAATTCTATATGTTGTTATCTCTTTT
This sequence comes from Vesta saturnalis, assembly GCA_036346205.1. NCBI lineage: Eukaryota > Metazoa > Arthropoda > Insecta > Coleoptera > Lampyridae > Vesta > Vesta saturnalis. Next base: position 1,192,146 of record JARFJB010001371.1, read on the forward strand.
TATCTACCCGTAATTAGATATATTGTATTAGATATAACCTAAGACAGATTATCAATTAAGCCTAGCAACATGTAATATTTTCGAAATTTTTTAGCACCTTTATTAAGGAGAAAAGTACTTATAAATAAACCTTAAAAAGATAAGATATATTGAATTAATTAAAGAGACAAGAAAATAAACTTCACCTAATCTGTATCTTTGTCAGCTTTAATTGAAAGGTTTCATATTTAGAAGTTTATTTTTTAAGGTAAAATTAGTGAAACATGTACATATAATGTAATGTTTACAATACAAATATCCTTGCCGACCGGTTCATACATAAACTTAAGATATAAATAAGGATGGTGATCAACCGCATCCACTTTACAGAAAGCATATATGTCGATGTAATCACAATGACAATTAAAATTATCTACTTTAATATTGAATTTATAATACTGTAGATATTTTTTTTTAAATGAGTGTTCATTATTTAAGGTAATACCCATTACTTTTTGATATTAGAAAAAGCAAATGCGGGATGCGGGTTTGTAGTATACTGACGTAAACTATTCAAAAGAAGACAGGTAAAAATTAAAGTTCACGTGGATACACATGTGGCATGTAAGAGGTAGGAACCTTCCGGCTGAAGCATATCAAACGACACCATCTATAAAACTTGGATGAATCTCCAAGCTGTGGAAGAATGCACGTACTTGCTTTGTTGCTATAAACCCACCCAGGAAGTTCATTTGTGCAGATTGTGTAACTGTATCATACGGATACAGTTTAATATTTATTTAATAGGATACGTTTTGATACACACACTAACTCATGTGTAAATATATTTACATCTGCACGTTACCTTATAGTTTAACACCAAAAAGAAAAAAAAAACAAAATAATTTTAGTATAATTAATGTAAATTCCGTTAATTTTGTATACATATACTTGGAAAAATTCTATATTTGAAAATTTTAATATGTACATTATAATTCAAATTAAGTTAGGAATCATTAATTGTTTGATTTAATTGCTTAAATCTCCCTCAAGTAAATTGTGCGTATAAACAAGTTATCTTGTAACTGTTAGAACATTTTATCAGAATTAAAGAGCAGTTAGAGATTTTTCATTTGAAAAAGTATAGGTTTGCCAAAAAGTGTGAGTCAAATTTGTATTAAATATCAAATAAGTTTTGGTTCAATAGAAATATTTATAAAGACGTGTTAAAATACGATTTCCTTTACCTATTGCATTTATATTATCTATAGAACGTTTTTCAATGTCCAAAACTAGTCTAGGTAAAAAAATGATGCAAAAGTCTGATAAATTTGAATTATAGAATTTTAATTTATCTGTCAAAATATTAGTTCATTACAAGGTTTATTGAAGATATTGAAAATGTACAGTTTCTTGAAAGGAGGTCGATAAAGTCAAGTTTCGGGAAGCATTACACGAATCAATAATCAATAAATCGACTAAAGATAATAACTTTATAGCTTTATTGGATTTATGTGCAACTAAATTTTGTTTCTAATCACATATAATTTACATCTAAACTTTAGTCGTTCGTAAAAACAAATCATAATTGATTGGTATTAATAGACGAAATTTTTTCTAAAGTTATGTTAGTTTGAACTAAAAGTTATACATATCATTTATAGAACTAAGCCAGAAAGTAATACATTTATTTGTTGAATGTATAAATAACAAATTCTAAATAATTCTAATATTCCTGACGAATCGAGCTAAAATTTGGAGTGTCTAGGGTGTGTATTTCGAAACTTTTGCAGTGCACACTTTATATCCATTTCATCCATGAAAATGTACTGCTCTTATCACAAAAATCTACACATTGCTTCCTTTAAAGGAAGGTACTTATTTAAAAATAGATTTTTTTGAGGCCACATAAATTTTATCTTTATCTTTGTCTACACATAAATTCAACACTATCAAATAACAGGTTTTGATCCTAAACCATCAATTAGAATAAAGTGAACTTCTTCGGAAAGCGCAATATGTTTTGATGTTTGAGTTGATTCAAGTTTAAATTTTAATCAAAATGTAACCTACTATGATCGTCCATGACGTCAGTGCGGGTTTCTATTTTGAAACTTTTGCAGTGCGCACTTATTCTGTTTCATCCATGAAAATGTACTGCTCTTATCACAAAAATCTACACATTGCTTGCTTTAAAGGAAGGTACTTATTTAAAAAGATATTTTTTGGAGATCAAATCAATTGTCTCTTCATCTTTGTCTACACATAAATTCAACACTATCAAGTAACAGGTTTTGATCCTAAACCATCAATTAGAATAAACTGCACTTCTTCGGAGGGCGCAATAGGTTTTGATGTTTGAGTTGATTCAAGTTTAAATTTTAAGCAAGATATAAACTGTTATGATCGACCATGACGCGTGTGTGTGCGTGCGTGGGTGTGTGTGTGTGTGTGTGTGCGTGTGTGCGCCTGTGCGTGTTTGCGTGTGTGCGTGTGTGCGTATGTGTTGGTGTGGGTGTGTGCGTGTGTACGTGTGCGTGTGTGCGTGTATGCGTGTGTGCGTGTTGCGTGTGTGCTGTGTGCATGTGTGCGTGTGTGCGTGTGTGCGTGTGTGCGTGTGTGCGTGTGTGCGTGTGTGCGTGTGTGCGTGTGTGCGTGTGTGCGTGTGTGCGTGTGTGCGTGTGTGCGTGTGTGTGTGTGTCTGTGCGTGCGTGCGTGCGTGTGTGTCTACGTGCGTGCCTGCGTGCGTGCGCGTGTACGTGTGTGCGTGTGTATTTTATAGAGAAGTTTTGTGAAGTTAACATCCGTATGTCTGTCAACCTCTAACTGATATGAGGTTTAAACGCCTATCTAACAGAGAATTTTTGTTTTTTATAGGTTGCCTGTCTTCGTTATGAACGTATTACAAAAGAGGCTGCATCATTATCCTAAATAATTATTTCCTTTCTTTTAATTTCCACTTTGCAGGTTGGTAGGTCATGTGTTTTTCCACACTAGATATTTTAATATACAGTTTAAATATTCTCCTGTCTGATATTAATCACCATTTTTATTCGCGAATCTTTGAGTTTTTCTAAAAAGGTGCATCGAAAATCGTGTTAATATGAATACCCGTTTAGATCTCACCAATTCTAATGGACCACTTTAAAAATTCTTTATGTTGATTTCTAATTATACTACTGGCTTAGTTAGCTTTTAAGATTATATATCAATGTGGCGTCATAACTTATAGTTAAATCGCAATATGGTGCCGCGAGCGATGTAGCTTTGTAAATTATACTACCATTACATGGTGTTACTGACTTAGTTCGCCTGTAACTCATACCGCAAGATGGCGTTGCACATTGCAACGCCAAATTATACTGTTAAATGGGGCTATTAGCTTACTTTTAAGCCTCCTATTGTATTCGGATCAATATAACCCAATCTCGTTCTTCTAATGTGCATAATTCGCTAATTTATTTAGACATGTCTTTGCCACTGCATGACTTTTATTTCATTACTCTAATAACGGTGTACCTAGATTGATATTAGAAAATTATAATTATTTTTTTTAAATGCATTTGTTACACTCACTGTGTTTGGGTCTATATGACCCCGTGACTAGTGTGGCTCAAATTAGAAGAACGAGAAGCAGATTATTATCATAGACGAATGTATTTTATTAGTTTTGTTTTATTTCATAAATATGAATAGCTTACATAATATTGTCACATTATTGCGCAATATTGCATGAGTTATTTGCGTACCGGCAAACAAGTTTATTCCTGATGAGACTTGTCTGTGCCTCCACGTATAAATGCAGCCAGTGAGCATCTGTGTGTTTGTTTTGTAGTATATATCAAACTTGATGCTATACTCTAATAAGAAATACCTAACAATTGAAATGTATTATTAGAAATGTATAGTGAGCGGGTGCTTACGGATAGCGAACTTGAGAAACTTTGTGCGTTTCTGATAGAGATTATAATGTTTCTGAAGAAGAAGACCATTTGTCCGAAACCGATATATATATATATATATATATATATATATATATATATATATATATATATATATATATATATATCACAAATTGAAATAAATAATACCTACTCCTCAAGAAAAAAAAGCCGCAGCCAATAATGCAAGTGAGTCTTTATTACCGAGCAAATTGCTTGAAATTTATAAAAATACTTACCAAAAATGTATAACTTGGAGAAATCAACACAAAGTTAAACCACTTTCCGAAAACGTCACACTTTCATATTTAGCTGAATTAGCTAAAAATTTCAAGTCGTCTACACTATGGAGAACCTATTCATGTAAAAAAGCACTATTAGTATCAAGCACAATATTGATATTGGAACATATCCGAAAATTTTTAAAGAGAAAAAATTAAGGATACGTTCCCAAGAAGTCGTGCTTATAAAAGGTGCACATATTAAAATTTATAAACGACGCATCTGGTGAGACATTTTTATTAACTAAAATAAGTACTAGGTACCTCGATAAATAATAATACTTTAGAATTTAGATTTATACTTATTAAGGAATTAAGTCATTATTTTTATTTGTATTATCTGAAATAAAACGAAATTTTAACAGAATACTCTGTAATTCACATTAAAATAATCTTATCGGTTCATGCCTCTATTAACATGTTAACTTAACCTCACAAACTATCTGCTGCATTTACATGTTACGTTTCACATCTAACAAACAGAGTCTAATATTTCATTGCACGGATAAATTATATGATTCTGAACCAACATATTAACAATCTAGCAGTTATCGTTAGTTATAGTAAATAATTGAATTATGTTAACTTTCAGATAATTTTACTGTTTAGTATTGCTAGTGCTCTTAGAAGATACGAACTTTATATATTAGATATGAAACTGTAAACTTTCGCCATTATTACACATTATAAAATACTTATCTTTTTTGGGTTTTTAATGGTGTATTTTAAATTATACAATCTAAACGTTTCGGTAACACAGTTATCTTCGTCAGTAGTAATATGTATTAAAATTTCTAAAGATGTTGAAACAATTTTGTCAGAGTTGAAACTGTAAGTGTTATCGAAACATTTAGATTGTATAATTTAAAATACACTATTAAAAACCCAAAGAAGATCAGTATTTTATTTTATATATTAGAAATTGATGACGTTCACGATTTGCAATCAGTTCTAATAGTGAATGTTCGGGATACCAAACCCAAAGTAACAAGAAAATTCAACATTACAGAACATTTGGATTTATATAGAAAATATATAGCCCTACGTTCTAAAATATTTCTTTAGCAATTATCAATACGGTAGATGTACTAAACGAGTTGTGGGAATTAATAAAATCGGACAAGCCCCAAGTAAAATTACCAAATTTCTTAAGT
>JARFJB010001371.1:1202500-1307500 GCA_036346205.1 Vesta saturnalis
TGTTTTCAGGCTTTAGGCTCATGTTTTTTTTTTTTTTTGGCTCATCAGGCCCAGGCCCAGGCTCAGGCCTTTGTGCTCCAGTGCCTTTGTCCTGTGCTTCAGGCCTCAGGCCCAGTGCTCAGGCTCTAGTGCCCATGTGTCAGGCTCATTTTAGTGCCCAGTTATTTTGTGCTCAGGCCCATGTCTAGCTTGTGCCCAGTCTCAGTTGCCCAGGCCTAGGCTCAGGTTTGTTTTTAGGCTCAGTTTCAGTCTCAGGCCCAGGCTTGTGCCAGGTCTGTGCCCAGGCTCAGGCCCAGGCTCAGTATTGTTCAGGCCCAGGCTTGTGCTAGTGCTTGTGCCCAGTTGGCTCAGGCCCATGTGCTGGTCTTGCCTGTGCTCAGGTCTCCAGGCCTGTGTTTTAGTTGTGCCAGTTTAGGTCTTTGCAGGCCCAGGCTCAGTGCTCAGGCTCAGGTCAGCTCAGGCCCAGTCAGGCCAGGCTCAGGCTTTCAGTTGTCTGTGCCAGGCCAGGCCAGGCCAGGCTAGGCCCAGGCTTTTGTGCCAGGCCCAGGCTCAGCCCAGGTCAGTGCCTTTTTTGGCTCCAGTCTATTGTTTGCCTCAGCATGTGCCCAGGCAGGCTCTGTGCTCAGTTCAGGCTCTGTCCAGGCTTAGGCCCAGGCTGTTGCCCAGTCAGGCTTGGCCCAGGCTCAGGCTAGGCTGTGCTCAGGCCAGTGCTTTGGCCCAGGCCCAGGCTCAGGTCCAGGCTAGGCCCAGGCCCAGGCTCATGTTTTGCCCAGTGCTCAGGCCCAGGTCAGGCCCAGGTAGGCATGTTTGCTAGGCCCATGGTAGCCCAGGTCTGTGTTTGTGCTTTTATTCAGGTAGGTCTAGTTCAGTGTAGTTTAGTGCCATGTTGTGTTGTGCCAGGTATTTCAGGTCAGGTTGTGCTAGGTTTTGTAGTGCTAGTCAGTAGTTGTGCCATGTCATACATTTAGTTAGTCATTGTGTCAGGTTGTTTGTCAGGCCAGGCTGTGCCAGTTTGTTTTAGGTCAGGCCCAGGCAGGCTCAGGCTGTGCTGTGCTGTGCAGGCCTTGTGTAGCTCAGGCTCAGGCTGTGCTCAGTGTCAGGCTGTGCCCAGGTCAGTAGTAGGCTGTGCCCAGGCTCATGTGCCCAGTGCCCAGGCTCATTGGCTCAGGCCCAGTTGCTGGCAGTGCTCAGGCTCAGGCTCAGGCTCAGGCTTCAGGCTTCAGGCTCAGGCTCAGGCCCAGGCTAGGCCCAGGCCTGTGTGTGCCCAGGCTCCTGGCTCAGGCTCAGGCTGTGCTAGGCCCAGGCCCAGGCCTTCAGGCCCAGGCTCATGTGCCCAGGCTCTCTGTGCCTTGTTGTGCCCAGGCCAGGCCCAGGCTCAGGCCCAGGCTTGCCTGTGCCAGGCCTGGCGTGCAGGCCCAGGCTCAGGCCTGTGCGGCTCAGGCCCAGGCCCAGGCTCGGCCCAGGCTCAGGCCAGGCTGGCCCAGGCCTGTGGTCAGGCCAGGTGTGTGCCAGGCCAGGCCGTGCCGGCCAGGCCAGGCCAGGCCTGGCCCAGGCCCAGGCCCAGGCCCAGCCGGCCAGGCCAGGCCAGGCTCAGGCTCAGGCCCAGGCCCAGCCGGCCCAGGCGGCCGTGCCGGCCCAGGCCAGGCCAGGCCCAGGTGTCAGGCCCGGCCAGGCCGGCCGTGGCCCAGGCCCAGGCTCCGCCGGCCAGGCCGGCTCAGTGGCCGGCCGGCCGGCCGGGCCCAGGCCAGGCCGCCCAGGTCAGGCCAGGCCCAGGCCCTCAGGCCGGCTCAGGCCCAGGCCCCAGGCTCAGGCCCAGGCTCATGTGCCTGGCCCAGGCCCAGGCCTGTGCCCCAGGCCCAGGCCCAGGCCTGTGCCCAGGCCCAGGCCCAGGCCTGGCCCAGGCCCAGGCCCAGGCCCAGGCCTGTGCCCAGGCTCAGGCCCAGGCCTGGCCCAGGCCCAGGCCCAGGCTCCAGGCCAGGCCCAGGCCCAGGCTCAGGCCCAGGCTCAGGCCGCCCAGGCCCAGGCTCAGGCCCAGGCCCAGGCCCAGGCCCAGGCCCAGGCCCAGGCCCAGGCCCAGGCCGGCTCAGGCCCAGGCTCATGTGCCCAGGCCCTGGCCCAGGCCTGTGCCAGGCCCAGGCCCAGGCCTGCCCGTGCCCAGGCCTGTGCCCAGGCCCAGGCCCAGGCCCAGGCCCAGGCTCAGGCCCAGGCCCAGGCCCAGGCTCAGGCCCGGCCCAGGCCCAGGCCCAGGCCCAGGCCCAGGCCGGCCCAGGCCTGTGCCCAGGCCCAGGCCCAGGCCCAGGCCCAGGCCCAGGCCTGTGCCTGTGCCCAGGCCAGGCCCAGGCCCAGGGGCCCGGCCGGCCCAGGCCCAGGCCCAGGCCCAGGCCCCAGGCCTGTGCCCAGGCCCAGGCCTGTGCCAGGCCCAGGCCCAGGCCTCCCAGGCCCAGGCCCAGGCCCAGGCCCAGGCCCAGGCCCAGGCCTGGCCCAGGCCTGTGGCCCAGGCCCAGGCTCCAGGCCCAGGCCCAGGCCGGCCTGTGCCCGGCCGTGGCCCAGGCCCAGGCCCAGGCTCAGGCCCAGGCCCAGGCCCAGGCTCAGGCCCAGGCCCAGGCCTGTGCCCAGGCCAGGCCCAGGCCCAGGCCCAGGCCCAGGCCTCAGGCTCAGGCCCAGGCCGGCTCAGGCCCAGGCCAGGCCCAGGCCCAGGCCCAGGCCCAGGCCCAGGCTCAGGCCCAGGCTCAGGCCCAGGCCCAGGCCGGCCCAGGCCTGGCGGCCCAGGGCCCGGCCCAGGCCCAGGCCCAGGCTCAGGCCCAGGCCCAGGCCCGGCCCAGGCCTGGCCCAGGGGAAAAAATATAGAATAATTTAAAAGGATAATTTTTAAAAAAAATTTTTTTTAATTTTAAAAATTTAAAAATTTTTTTAAAAAAATAAAAAAATTTTAAAAAATGTTTGGGGGGTAGGTAGGATTTAGGAATTATTTAAATTTTTATTTTTTTTTTTTTATAATTTAGTTTAAAATTTATTTTATTTATTATTTTAAAAAAATTTTTAAATTTTTTAAATTTAATTTTTAAATTTTTTAAAATTTTTAAAAAATTTTTTATAATTTATTTTAAATTTTTAAATTTTTATTTTTAATTTAGAGTTTTTTAAGAATTTGGTTTTAAGGGGTTGGTTTGGAGGTTGGGTTTAAGAGTATTTAAATTTTTATTTAGTTAAAGTTTTTAAATTTTATTTTTTTTTTTTAATTTAGTAAATTTTTTTTTAGTTTAATTTTTAATAATTTAAATTTTTATAAATTTAATTTTAAAAATTTTTTTTTTTTATAAATTTAAATTAATAAATAATTTAATAAAGAATTTAGTTAATATGTATTTAATTTTTTTTATTTAAGGTATTTGTGTTGTTTAGGTTTTTAGTTTATGTTAATTATATTTTTAATTTAGGATTTAATTTTTAATTTTTATATTTATTTTATATTTATATTTATATTTATATTATATTTATATTTATATTTATATTTATATTATTTTATATTTATATTTATTTATATTTATATTTATATTTATATTTATTTAATTATTTTATTTATTTATTTATGTTATTAGTTAATTTTATGTTTAATTTATTTTAATTAGTTTAATTTAGTTTTTTTATATTTTATTTATTTATATTTATATTTATAGTTTAGGTTAAGGATGGTTTTTAGTGTAGTTTAGAGGATAGTTTGTTTAATAAAATAGTATTTGTTTTTTATTAAATAATTTGTTTAAATTTAAAGTTTAATTTTTTTTTTTATTTTTTGTTTTTTAATTTATAAATTTTTTTTTTTTGTTTATTTAATTTGTTTAGTTTTAATTTAATTTTTAATTTTAAGTTTAATAAAGAGTTTAGGTTAATTTATTAGGTTAATTTAGTTATGTTTGGGTTTTTAGAGGATATTTTTTAAAAATTTTTTAGGAAAAATTTTTTTTAAAAAAAATTTATTTTTTTAAAAATTTTTTTAAAATTTTTTTTAAAAAAATTTAAAATTTTTTTTTTAAAAAAAAATTTTAAAATTTTTTATTTTAAAAATTTTTTTTTTTTTTTTTTTTTTAAAAATTTTTTAAAAATTTTTTTAAATTTTTTTTTTTTTAAATTTTTTTTTTTTTTTAAAAATTTTGAGTTTAAAAAATTTTATTTTAGAGTGCCCAGGCCCAGGCCCAGGCCCAGGCCTGTGCTGTGCCAGGCCCAGGCTCAGGCCCAGTGCCCAGGCTCAGGCTCAGGCCCAGGCTCAGGCTCCTGTGCCCAGAGCCTGTGCCCAGGCTCCAGGCTCAGGCCCAGCAGCCAGTCAGGCCATGCCCAGGCTCAGGCCCAGGCTCAGGCTCAGGCCTGTGCCTGTGCCTGGTCAGGCCCAGCTCGTGCCCAGGCTCAGGCCCAGGCTCAGGCCCAGGCCCAGCGCCAGGCCCAGGCCCAGGCCTGCCCAGGCCCAGGCCCAGGCCTGCTGTGCCCAGGCCCAGGCTCAGGCCCAGGCCCAGGCCCAGGCTGTCCGTGCCCAGGCCCAGGTTGTGCTCAGGCCCAGGCCAAATTATTTTTTATAATTAAATTAGTGTATAAGTTAGTGTAGATGGAGATAAGATATAAGGAAATAGGATTTATTGTTATATTTTTTATATTTTTTATTTGTTTATAATAGTATTAGTTAGTAGTTTATATTTGTTTTTAGATTTTTTATATTATTAAGTATTTATTTTTTATCAGGCCCAGGCCCAGTGTAGGCCCAGGTCACCAGTGCCTCATGGACCCAGGCCTGGCCCAGGCTCAGGCTCAGGCCCAGGCCTTCAGGCCCAGGCTCAGGCTCTGTAGCCCAGGCCTTCAGGTCCTCAGTGCCCAGGCTTCTAGTGCTCAGTGCCCAGCGCCCAGGCCCAGGCTTGCTCATGTGCCCAGGCCTGTGCCCTTTAGTAGCCCAGGCCTCATGTGCCCAGGTCTAGCCCAGGCTCCAGGTCTCATTTGTGCTCAGGCCAGTGCCTCAGGCTCATGTGCCTCAGGCCTCTAGGCTCAGTGCCTTCTTCAGGTCCTGTCTTGCCTCAGGCCCAGGCTTCAGGCCCATGTGCCTGTGCTCCTCAGCTCAGGCCTTTTTCAGGCTGTGCCCAGGCCCAGGCTCCAGGCTCAGTTTCCAGTGCCTTCCAGGCTCAGTGCCAGTTTTTAGGCCCAGGTCTCAGTGCCCAGTGCCCATGTGCTAGTGCTCTCAGTGCCTCAGGCCTCAGTGCAGTGCCCAGGCCTCAGTGCCAGCTAGTGCCATGGCCTCAGGCTCAGGCCCAGGTCAGGCTCAGGCCTGTGCTCTTCAGGCCCATGTGCCCAGGCCTCAGGCCAGGCCTGTGCCCAGGTCAGCCTGTGTTTCCAGTGCCCAGGCCCAGGCCTTCAGGCTCAGGCCTCAGGCCTGTGTCCCAGGCTCAGGCCCAGGCCCAGGCCCAGGCTTTCAGGCCCAGGCCCAGGTCTCAGGCTCAGGCCTCATGTGCCCAGGCTAGGCCTGCCCAGGCCTAGGCCCAGGCCCATTGTGCTCAGGCCCAGGCCAGGCCCAGTTGCTCAGCCAGTGTCAGGCCATGTCAGGCCCAGGCTTAGTCTGTGCCCAGGTCTCCAGGCTGTTCTAGGTCAGTCTTGTTGTGCTTTATTTCAGCTTGTTTAGTTTGTAGTGCCCAGGCTTCAGGTTCTAGTGCTAGCTGTGCTGTGCTATTTTGTCCAGTGTTATTTGTGTTAGTGTCTAGTGTAGTCTAGTGTTCAGTGTCTGTGCTTGCTGTGCTTGTGTTCTGTGCTGTGTGTGTTTGTGTTGTGTTGTGTTCTAGTTGTTAGTGTTTTTTGTTGTGTGTTTGTGTAGTTTGCTAGTGTTGGCGGTGTGTGGGGGGGGGGTGGCTGGCCGGTGGGGCGGCTTCGGCAGGCGGCTGTGCGGTCGGCGGCGGTGGCGTGCGGCGCGGTGGGGCGGGGTGGCCGGCCGGCGGGGTGGTGGGCGGCGGTGGCCGGCTGGCAGGCGTGGTGGTGGCAGTGTGGTGTAGGAGGCTGTGTTAGTGTGTGTTGTGCTGGTGGGTGGTGGGGGTTGTGGGTTGTGCATGGCTGCGTGCTATGTGAGTCAGGTTTGGCGTGTTGCAGGTGGTTGTGAGGATTTGGGGTTATGTGCAGGTGAGTACAGCTGGTGGCCAGCGGTTCAGCTGCAGGGGGGTGTGTGTAGGTGGTTGTGGGAGGTAGACAGTCAGGCAGCAGTCAAATTTGTTAGTGTTTATGGTCTAGTCCCAGATATGCAGGTATGTTTGATGCAAGGACGTGTGGTTAGGCAGTCAAGTACATGGCTTTTAGACTTATTTGCCAAGGTTTCTACTGTCCTGTCAGGTAGCTAAGTGCAAGCTAGCCGTCCTGTCTTAGAAGTTACAGTGTCGAGGTAGGGGCTAGGCATAGCCCTAGCGATGCGTGACTATGAGTGTCAGATATGGAGAAGTTGTACAGCAATTAATCAGAGGCGACTTAGCAGAGCGTACGCGCAGCCCAGAGCGCAGCAGCGCATAGCATGCAGGCAACCCAACGAAGCACGCAGTGCGCAAGCGCGAGCCGCGCCATCAGTCTCATTGTTTGTGTTGTTTTGGTTGTTTTGTTTGTTTGGGTGGTTGTGTGTGTTTGTGTTTTTTTGTGTAAGCAATTTTGTGCTTCGTTGTGTTTTTTGTTTATATTCGACATACTAGCTATGTACATAAAGATATTTCTGGGATTGTATGTCTTATTAGTATCAACTTTATTATAATAGTATGTATATTGTTTCTAGTATTTTATATGTTAGTATTATATATTTATATTTATATTTATATTTATATTTATTTAATTATATTATATTTATTGTTATATTTATATTTATATTTATAATTTATATTTATATTTATATTTATATTTAATTTATTTATTTATATTTATATTTATATTTATATTTATATTTATATTTATTTTATATTTATATTTATATTTATATTTATATTTATATTTATTTTATGTTTATATTTATATTTATATTTATGTTATTATTTATATTTATATTTATATTTATATTTATGTTTATGTTATATTTATATTTATTTTGTTTGTTTATTTATGTTTATATTTTATTTTTTGTTTTATGTTTATGTTTATGTTTTATTTTATTTATATCTATATTTTATTTCTATTTATATTTATTTATATTTATATTTATTTTATGTTTATATTCTATGTTTATATTTATATTTATATTTATATTTATATTTATGTTTATATTTATTTTATATTTTATTTATATTTATATTTATATTTTATTTTTATTTTGTATTATTTATTTATTATGTTGTGTTAGCTTTAGTTGTTATGTCTATTTGTATTGTCTATGTTTTTTATTCATTATATATATGCTATGATTTTATTCTATATTATATGTTATTTAGTCATATTGATATTGTATTTTTATGTTATCATGTTGATATATGTATGTATGTTGATTTGTTTGTGTTTATATTGCATATGATTTTATTATTGTTTATTTTTATGTGTATTATTTTAGTTTTATGTTATGTTTTTTTTGTGTGTTTTTATGTTATGTGTGTTTGTGTGTGTGTGTTTGTTTGTGTTTGTGTTGTTGTGTGTGTGTGTGTGTGTGTGTGTGTGTGTGTGTGTGTGAGTGTGTGTGTGTTTGTGTTGTGTGTGTGTGTGTGTGTTTTGTGTGTGTGTGTGTGTGTGTTTGTGTGTGTGTGTGTGTGTGTGTGTGTGTGTGTGTGTGTGTGTGTTGTGTGTGTGTGTGTGTGTGTGTGTGTGTGTGTGTGTGTGTGTATTGTGTTGTGTGTGTGTGTGTGTGATGTGCGTGTGGTGTTTGTGTGTTGTGCTGTATTGTGTTTTGTGTGTTAGTATGTTGTGTGTTGTGTGTGTGTGTGTGTGTGTGTGTGTGTGTGTGTGTGTGTGTGTGTATGTATGTTAGTATCCACGTAAACTTCAGAACGAAAATGCCTAGCTGCTTAAAATTTTGTATTTATGTTGTCTTATTTAATTGGTGTTCTATTACGTTATTCACGCAATCCGTATATTGTTCGTCATGTAGTAGTTGGTTTTTGAAATGCCAATATGGACAACCTGTTGGCGTTGGTTCATTTAAAATTAGTTGCACACATAAATAGTCAGAAAAGGGTAATACATTTGTGGACCATTTTGGTTTACTGACTATATTTGTATTGCACAAGAAGAGATCTTTTCTTGAAGTCGTGTTATTCCAAAAAACGTGTATCCAGGGATAGTTGCGTGTATAAAGTGAAAGGAGTCGTAAAGCTCGTTCCGATTGATTATTTCTTTTAGAAAGCTTTGAATTTTTATGTTTCGTTCGGACGTGTTAAATGTGTCAATAGGTAGTTCTAGCGCAAAATTGAAGTCACCTATTATTGTTATTCCATTGTTTGAATATTTTGACAGTTGGATATCTATATTCACTTGACATAGTATGTGCAGGGCTAACATTGAATTGTGTGGTAGATAGAATGGGTAATTGTTAACTATGTTCAAATTTAAATCAATTGTGATTTTCTGTAACAATCCTTATTTAATAATTTGCGTCGATATGATTTTAATGTTACTGTTTCTTTTGATAAATATTGCGGTGCCTGTATAGTTTGAGCTTTTCCGATTACAACCGTAAACATATTGGCTAGGATTAAGTATTTCTCGATGTTCGTTTCTGACAATGGTCAATAGAAGGATATCAGGTGAACGTTTGTCGATAAAAAATTGTACGCAATGAAATTTATAATCGCTTCGAGTACTTTTAACATTTAATGAAATTATTTTTTTGCACAATTGAGCTTTTTCGTTTATTTTCCAAAACTGTTTCCAAGACAGCAGGATATGTTTACTGGTTGCAAGGCCCAACTCGTCGGTAAGATCTACTTACCGACGTCTTTTACTTACCAACGTAATAGTATATTAAGTATTAAGAACAGTAAGGACAGTTTACCGATCGACGATAATGTTTGGCGACTGAGCGAAGCGAAGTCGCCAATATTGGAGGAGATCGGTAAACTCCTTACTGTAGTTGTAAAATAATTGTGTCAGAAATTCTGCTAATCAAGGCGACAAAGTTTTGATGAATTTCACTTACTGTTCGCTGAACGGTAAGTAAATTACTTACCGTTCAGTTAGACTCATTAAACAGAAAATGCCACCTACTGTTGTCAAAACAGTGACAATAAGTTGACAAAAATGAACGATCGCACAAAAAATTATATATAGGTACTATATTTCACAACAATAAGAACAAAAAATTTGGACATTTCTATTTAAAACGTCACTTTTGACTTTCAGTTTATTTAGTTAATATTAAATAACTTCAACTGTGCTAAATTTAATACAATCGTGCAAAAAACTGAATGGGCATCACGAACATTAAGGGTTGTACCGGTCTCCGGCCAAACATGACCGTCATCGGTAAACATCTCTTACTGTTCTTGACACTCAATATACTATAACGTACTTGGCCATTTTTGAGAAATTTTTGTGGTTCCTTTTTCGTCTCTGCAAGTGTGTGGACTTAGTATAGTGTGATTAATAAATTTGTTTTTCTGCTATATTAGATGATACTGTGGAAGGTGCGGCACATTTTTTACTAATTTCTACGTTAATATCTTCGTTTGCAGATTCGATCTCCTTTGTGGGTACAGTTGTGGAAAGCTTTTCAAGATTGATTGTTGTGGCAAGTTTTGTATCAGTGTTTACTGCCGTTTCGTTCCCTTCCCCACTATTCACAGGTAATATTATTGGAATAATAGGATTCTTTGTGCATTTATTAGCAATGTGTCCAATTTCCTTACAGATAAAACATTTAATTTTATCTTTGGCAATAAAAATTCTAGCCGTCACCTTCGAAACTGAAATAGTTGATTCTGGTATAAAATCGTTCTCAATTAGTAACACGTATACTTGTCTCCTGAAACTATACACGTGACTCTAGTCTCCTGGACCAATTCCTGCATAAACCAAACTGGTGTTTTTAAACCAGATCCTTCATAGAATCTAGTTTAAAAACAAATCATCAAAAGAAATACGTAACACCAGCCCAAAGGATAGTTCTATCCAATGTGTCCCCTCCAATCCCTCACAGCGATGACTGAATGGATGATTGAAGGGCAGACATTGCATAGAACTATTCTTTGGGCTGGTGTTACGTATTTTCTTACTGATATAAAAACACCTTCAATTGTAGTTCCACCGTGATTTACCACAAAGAACCTGTTACTGAACCAAGTCCTATTACATAATCTTTAACTAGTAAGTTATCAATTGCTTGCAAGATGATTGCTTGATCTTTTTTTGGAAGCATGCTGACCTTTAGTACATTAGAGAATAAATTACGATTATTTTCATTTACACTATAGGATATTGGGTCGGAATCCGTGACGTCAGTAACCCCACAATTTTCAATATTAATAAATATTACGTAATATTTGCATTAATATCATTTATAGTATCAAAGTTCATAGAGTTCATTTATCGTAATAAATATGTACATACACTTACGGCTCTCACTTACTTGATTACCGTTTACTGTTGTCGTATTCTAACGTGCAGTTTGTATTGAATTGAAAATAAATAAATATTTTACTAAAAAACCAAATTTGTAGTAGTTTTCTTAAAAATAAAATTAAAACTGTTTCCTAAAATGAAATTAATGTTTACATTTTTAAAAACTAAAATAATTTTCACAAGTGATAACGCCTTACGCCCTTCACTTTTTAGTTTACATTTATAATGTTTTTATTGTTGGTCTCAAATAAAACGTTAACAGTCAATAGTATTTGGTAAATTAAAACACCTCTGTGTGTGTGTGTGTGTGTGTGTGTGTGTGTGTGTGTGTGTGTGTGTGTGTGTGTGTGTGTGTGTGCGTGCGTGCGCGCGTGCGTGCGTGCATGTGTGTGCGATAGTATAAAAGATATCTCTTACATAACCTCCTACTTCTATATATGTATACGTCGGTTGAAAAGTAATTAACTGTTAATACATCCTTGACTTTTATATTTGGCAAGTAGACCTGAAGCCTCAGTGTTTGGTTTACACTTATTCTCTTTTGAAATGGTTCTAAAAATTCAGTTTTTCGGGTGGCATGATCAGATGAAGAATCCTATTAGTAATAGAAATGAAATATTTTCCAAATTTGTGAATTCTAACTAATTTTGGTCTTCTTACGAACACCTAGGTGTACTTTGAACCTTTTAGGTTTTCGAAATTACGATTATATACATTATATTATACAGGGTGGTCCAGTTTATAACGGCAGGACTTTACCAAAAGATAGTGAACGTAAAAATAATGTCAATTTTTCATATAAACATATATGATGGAGAGCTTCGTTTTTGAGATACACAGTGTTGAAATTTTGTACAATAAATACAATATTTTGAATATTTCTAAAACGGAATATTTGAATAATTTAAAATTTGGTACACAGTGTGAAGTAATTATTCCTTATTATTTAGGGCTTATGATGATAAATTACGAAAATCAGTGGCGGAGAAATGGGTCCGCCATCGTCCCTTTTCAAAAAAATATCCTACACTACTGACTTTATTGCAAATCTAATAACGTCACCCGATTTATAATGCTTTTTGGAATAAAAAAGTGTGGTTTCATAGTACACGTACGGCGCGACGTTTTCGAGATATTTCAGGTTTTGTCAGGTAATGGCAATAACTAGTATGAATAACATTTAGGAGCGCATACAAATTCTAATAACTTAATAAAACCAGTAAATACAACCCAAAAACTGATAAATAACTAATGTAACTATTTATTTATTGTGTTCTTGGACTATTGGTTCGTAAAAGTTAATGAAATAACCACTTTGCTTCAAATTAGGCACTGGAAAAAATGGTTTTCTAATTCATGTTTACGAACCGAAAATCGTTACAAATACATATTAAGCCAAACGTTTCAATGACAAAATAAAAAATTAATGACTAATGTAATAATTGTTCGAAATAAAAACCATTATGTTGAATTCACAACTGACAGAGTTTTAATGGAATGGTTTAGGCTAACTAGCACGTCATGTTTAATTTCTGCACACCCATTTTGAATTCTGTGCAATAGTTCTTCTCTAGTCGGCACTGGCGTTGAATAAACAATTTATGAGATATTTTCGGATGACCCCATATGTGGAAATCCATGGGGGTGAGGTCTGAAGATCGAGGAGGCCGTGCAACTGGACCACCATGACCAATCCACCGACTTTAAAAATTTGTATTCAGCCAATTACGAAAGTTTATGCCGTAATGCGCTGGACACCCATCGAGTTGCAACCAGGCTTGTCTTCGCATATTAAGTGGAACGTCGTCCCACATATTGTGATTCTCCGTTTCCAGAAACTGCATAAAGTTATGAAAATTCAGATGATATGGATATATATGAGGGCCAAACATATTTCCATTGTAAATGCCTATCCAAATATTCACACTAAATTCATTTTCAAGTGTTCGCGGTCTGATTGCATGAGGATTTTTATGCGCCCATACATGTTGATTATGAAAATTCACAATACCTTGTCTGGTAAAACATGACTCATCGGTCCATAGAATATTGCTTAAAAATCCCCATTGTTTTGAACGGAGTTCAGAAGCCACCTACAAAATGCAACCTGCGTTCTTCGTCCCGTGGGTGTAAACCATGGACAGATTGCAGATGAAAACGACGTCTGTGGTCTTACAATAGTGCTTTTAGAAGTTCCAGTAGTGCGACCTTTGACTTGTCCTTGAATCTCTATTAAATGTACGAAGTACGTTATTGTTTCTCCTTACCGTATTAAAATTCAGACGATTATGATTCCTAGGTATATGTAACCTTCAACCCTTGATTGAAGAATTGAAGATGCAAGTTTGAAAAAACGTTATGATGTGATCTGTTGGGAAATCGTCTACGATATTTTCAAGCTGCTTCTGCTGTATTCCTATCACAAAAACCATAAACAAAATGCATGTCAGCATATTCTTGATTAGAAATTTTAAAATGCATTTTTATTTAACATTTGAAACTAGCAACCAAATTAAAAATAATATAAGAAATTACTTCTGTATTAAAATATTGTTCGTATAAATGTCAAAACTTAGTCATAGGTTTACTTCGTGAAATTTAAATACGCATCACTGGACTGACATTACCTGACAAAATCTGAAATATCTCGAAAACGGTGTATGTGTACCATGGAATCATACTTTTTGTTCAAAAAAGCGTAATCAATCGGAAGACGTTATTGGATTTACAATAAAGCCAGTGGCGTAGGAGATTTTTTTGAAAATATCACCGCCACTGATTTTCGTATTTCATCTTCATAAACCCTAAATAATGAGAGTCAATTAATTAACACTGTGTACCAAATTTTAAATTATTCAAAGCTGTGGTTTTTGAATTATTCTATTTATTTTACAAAATTTCAACACCCTGTATAAAGAGGAAAATTTTCAATAAATGTATAAACTGAGCCAAGCGGGGTGTATATACTTCATGTATTTTGTGCATTTAGTACAAGAGGAAATGTAAATAAATTAGAAATATCCGCCTTGCAATGGATAAACTCTGGTCCCTATTTGCTAATATACCACGACATAGGCATAAGATGTTATATATTAGCCACATTAGATTTTGTGTTAATATAGAGCGTTTTTTTATAAACACACATACTGACTAATAAAGGTTTTAAAATACGGTTTGGACCACAGGACTATAAATAATGGACAGTGTCTGTAACAGCTGTAGTGGTGTGGGAACTAAGATATTAAAAAACTCCGTTTCAGATTAGAAAATGAACATGAAGTAGTAAATGTTCTATTTTAATAAACGTAATGCTAAACGATCAAATACTTGAAGTTATTGGGTAAATAGTCACGCTATACTTTCAGATATTGATATCTTTAACGGTGTTGTTAATAAAAATGTTTAAAGTGACAGATTTTAGTGCAAAAGCTGTAAAGTACCGCCAATTATTTTAATGATTATAAATACGGATTCAAAAAGAATTGAACATTAATACAATCCCCAATCAATTGAATTCCTCTTTATTTACATAAGGTTTGAAACACAAAGACGCTCTTTAGTCGAAGAATAAAATATGTTAATACCGCAATTCTTCTAGGAGAGACTCATTATTACCGTATAATCCATCTTTTTTGATCATTGGTGAAACTAAAATAAGGTACCTATTAGGTATAACAAAATAATATCCCTATTCACATCAACGATTGCGTAGTGATATCTGTGTGACAGTAAGAAGTTGTATTGTTTAGAATTGTACAAATCAAGCACACACAAATCTGGCTTAGTTTATTGTTGAAGACATTTGACAAACTTGCTCCGTATGTGATGTAAAGCTTGCAGGTGTGAGTTATGTATGTTACAATGAGTAAGGGAACGTTTTATATATACATTTCTTTAACATCGTAAAGTTCATGTGCGCGATTCACATCTTAATTTAACAAAATACATTATACATATTCTAACACAAAGACATTGACGAAATGAGAGTTTAGGCGCTCTAAAATTGCAATTCCTGTAAAATAAAATATTTAAAAGAAACAAAAAAACACACTTTACAAAGACCCTTCCCTGAAGGAACCACAATAAGAATGTGGTCCACTACACAAACATGAAATCTAAGATAGATGAGATCTTATATCCAGTTTATTCCATTGACTGTTTCATTTAAACATTTTATATAAAAGGGGTAAGTATCTTTTAAATAAATAATCTATACCAACGAACTAAATAATAATTTGGTGAAGAAATAAAATGAAAGGCTATTGCGCGTTTTAGGCCGATAACCGATCTTGTTTTCTTATTTTACTGACTAGTATTGGTAATGTAAAATAAGGGGATCAGATTAAAAACTTGTTAAAACTTATTTAAATAAAGTAGATGTATTCATAAAGAGTACAGTTAAGATAAGTAGAAATATCTTTTAGATAACGAACTTATTTAAATTACGCAAACTTCCATTAAATTACACCTACCCATATTTTTTATGTAACTTTCCGAAGTTAATTAAAAAATTGTATATGAACTGGTGACATTTTTGAAATTTTGATAATAGCTGACTTTGTCTAACTTAATTTGTAAATTTTGTGTCAATCTACACATTTTGTTAGAAAAAAAATACTATAAAACCGTTTGTTAAAAATGTGCCTGGTCTTGATTTTTAAAGTGTACAGAGCATGGGAAAAATTATTTGTGATCTGAATTAACATCTAATTTTTATTTTTCTTATTTACTGAATATATGCTGTTAGGTAGGTCAAAGGTTACGCGAAAGTCAAAAACAATGTAGAATAAAAAAAATTAAACTGTTGTTTTAAAAGTTAATGGATTTCCTCTCTAGTATCACTCATAAGTAAAAGTAGGCAAACGGCAGATAATTAAACAAATACCATATATAAGCATTCTTTTCCCGTTAATATTCAATTTTTAAGTTTTGATGTTTACTGGAACTTTTCTTAAGCAGTTTACTATTTTGCTGCAGGAGAATGAAAAACCCTTTTCTCTTTTTGCTGGAGTGCACAACTAAATTGTAACACGAAATTTCTACAATAATTAGAAGAATATGTGTACGTACATTATTCGTTATCAATTTTTGTTTTAGAGAAATTAATCTTTATTATAAAAAATAAAACTACAATGTCCCCAACATGTTTAATTGTCTCAACTTGCAGACGAAATCGCATTAGGCAGGATAAAAATTAACCATATCATGGCAAACCCACAGCATTGACAAATGTAGGTATTTATGCAGAAAGTCAATATTAAATAATATCAGTAGAAGGGGGACTGCTGGGGGCAAAATAGAGTGGGGATAAGTCACACCCACGTGCCCAGCACATTTCTCACCCCTTTTTTGACGTTTTCTTTTCGGGGGCCATTTTCAATCCCTTGATGGAATTTTCAGCCCTTGATGGTATTTTCACCCCTAATTACGGTTCTTTTGGCTGTATTAAGAGCCTGGTGATAGTAACGTGTCCCTGGGCGAGGGGTGAGGGAGTCATAATCAAAGCCCTCTACCATTTTGTTTT
Organism: Vesta saturnalis; assembly: GCA_036346205.1. Classification (NCBI taxonomy): domain Eukaryota; kingdom Metazoa; phylum Arthropoda; class Insecta; order Coleoptera; family Lampyridae; genus Vesta; species Vesta saturnalis. The sequence goes on from JARFJB010001371.1 coordinate 1,218,564, forward strand.
GGGGGGAAACTTGAATTTTATTCTAATAAGGGGTGCTAACACTAACTTGCAAAACTGGTATAGAACGCAGGAACTTCCTAACGGGCCTTCGCCCCCTGTTGCGGATCACATTTTAATTATGAGTCATAATCAAATTCCTATCGCAGTCCTTTTGTTTTAATTATGAGTCCTAATCAAAATCCTCCTCCATTTTGTTTTTAATTATAATTCATAATTAAAAGTAGTGACCTAAATCAGTTAATCAATCAATCAAATACATAAACAGGTTTTAATTTCGCTCCAATTCTCTCATTCAATTAATATGGAAATAAATTACTTATCGGTTTTCAAAATCATTAACATAAAGTAATTATTTTCTGGATTTCTCCACGGTCCTGTAACCAACAACAATTTTTCACTATTAAAATACCTCAATCGTGTCTGGGAAAAACCCGGTAATTACGTAAAGCCAAACACGTTGACCTTACAAATTTCAAATCATGTCAAACCAAATCAATCTCGATCAAATCAAACAAATCAATTATGCAAATCGATCGGTTTTTAATTATGAGTTGTAATTAAATTTTGTCGGCTATTTTGTTTTGGTGGGAAATTTGAAACAGTATAGGGGTCTTCGTGCTATCTCATAAAAAAAGTATAGGGCACCGGAACTTGTTCTAGGGTCTTCGCCCCAAAATTCAGCAACCAATTTGCTTTTTAACTATGAGTCATAATTATATTTTGTAGGCTAACTTGTTTTGTCGGTATCTTGGAGGACATTTCTGTTTTGGGGAAATTTTAAATTATATTCTAGTGAGGGACACTCATACTATCTCATAAGACAGGTATAGAACGCCGGAACTTGTTCTCAAGCCTTTGTCCCCTTGTCAAAAGACAGAAATTAATCAAATTAATCAATTGCTCAATAAAATCAGCCCCGAAGCATATCAAACCAAATCAACCAATTTCGATCAAATCAACCAAAACAATTAACCAAATCAGTCAAATCAATCAATCTTAATCAAACTAAACAAGAAACTGAGCTAACAATTCGTCATAACCTTCAGGTAACGATTCTCCGACTGTATATACCTAGCTCCTGTGACTGTCGGCGTACTTTGTAGATAAGACTAACCGACAGTCAGAACTGGTACTCTCCCTAAACGTGAGGGCACCGGCGTGGGAAAACAGTCGATCATCCGCAAATCAATCTCAACCAATTCAATCTCAATCAATTAAATCATAACTTACCGCTTGCAAGAACCAGCTTACAATTCAAAAATAGTAGTTTGGTTTAACGTACAGCTTGCTAAAGTCAACCACAAATCAAAAATACCAAATTTATTTAACATCTTATGAGATAGCCTTCGACATTTCTGTCAATATACGAACACTAAATTAGCGTGTAACACTACTGCCGCGTTTTGCATACACTTAAAAAAATACGTTTTACAGCTAAATTACTAAAAATGCGTATGCAATAACAAACATAACCAAACTCGAAATCAGATCACTATATTTATGCAAATGTATGAAAATATAAACTTTCACCACATATCAAACACTTATCTTTGTTGAGTTTCTAATAGGGCATTTGTATATTAATTTAATGCAATGACCCGTCCTTAACTTCTCACATACAGTCCCTTGAGCATAGAAGGATGGTTTCAGTTCTTCCTTTGTATTATCGTTATTACAACGGCTATTGTGCTGGTGAATTACATTCTTTGATACCATCTCCGGCTATCTTTGCGAGAAACACTCGCTTCGCTCATTCACATCATCAGTATGCAGTACAAATCTCCACTTGTCGTACCAAACGGGCGCAATCCACATTTTTCTACACGGCTTCTAAACTCTGGAATGATCTCCCTAGTTCCTGTTTTCCTCTCACTTATGATATGAGAAAATTTAAGGTAGCTGTTCATAGGCATCTATTGGCAATTCATTATCCATCCTCCTAAGTGTTCCTGAGTGCTTTAGCACGATAGGCCTTATTTAGCCTGTTCAGGTCCACAATCATCAAAAAAAAAAAATCTAAAGGTTTCGTTCGTCATGTTAAAATTGTTACAGACGTTGAAACAATTTTGTGAAATTCGAAAATTGAAACATAAGCATAAACCTTCTGTTAATATAATAGTTTGATAAACGTATAAAGCCAAGTATGGAATATAATTTTAGTAAATAGTAACTAGATCATTAAAAAATTCAATATTGTCAAACTGTATTGAAGATGATATATCAGAACACCCTCTAACGGTCGAAGGCTAACAATGCAAAATGTCAACCAAAAAACAAATTTAACAAAATTTGATCAAGTTATGATGTAAGTGTAAAGTTGTGAAGAACTTCAATTTGAAATTGATACGATTCACAAATATAAACATGACATCAATTAAAATAATCCAGTTAAATCAAACAAAGAAATAGATTTGTCAATAAGTGTGAGTGCTATTTAACTATGAAAAGCGTAATACAGAACAATTTATGTAATTTTCAATTTTAATTTTAATTTTAACTACTTGTGTTAAACTATAGTGCTGTGGTAATTGCTAACGAATTTACTTCAAGGTCTCGAAAAAACACAGCAAAAACCGACATATACGAAAGGCTAAACTTAAAATTAAAATCAAGGCGTACCATTACGCCTGTTTTTAATTATAAGATGCCAAAACCTATTTAAACGGAGATTTTTTTCTTGTTTATTAAAATTGTTAGGGTGTTCATATATCTCAACAGCTTCACGTTGTGAACAAACATAATTTTGTTTTGGCAATATTTCCATATGGTCAAATTGAATGTTATGATTTAAATTAAAGGCATGGTTGACCTAATATATACAAAATCTTATATATTCTTTCCGTCTTGTGTCAAATTTACGTTTTGTGGTTCCAACGTATACTTTTCCACATGAACAACATAACTTATACACTGTATTATTTTACGTGCAAGGAATGACTTAACGGAAATCCTCTGGTAAAAAGGGCCCTAGATTTATAAACAAGCTTAAACACACTATTTCGTTTTTGAAAATGGACAAATGCCCGGGGTGTAAATAAACAAGCTGATTTTCACTTCCAATTCTGATAATACACATGTGATTTGAAACTAATACCGATTTCATTTCGTAACAGGGGGCGGAAACCCGCCAGCAAGTTCCTGCCTTCTATATCTGTCTTGCAAGTTAGTGCACCCCTTATTAGGATACAATTCAAATTTCACGTCAAAACAAAATAGCAAAAGGCTTTGATTATAACTCATAATTAAAATGATCAAACTTTGACCTGCTCCGTCTCTTCCCCACGTGATCACATCCACAATTTAATGATGACCCATAATTAAAGACAAAATGAGGGGAATTGATGATGACTCATAATTAAAATCAAAATAAGCCGGCTTCAACAGATGGGCGAAGACCCGAGAGGAAGTCCCGGTGTCCTACATCTGTCTCATGCGTTAGCATGACGGTCCCCATACCTTTCAAATTTCCCTCCCAAGAACAAAATGGTCGATTCGATCAAGTTCCTGCATTATATACCTATCTTGCAAGTTGGTCTTAGCACCCCTTATAGGAATACAATTCAAATTTCCCGCCAAAACAAAATGGCCGTGAATTTTGATTATGAATCATAATTAAAACCAAAACGGTAAAGGACTTTGATTATAACTCATAATTAAAAACGAAATCGTGGCGGACTTTGATTATGACGTCATAAAGTAGCATTGATTATTACTTATAATTAAAGTAATTGGACTTTGACTTGCTCCGCTCCTTCCCCACATGGCTACAATTTCATAATTACAAACGAAATGGCGGAGGAATTTAGTTATGGCGTCATAATTAAAAACAAAAAGGCGGAGTACTTTGATTATGACTCATAAATAAAAGCAAGATGGCCGAGGAATTCGTTTATGACTCATAATAAACAACAGAATGGCGGAGGAATTTGATTATGCCGCAGGGTAACGTTACTACCCCACCCGATCTATTTCGGTAGATCATGATATCCAGAACTTTTTAAATTTTGTCAAACAAAATTACTACGTGTTCTTGTAACAGCTTTATTGCATATTTGGCATCTGCGTGACATATCGTACATGACAATATTAAAATAAAACTTAAGCATACGATGTAGCATTAACCTCAAACAGACAGAAGGAGGACGCAGTGGTACACTGACGGTTTAATCAAGAAGGTGGAATATTTTAATAACAAAAAGTTTACAATAGGATACGGATTATCCGCCAAATTTCCGCATCCCCGAGTTCCTGGTAAGAGTACCACTATCTTTCAAGTCGAACCCTTTGTCGTAAAACATTACATTCTCAAAAATATGAAAATAATGAAAAGGGGGGCAACACTTGGTATTCTCACAGATAGTCAATCTGCGCTTCAGGCTCTAGTTCCGGCACATGTGACTCCAAACTAGTATGGAAGTGTATCTGCAATCTGAAGCAACTAACAATAAAAAACCGTGTAACGCTTACGTGATTACCGATCCATTCAGACAATGCAGGAGACACAAAGACAAATGTGTTTGCAAAAAAAAAACCGGATTAGGTCAACAGAGGCAGAAAACCCTATGGTAGCGTTTAATAGAGCCGTACAAAGCGTGCAATAAACCCGTAGTATATCTGAGGACGATATATGGAGGCTCTGCCAGTAGGCAGTCGATATGACAGAACATGTCCTATTTACTTACGAGGCTGCTTTTAGACATATACATAACGTGAAAATGTAAAATGCACATTATTACACATAAGGACCTAATTAAGATATTTGGTTGTTCAATTGAAACCCATCTTTGATCAAATTAGGTTTGGAAAAAAAATTATCACCCAGTTGACGTTTTGTAACTGTCACACAAATGAATCTTTCATAGTCATCTCAAATTTGCGACTTTGAAATAGCATTTGTTAAAAGAGATCCATCCTAGTTTGATCAACGTGCGGTCATTCAATTTTTGTGTGCTGAGCGTTTGCAACCAACGCAAATCCATTTCCGATTACAGACAGTTTATGAAGAAGCATCTTTTGCCTATCCAACTATAAAGCAATGGTACCAACAATAAAGAAATGGTGAAGAAGGAACAAAAGATGCGACTCGACCAGGTGCATTGTGTACTGCATCAAAATGCACCAATATAGCGCGTATGGACGGTTTGATTAGAGAAAATCGTCGAATTTCAATCAGAGCGATATAACAAAATATTGATGTGAGTGTTTGACCCGTCCATAGTATTGTACAGAAACTGGGTAAAAGAAAAGTTTGTAATGGGCTCCTTGTCTTTTGTTGAGGATAAAAAAAGTTTGCGGGTGCTTTTGTCTCAGTAACACCTTACGGAGTACAACGAAAATGGTAATAACTTCATTTTATCAATAGTTACTGGTGACGAAACTCGGTGCCATTATTTCGAACCATCGAGTAAGTTGTTATCGATACATTCAAGTCACCACCACCAAATAACTTTAAGACTACCTTCCGCAGTCAAGGTGATGCTAACATTTTTTTTGACAACAAAGATAGAATTTAAAGAACACAGAGTGAATATTAGTGCAAATCTATAAAACTTTCCAATGGTGTCATTTTTCTTCACAACAACGCGCGGCCTCATGCCATGACTTTGAATGGGAAGTCTTCAATCAGCAGCCACGAGAATTTTTTCGAGGTATAAATAAGTTGGTGAAGTAGTGGGATATGTGCGTTAATTGTAGTACTTAGCTTTTTTGAATTTCTTAATGGTGTATTTTTATAGGAATACACCATTAAAAAATCTTAAGTATTTTAATAGACATAACGTGTTCAGTAAGAATAGACTAACTCCTAAGGAGGTAAGGGGTGAGAACCCAAGACTAGTTGTTAGAATTTTTAACGATCTAAAGCTCCCATAAACACCAATTTGAGAATCCCAAAAGGATTAGGTCACTGCCAATTTCTTTACAAATAAATAATTAAATAAATAAACACAATTTTAGTTTATTCCGTATAGTACTGATATTATACTTATACGGTCACTAATTAAATTTGTTACCCTCAAAATAACATTATTTATTTAAGAGTAAATACATAATAAAAGTTTATTGAAGTACTTTAAGTATAATTAGGAAATGAAGTTAATAGTGGTAATAACACGAAATATGTTACTAATTACAAGAAATCTTGAATGCTTTAAAAAAACTGTACGACATACCATCTGTTTTCCATAATGCTCATAGCTTTATCGAGTGGAAACATCTGAATGAGTTTTATACCAAAGCTTAGATATTGATCAATAATTGCACTAATTACTTAGTTATCCTACTGTGCACTGGTTTATTTTGTTATAACAAATACCTACTCAGTTTAGAAGCAGTTACACCATTTAAGGTGAACATCGAATTAAGAACGAACTCAGTTCGCATAAATAATTTACACGGAAAGTTGCCGAAGAAATTCTGTTCAGTTAGAACTAACCTTATTTATTAGTTTCACCTTGGGATACTTATTGAAAATGCGAGTATCGCCCATTCGTTCGCCCGCTAATGCAGATGTATGAGGACACAGATATTCAAAATTCATTGACTGATTTGATCCAAAATGTTTGACACATTATAGCCGATTACTAGGGAGCACTACACACCCTAGGTCAAAATTTCTTTATTGTGAACTCTGAAGATTTCGTAATGAATGATTTTTTTGGACTTAATTTAGATAACTTTATCCTTAATTACTAACTAGGGATCTATTACTCAAAAACGCCTTTCAGACCAACATTTACACCGCCCAATTCTTATAAAAAATAAAAACCGCATCAATTTAGGGTCAAAGCTAAATGTCCGAGTTATATTTTGTTGGGCTACACCTTAAATACACTATATTGGAGGAAGTATGTATTAATTTTGATTGGCTGTTTTGCGGTGTTCGTAATGGCATAGGACCAAAGATGCCCAAAAAATGTATTTACACATCAATTGGGAAAATGGCCATAGGCATTGCATAACGGATATTTACGGTTGTACGGTGTTATTTATTATTTGGGACCACATCTACCAAACAACTTTATATATTATCCTTGCCAACGGTTTCTAGATCTTTTTTTTACGTATTGCCCAACTGTGAAATTGCAGTTTTAAAAGGTTTTTATTCCTGAGGTGAGTTTAAAACTGTGTTAAACATTTTTTGAAGAAGCACACAATATAAAATAAACATAATAATTACTCTCAAGTGACGCCTTTGATCTTTATGTTACAATAAAATTTTCAACAGCGCAACGTCACCAAATACCAAAAATTATAAGCTGTAGGCTGCAAAATGTCGAGTAAATTTTCAAAAGCCAAGTTACAGTATAAACCGTCACCTTTACATTAGCAAAACTGTTATTTTTTATGGATGACCGAGATCTAGAAACAGTTGAAACAATGCATACACAAATTCTTTTAGGAAAATGGCCTAACGCACTGTCTCATTAGCGAACGCTAAAATTTATGGCTTTGCGATGTTGGTCATAATTTAAAAAGTTAAAGTTTTATGATTTTACTGTATTATTTGAGAACAAAAATGACCAAAAATGTTATGTCTATACCAATTTAATTGGACTTGATTCAAAAGAGAAAAATTTCGTTATTTTATGCTGCTGATTATCATTAGGATCAGTCTCATCCAAAGCATTTATTTATAAATATAAATGGCCTTAATTTTAGGAAACTATTGTTTTAACTAATTTGTATAGTTGTTAGTAATACATGAATTAATTTTGATAACTATACAGTGCCCGTCTAAAGTTATCTCCCCTCTGCCTATTATGTGAACCATAAAACTGAAATTAATAAAATTTTGAGAAAACGGACCAAGGCATATTACAACGTTTTTGATGGATTCAGTAACGTAATCATTGAAAATGACGGACAGCCGCCGTTCTGTATAATAATTTTAAATGGGATCGTATGGCAAATAATACCTCATTTGAAAGATCGTTTCAAGTTATTTTTAACGACATCAACAATATTAAAATTTTGCCATGAGTTTCAACCCAAAAACCTCAAAACATTAATTGGCGTTTTTGGGTTGAAACTCATGAACCAGTAGTAACATTTTAATGTCGTTGAAAAGGACTTAGAACGAGCTTTCAAATAAGATATTACTTGCCATACGATCCAGTTTAAAATTGTTTTACAAAATAGCGGCTGTCCTCCATTTTAATGATTACGTCACTGAATGCCGTTAAAAAAGTTGTATATGTGCCTTAGTTCAGTTTCCCAAAATTCAGTAATTTCAGTTTTATGGTTCACATAATAGGGTGAGGGAGGGGGGACTTTAGCAGGTACAGTATGCTAACTAAAATGGTACATTTTGGATTTACGCATATCTTAGGAATGATTTCAAGTTCAACATATTGGTAAGAAGTGATTGATTTGTTTTAAGAGTAGTATCACTGCTATCTCTAAATAATCACTTGTTATTAATATTTTCGTATAATTGAGAAAGTGTCATTAATTTGTTAATTGATTCCTTTTCTTTAAGTATTTATAATAGAATGGCAACTATTCTTAAACTGAGTGTGCCATTTTATAATAACTTAAGAAAATAGTTGAAATAAAACATTACATATCTTGGTGTATTATTTTTCAGAACCAAACTATTTATTTATTAGTCAAACAATACAGTTTTACAACTCACATGGCAACTATAGATTCAAACTTACAAAACTCTATGAACACGTGAAACACAAACTTCCCCGTTTTTTGGGAAAAATAGCAATTATTCTTAATGATGTGTCACACTTGACCTACCAGAAACTGGATTTAGTAAACAAGGAAATGCATATGAGCAGATAATAGAATGTGGGAAATTAAAAAACTGAAAACACTAAAAAGGCATCTTAATTACTACTGTTAAAGTAAATAGTGTAGTCACTTCACTTTCACGGCTTATTTTACTAAATTGATGGGGCTGATTTACCTAAAACTTTTGCTAGTTAACAATTGATGTATTGTTGTTGTAAATTCTTAGTGTTTAATTGGCGTAGTTTTAAAGCTGTTGAATTTTATTTACAAAAAGGTACTATAAATCGTGTCATTTTTCAACAGACTCGAATTTAAACCATCATAAACACGTATGCTAAATATCATAGTTAGTTAGATATTGGCTCAGAGTAAAAGTTACATTAAACATGAAGTAATTTCATTGGAATTGATTAAGCATATTTGTAAAGCGCAAGTTGCAGAAGTTCAAAGTAATGTAAATCTAAGTACAAATGTGATTATAGAACATGTTAGGTATGAAAATGTTAACTTTCACCATTATGACACATAATAAAATACTTACCTTTTTTAAGTTTTTTTAATGCTGTGTTTTAAATTATACAATCTAAACGTTTCGATAACACTTACAGTTATCTTCGTCAGTAGTAATATTTGTTAAAAATTTTGTCAAAGTTGAAAAACTAAAACATGTTTTAATTTTTAACTTTGACAAAATTGTTTACAACATCTTTAACAATTTTTAACAAATATTACTACTGACGACAATAACTGTAAGTGTTATCGAAACGTTTAGATTGTACAATTTAAAATACACCAGTAAAAAACCCCAAAAAAGATAAGTATTTTATTATGTTGTTAGGTAGTTAATTCAAATTTCACAAGTGTTAAATTATTATCATGGCTGAACAATTTAATTTTCATGTTAATAGGAAGTGTAAAGTAAGAAATTTATTCTATAAAATACATGTAATCTATATGAATAAGTAGATTCTAGTCTGGTAACAATGTGCTTATATTCTAAAACAAAATGAAAAGAAATTATATCAATTAACATAATAGGAGTAAACTATATGCTAGAGTGTATGAAAATAGAACAGATTCATATAACTTATAAGTGAATAATGCGAAATTAAACAAATAATGTGTTAACAACTTACATATTAGTGTGTATAGAACGTGTTACAACTTAAATTAACATGATCAATGCAATTTAAGTGTAAAAGTTGAGAAACCAGGTTATTTTGATTACGATCATAGATGTAGAGATGGAAGTTTTCAAAATAAACCATAAGTGTGTTAGAAACTGTTGTATCCTCATGTATTTAGGGCCACAGAATCCATTTCTGTTTATATTTTTCCTATAGAAAGTATAATAAGTTAGTTATAAGTAAATTTGTACATGAAAATTTGCATATTTGTTGAAATTTAGATAGTTTAAGAATTTTAAGGCGAAGTAGGACAAATTGTGGTATCTATGGAAAGGACATTTTGGGTAGAATTCAAAAATAATTATGTTTTAAGATCTCTTCCTATATAATGAAGTTATGTATAAATTTAGTAATTTACAAATTTCTGAAAAATGGTTAGCCAATCACAATTAAGCTTTGTTATGTTTGTGTAGACAAAATACTAAAAATTTTTGTGCAGCATACCTGTATATGCTTATGCTGTAGATCTACCGTCGGATCAATATTATTTATGAAATTCGGATTACTTCTGATTTGGATATGGAAACATCAATATTGAAAATTGGAGCAGCTGAAGGAATGCGAACATAAATGTGAGTGTATGAATCTTATATTTTTATTTGAGGTTACGTTGAATATTATTATTTATCACATATGTGCATGTGTGTAAAGGATTTAGGAAAATTATATACTAGTCTGGAAATAGTACAACCACTCATTAATTTTATGGTGATTCAATATTATTTTAAAAAACAAAAGATACTTACCGAAAATATATCTTAGTTATTGTTTAGACATGATGAAGTATGCGCACAAATTTAGGTAAATGGTAATCGCATGCGCACAACATGTTATATAATTACAGGTGATACAAGGTGTTTGAATAAAGTTGAGAATCTACAATTCCAGATTTATTTTAAAATTACAATTGATTTTATTTTTGGAAAAAGAACCTAACGTAAATGTTTATTGTTTTTTTTTTTTTGATACTGAGCTAATACTGAACTCTATCCCCTGGGATGCTAGTCGAGGCAATTTTATTAAACAAGGTTAACTCTAATCAACATAATAAAATCATGATGGCACAACGTGCTGAAGTTGTAATCAAATACATTATAATTTATTAATGAAGTTCATCTCAAAATATTTCATGAGACTCATATATGTATATATATATATATATATATATATATATATATATATATATATTGTTATAAATTATATGTAAACCCTACATATATAGTCATTACCCTGGCGTAGTAAGGCTAAAACAGAAATTTTGGTTTTATCGTGTTCATGATACCGAGACAATTAAATTGTTATGATATACTAAGTTATGTTGCTAGTTAATATTGCCGTTGTCATTTTCATAACTTCCTGAAAATTTATTTTTAGAAATATAACTCAACCAAAATTCTAATTATTTCTAATACCAATGCAGTCACTACTGTTCTAAGTAAATTGTAACTAATGTAGAGTTATTTCAAACAAAGTAGTGCCTTTTGAAATTCTAAAAATGTTAATAAATGCCTTTTAGGTGAAAATTAAAATCAACAGCGTAGTAGTGCACATTAATACATATATATATATATATATATATATATATATATATATATATATATATATATATATTATATATATACATATACACTGTTGGGCAAAATAACAACACATTTGTTGGATCTATTGTAGCTGAATAAAATTTTTAATTTGGCAAACTTCTGAATTAATTTTGATCAACTAGTAAGTTCGTAAGTTGAGTAATTAACCAAAGAAAAATCAACCAATACCTGCAAGGTTTAACTTAAAGAACTTGAATTTAAAAAATTAATGCAAATATCATTGCGACAAAAGTAGAGCAACACTTACATAAAAGAATATTTTATTCAACTTATCGAGAACAACAATTGGCAACAACATTAAAAAATAACAATTATCTAAATTACTTATCTAATAATTAATGGAATATCCATTCTTATTGGTAATTTCCCTACAACGTCGTGGCATTGATGAAATCAAATTCTGAATTGTGTTGTCTGGAAAGTTCGCCCAAACTTCATTAATTTTTTCAAGCAATGCATGTTTATTAGGAAACCGGGTTGTTCGAATACGACGTTGTACCTCTTCCCATAAGTTTTTTATCGGGTTGAGGTTGGGAGACTGGGCTGGCCACCGCAAAATCTCAACATTATTATTTAGAAACCATTGCTGAACAATTTGCGCGGTGTGTTTAGGATCGTTATCCTGTTGAAACACGAAAAGCAAAGGCATTTCCCATTCTGCATATGGTAGCATTACATTTTGCAGTATATCCCGATAAATAAATCTATCCATGTTTCCTTCAATATGGTGCAAAGGACCTACTCCATTCCAAGAAAAACAACCCCATAAGAGTACGCTTCCTCCACCGTGTTTAATTATAGGTGTTACGTACTTGGGATGGAATCTCGTGTTAATTGGTCGCCTTACACATTTCATTCCGTCGGAATTGTACAGTTTATAAAGAGTTTCATCGCTGAATAAAACTTTTTTCCAATCGTCTATGGTCCAGTTAATATGCTCTTGTGCAAATGCAAGTCGAGCTAATCTGTTTCTTCTGGAAATAAGGGGTTTCTTTGCTGGACGTCTACTAAATAATTTTGCTTCAACTAATCTGCGTTGAATTGTTCTGGAACTGACCAGAATTTCTGCAATAATTCGTGGTGCAGATAACCACGGATCGCTCTGGGACATTATTTTGATGCGTCTGTCTAGCAAGACAGTCGTTTTCCTGGGTCTTCCAGATTATGGTATTTTTTTGTGCGTTGTAGGTAGAAATTATTTTTGACACACTCTATTTTGGCGAAAGAAACTGTCTGGAAATAGCAGACTGTTTCTTACCTTCGAAATGGGCATTTACTAGCATCTGCTTTAATTCTTTGCAGATATGAATACCTCGTGGCATGACTAAAATTACGTAAAGACAATTAACTACTATAAATTTGAGTATTTTAGTTCTTACTTGAAGGAAAAGCTTTTATTTTTTATAAACTCAAAAATGTTACTTTACTTTTGTCGACTACAAATTGTTCACTTTCGACAATAAAATTGCTTAAATTAGTTGGTGTTGTTTATAAAAAAATCAATTGTCACAGGTGACAGCCGCCTACTTGAGCTTTAAAATGTAATTAGGATTTCTTTGTATTTTGTCCAATAAAAAATAAAATAATGGAAACGTTTTTTTTTTGAAAAGTTGCTTTACTTTTGTCCGATAGTGTGATATATATATATATATATATATATATATATATATATATATATATATATGATAATGATAGATCCAGATTTTAGAAATCCACTAACCGTCTGTAGAAAACGAAATATAATTGAATGGTTGAACAAACAAAAAGTTCCGTTACCAGAGTAATTCAACTAATTTAAGGAAATGACGATAAAGAACGATATTTACTTGACAAAATGGTCAAAGGGTTATGAGGAGATAGTGTTGAAATGTTATGGTTTCCAGTAGCTCATTATGAATTAGTTGAATTGATATGGGCTTATGTCAAAAATAGAGTTGCAAAGGAAAACACAACGTTCAATATAAAGATCGTTTTGGAATTTTGCGAGTTAGCATTCCAGACTGTGTCAAATATCGTTTGGAGTAATTGTGTCGATCATGCCAGGAAAGTCGAAGATGTGTACAGAGAAAAGGGAAATTTAGAAGACGTCGTCATAGAACCGTTAGTTGTAAACTGAGGCGACGACAATTATGATGATAACGATTTTCAGGACATTGAGGATGATGGTAAAGAAGATAGCGATGATTGTATATAAATGTATCTGTTATATAATTTGACAAAAGTAGTTTTCGAATTAAAAAAATTTCGCCTTTTATTGCAATTTTAATATTACGTTCCTACTTAAAAATGAATCGATTAATACATGAAACTATTTTGCCGCACTACATACATTGCAATTTCTCAGTAGCTCGCGCGTTGAATCCTCTTCCCCTGTTACCTCTGCGGGCAGTTAGACGTTATCCTTGCTGAACGAAATATTTAATTCTGTCCCTTGGTTAGCAATTATATAAATTAAGAAATAGTCGATCTTTCCGTATTTATTGGTTTTAATGTAAAAATATTGCATATAACCTTTAAAATAAGGAAGTTAACAAGCACGGCATTTTCCATTATTACACGGTTTTTAAATAATTGAAAGTGATGAAATCAACAGCAACCTCTAAGCAAAGGTGCACTTTGTCATATACTTAAAAATGAAGGTTATCCATTAACGAGTGTTTTAATTATTAGTTCATAAAGATTGGTCTTGCGCAAAGAGTGATGAAAAATGTTGTTTTCTCGAATATATTTGGCTCTAGTGTAATGTAACAAAAACTATGGAATTACGTTCAGGTACACAGATTTTTTTTTTTTTTTTTTTTAGAATTTAGATATTTAACAATTTATGGATATTACATTTTACACTTAATACTATATACAATATAAAATACTAAATATAAAACGTGTATGTGTTGGTGGTGCGCTGCTCAGAGTCTTCCTCCTCTTCAGCGCGTGGAAGTGCGTGGATTGTTGGTTTTCGTGTGTGTTTGAACGCCTGATGGCGGTGTTGAGTTCGTTGTTGATGGTTGTTCAAAAAAAAAAGGCGGGTGTTGTGTGGTGTTGCGTTTGGATTGGTGTTTCCTTGTGTGGGCTGTCCTGTTGTCGCTAGGTTGCTTATCTGGAATAAAAGAAATATGTGTTAGTAAAGTGTAACACTGTCGATATTTACAGAACAGAGATTATGTAATTAAAAATCGATACTAAATACTTATCTCGGGCGCCAGACTTCGATCCGGGCCGTCGTGTGTTTACCCTAAAAGGGTAGCCACCTCCTGACTGTGTGAGAGGAAAACCCCCCACAAGTCAGTCGCAGATTCCACCTTAGCGAGTGCCTCTGCCACCTTACGGATGACAGGTAGGGCCTTCTTCATATTGAGCCCTCCGAGGAAGGTCAATAGGAGTCGAACCCTAAGGCAGATTGATCGGGCGGAGTAACGGGAGCGGCGGGAGCCACTCTCGGTACTTCCGCCTTCTCAGCCTTGCCTGCCGTCGCACGGGCGTAGCTGACTCTGGTCCGAGTCGAGGAGGGCGCCGGCGGTGTTCTCTTCGGCGGTCGCTGCGGTGCTTCCATCTTCTTCCGTTGCGGAGGTCGAGGGAACTTCGGGCATCCACGGTAGCTTGCGGGGTGGTCCCCACCGCAGTTAACGCACTTAGCCCGGTCGGTACGGGGTAAAGTGAATTGACTGCTGTGGTGATCACCGGCGCACTTCACACAGCGTGCTGCCGCCCTGCAGCAACGCTGTGCGTGGCGGAAACCTTGACACCGGTGACACTGCCCGATGTCGGATTTCCGCCTCAGGTCCTCGACGGTCACTCGGAGGCGGGCGACGTGCTTCACCTCCCGAATCCTCTTCTTGTCCTCCTCGCTCGGTAGGTGTACCAAAACCAGGGGGATCGCTCGGCCTCGCTGCTTCATCCTAAAACAAGAAACTGTATTAATCCCTTGCGTCGTCAAATCGGAGCTTACATCCGCTTCGGATAGCTCTACGGGCACGCCACGTATTACTACCTTGGCAAGACGCTCGCTCCTTGCCTGATAGGTGTGGTACTGCGTACCACACTTATCGAGATACCTCATCAGCCTGTCTCGGTCCTGGAGTGAGGCAGGCTGTATCCGGATTCCCTCGAAGGTCGCTTTGGCCCTGGTGAAGGCGATCTTCTTCCGGTCGAGTTCGCGGAGAAAGCAACCCAGTTCTCCTCTGACGAAGGATTACCGGGGGTACTTTCTCCCTGGTCTCTGCTGCGGCGGTCTGCTCCATCGCTGTGGCGGTGTCCGTGTACTGCTCCAGGGCGTGGTACACGTTGCTCGTCGGTGGCGGCGTAGGCGGGCGGACGGTCATCTTCTTCGGCCTCTTCTGCGCCACGAAGTCATCGGGGCTGGTGGATCCAGGACGGGGGTCTTCGCTTCTTCTCTCTTCGGCGGCTACGGCGGCGGCGGCTTGCGGCGGCGGTGCTGCTCTTGTTGTTGCCTCGGCTGGCGGGGCGACGTCTTCTGCGGGCGGTGCTGTCTTTTTCGGCCTTCTCCTCTTATGAGCGGTGGCGGCTGGTGGCGCGTCGCTTCTGGCGCCCTTCCACGGAAGGGACAGAAGCGACGGTATCGGGCTGGCGGTACTCGTTGATGGTAGGTTACCCGGCTTGTAACCGTACCATACCTCGTTCGTGTCGCTGGCGTCCCCCTGGAAATCCGCGGTGTCGACCCAGAGGCACCCGTCGTCGTCGTCGTAGACCTCTCGGCCCGGTCTATGGCGCGGCATCGTTAAGTTGATACCGGCCGATAGAATCGAATTTTAATTTAATTACTAGTTAATTACAGAGTAATTAGCTCTAATTTAACGACCTGCTCTGATCGGAAACCAGAACAGGAATGAGGTACACAGAAACAAATGTCGATTATGATCGATGTTTAATGAAAATCGGCCTAATAGTTTTCGAAATGTAAACGTTTAAACTCAGGTGACTAAACTTTTTACTTTGGTAGTAGTTAGTGAAACATTATTAATTAACTGTAGTCGAAGCTTTACAATCGATGTATAGAAATAAAAACTTTAAAATAAACCTTGTGGCCATTTTACTTCAAAGAATTACACAGAGCGTTGTGGGAATACTAACTGCTAAAGTTTGAAAACGGAAACATTCACAATTATTGTTCATAATTAAATATCTGGGTGGGACAACACAAGACCTTCCAACCTACAAAATGGAAATTAAGAAAAAAATTAAATAATCTTAATAAAAGAATCATTTAGTATAATTAGGCAACCTCCTTTATAATAAGTTCATTTGGAAAATAGGCAACATTGTGAAAACAAAAACAACAATCTATATCAGATGGACGTTTAAAACTTCATGTCAGCTAAGTGTACCGTTTTTCTCACAAAAAAAAGATAGTTTTTTTCATTTTCATTGGGTTTAAACTTTTATAAGCATCTCTACTAGCTCATGTAAAGAACGGATCGTTCCAACCAATGGAACTTCTTTAATCACGCAGACGCATTAGACCTTATCATGATTCCGCCATTTTCTTGTGTAATAGAACGTATCTTCATCTAACCTCTATTGAATAGTGTCCCCGTAGTGATAGTGCTGCAGATTATACGAGTATAATTAAGTGTTAAGTATGGAAAGCTCCAAATAGGGTTAGTATTCTTAATATTTATTGTGTTCGGATAGGTTTTTATATAAGACTATCCCAACAAATGAATGAACTTTTTATGGACGCAAAATCTAAACTTCTGAATACGATACGTTTTATTTTCATCGTACATTTTGTAGTTATGTTTTGTTACTACAATATTTTTGTTTTTGCAGATGAGTGGTTCAGTATACAAATCTACTGGAGCAGGAAAAATTCTTCAAAAATCTTTAGAATATATAAGTGATTCCAAAGAAACCGAAAATAAAAATGTCATTATTCATTCTGTTATTGATATACATGCAAATAATGCAACTAATATTGTTAGAACAAACAATATTAGTAACAACTTGGCAGAAAAAAATATTTTTAACTCCGGAAGTGACCAAACCAATTTGGATGCTGTTATTAGTTGTCAACATCAAATAGAACACGTTTCGGAAGATGCCACTTTAATAGAATGCGACATGGTCTTGGAGAATATTGGTTACATTTAAACTCACATAACGGTTTAGATTTATCGGCTTCAAATTTACCTTCTGTGATGGTAACCGATAACAATGTAATGACTCGTGATATTACTAAAGATAATGTGTCAGGTTGCGTTGACGCACCCTGTATGTAGGATGTTATAATGACGTGTATTACGTGTTTTAAGTACGGGTGTATTGAGTTTGAACGAAAAAAAATTTTTTTTGTGTATATGCATAATGTATGTGGGTGTATGATACGCCACTGGAAATATAGGAGAAATATCATTCAGTATGTAGATACGTGTATTTGAATATTATAGAGACATTGTGTTGGAATAAATAGATTCTGAGGAATGTAAATGTGGAGAGAAATTTGTCGATGGGACGATAATGGTTGCTACTGTTTGACTACCGGATAAGGAATGGAAGGTGGGAAGATAGAGGAGTAATCTTTGCCAGAAAATGTGAGTGTATAAGTGTAGAATGTTTTAGAAAATATGTAGAGAAAGATTTGGTATGTTTAAGTGTTAATTATAGAAAGTTCTCGTAATGTTGTGCAATAAGTTTTGAGAATACGTGTAAGTATATGGGATTTGAGACCTTAGACTGTACTTATTTTTGCAAATGGTGCGGAAGGAGATCGAGCGCATGTGGGAGATAAACGTTGAAAGTTGAGTAATGGTCCAGAGTGGCCACTGAATGAATGTGATGACGAAAAATGGCTTCTCCATGAAGTAATTGTAAAATTTGTAAGTAAGAACCAACATGGCGATGTATTGTAGTTATAAGAGTGGTTGTACAGATGGTAGCATCTGTCGGCACTAAGAAAGGTTGAGTGAGTACCATTGGAGAATATAGCGAAGAAGTCGGACACGTTTAAAGATGGATGGCTTAAGGTATAAATAGGAAAGTCAGAGATTGACGTGGGCTTTTTTAGCTTTTAGCTTTTGGCTTTTGGTGAGAGCTCGGTGAGAGACACACGCGCGAGGTGAAGTGTGAAATTAGAATGGGTTGGGTTGGAGTTATATTTGTGAATAATATTGAAGGCAGTCATTGTTTAAACAACTGCGTAACCCGAAAGGGGATGAATCGTATAAGACATTCATAAATAAAACAATTAATAAAATTGAGATTGAAGATAAAATCAGTTTTGTTCTTCAAAAGAAAAAGTGCGTAGGCAGATTTATAGAAAAACATAACAGTTGTTACGTTAAAGTGTTGAGTGCGACGCGTGTGATTGTAACGATCTTTAGTATAAATTATTTATAGGACCACTTTTAAGTGAACGAAATTTTCGTAGTAAATGGAGACAATGTTAAGGTAATTTTATATGACATTAAAAGTTTATTTGTGTTAAGGAAGGACTAAATTGTCCTAAAGGTTGCGAGAGACTTTTAAAGAGGCAACCAAATGTGTATAGTTTATTACGGTTTATTGGAGTAATAACCTCGCATAGTTGGACTAATCGCGAGTGCAGAAAGGAATAAGTGTTGGTGAAATTGTGGAGTACTTGTTTTATGCCTTCAGGCAATTTAAGGAATACAAATGGACTACAAATAATTGATTTACGGGAAGAAAGAAGAAAAAAGAGCGAAGGATTAATGGACAATTTTAAGTAAGAATTATATTTAAGAACCTTGAAAATTTAGTAGAGCACGATTATCTTTTTGTTTAGTTGTAATTTGCGTAATGCTTAGTTAATTAATTGTTGTTGAAGGGAAAAGATAATCGGTCTCGAGTTATGTTGTATTGGTTGTTTTAGTAGTAAGAATTTTTGCAGAAACGCAAATTTGTATTGACAGTGGTTTTTCAATCACGCTGTTTTGTGTATGTAAACCTTTGTTTATTATTTTATGCAGGACAATATATACTTATCGTTAATTTTTATTTTGTTGTTTATTTAGCCAGTTATGAGATACATTTGTGACGTTTACTTAATGGGTGACCTAGTTTTTGACAAGTTAAAATGTAGATTTTGCACATTTTGGTTTCAAGATTAATGAACAACCTGAAAGGTTTTATTTGCCAGGTTGATTGCAAAAATTTTCGTGTTAGTTTCATTAACGCAGTACACTAATGACGGATCAGCTGTTGATTTAAGAATTTCATTAAGTATAACTAAGAGATGAGTTTTGAGAACTTACATATTTACGAATGTCCAATACGATTCAGAAGTATTATAAAAATTAAATTAAATTTAAAAGATATCGTTCATGTTAGGAATATTAAACCTTCAAGGATTATTCTCGTTTGACTGTTTTGCAGCACTTTATCACTATTATATTGGAGTAACAATTATTAAGCCGATGACATTGCTTTCTTTTGATTAGGAATTTTAAAAATTAATTATCGATCATTGAATAAACAACTATTTATTCATTAATAAGTAGAAATTTAACTTTATATGTATACGAGGGATACGTAGAAAATATAACTGTTGGTTACGTGAATGCAGTTGAATTTGAGTGATAAATTTTGTTTTTGGAAATTTTGATTTACGAGGTGTATTCAAAAAGTTTCTAATAACCTGGGTAGTACTAAATATATTTGAGTTTGAGTTGAATTGTTTGGGACGAGTGTTTGTTTTAGAACCCTCGTGTGAGAGTTTACTGAGTAAGCACAATCCTACTTTTCAGAATCAAGTAGGGTTAATTAACACCCAGCTTAAGACAATTATTTTAGCAAAGTTTCGATTGTGGTGGCGCCTAGAGACATATTTTCCCGGACTGAGCTGTTTGAATATCGGTGTAAGGTGTTTGAGCGTATTAATCATCCATTTTACTTATTATTTCGACCACGCCCATCTCTCTGTTAGCTGGCTTGGCAACCCGCTTACATTAGTAAGCATACACGACGCCTAGTGCGGTTTGGACGTGTAACAAATGTTATAAGTACAAGTATACCCACACATATTCCTGTTAAAATTAAAACTTATTGAAATTGACGTTTTGGATAGCTACTCTAAACTGCCGACGGTGACTGAAACCAACGATGTGAAGACATATTGGGATATTAATGTTACTAAAGACAGTAATACACCCGACGTTCCTTATAATATCGACACCTTATTGTGTAACATGTCTAATAGTAATAACGGCGAAAGTGCTAGTTGGGACCAAGAACAAAAGAAAAATGACACAGATTCATCTGATGCGACTAATAGTGATAATGAAATTGCCAAAGAGAATCAAGCCAGTTCAATGGAACTAAATCAAGATGAAAACACCCAAAGAAGGAAAGCTCTGATTTCTCAGAAAAACAAAGACTAGAGATATTGCAACAGTTTTGGGAATCGATGAACTGGAACCAAAAAACAGTTTATGTAGTTTCATTAGTAAAACGAGGAGAGAAGAAGAGGTGTTCTAAATGGCCCATCTAGAAGAACTTTTTCATGTCACTACTGTTTGTTTCAAAATAATGAAAGAAAGCCTGTATGCAAAAAAAAATGTTTCGGAATACTCTTGGCCTAAAAGAAGCAATGGTACTAACGTGGATGGATAAAGCGAGTGGCAACAAAATTGCCAAGAAAAACAAATAAGGATTAAGAGAGGGATATTTAAGGGAATGGTAAGGAAACATGCCTACCATTGAATCTCATTATCGTAGGAAAGAGACTGAAAAAAATACAATGAACAGCAGTTGCAGTCAAAATCCGAGATATACAGAGCCTATTGTCGATATTGGGAAGAAAATAACTCTACACCTTTAAGCACCTGGACATTCTATGAAACCTTCTATGACCTGAACGTTGCATTGTATCGACCGCGTAAAGACCAACGCGATCTTTGTTGTTCTTATGAAGTTTGTCAAGTGAGCGTTCATGAATACAATCTTCACATTCAAAGGAAACCAGTGCGCAGGCAGAGAAAATTTTAGATAAGGAGAGCGCAATAGTGGGGAAAATGCTATGCTTTTACCATGAACCTGCAAGAAGTTAAACAGTGTCTTGCAATTCCTGCAGGTGCCCTATATTTTAAAACAAAATTAACTGTGCATAATTTTACCATCTACAATATGCCGACACATTAATGTTCTAATTACTGGTGGCACGAAGAAGAAGGAGACCTTTCAGTCTTCCCGTTTTTTGGTATTCAGATGTCTGCTGTTACCAGAACAGAAATGCTATTTTATCCAATGCTTTGTTACATTTGTGCAGAGATAACAATGTAGATATTACTCAAAAGTACCTGGAAAAGGGACACACAGAAATAGAATGTGATAGTACTTATAGCATAATCGAAAGAAAACTAAAAAATAAAAAAAAATATTGTTCCTAGCGAGTATAGTCGGATTACGGAATAAGAAAGAACGAAACCTTTTCCTCTTGATGCAATTTACGTTACTCATGATGCATTTGGAAATTACGCTAAAAATACATTTAAAATGTACCACTCAATCCCTCCTGGGAAGAAACCCAACGATCCTACAGTAACTAAATTCGGGTTTTAAAATATCAAGCCGATGATGATTTTAAAGAATTACCCGTAAGAAAAAAAATCATGTGGTTATCCAAAATTACGCCACAAAGGAACATTGAAAATTACGAAAACTAAATGGAAGCATCTACAAGCTCTGGAAAAGCAACTTCCAGTTGATACGCACAGCTCTTACGATCAGCTTTCCTATGAATAATTTCTAGGTATTTAATGCAACAGTTTTTTTTACTCCAAAAGTAAGTTTAGGTTCATAATTTTGTGTTATCTTCATAGGAACTTTCTAATAAACTCATTTATGCAATACAAACTATCTTTCATTTATCTCGTAATACCAAAAAGAAATAAAACGTATCGGCCAAAAAAAAAAATAGCAGCCATATTTTCATTTGTATAATACTACCCAAATATATGAAAATGTATAATAATTACATACCAAAAAATGACATAATATAATGCAACATGTACCAACCAATGCGTTTTTTGCTCTTCCTGTAAAAAGTGCTGTTTGTCAGACACGTATTATTGCATCTAAGCCGTCAATATACAATCGAAGAAATGTCCAAGCGCGGCAAGATTTTTCAGAGAGAAAACGAAGGGAGCCTCAAAAAATCACTCATAAAAGATGTGTTACATGCCTTTTTGGGTCTAGCTATTCAAACAAGAGCAACTAGAAACAAGCACGTACCCATCACCGTGTTAAATGATGCAACCTTATGTGGGGACAGATATCGCGAAACAATGTCAATGAATAGATTTCAAGTCATCAGTTCATGATTGAAGTTTAATTGCCGCGAGACAACACAAGAACGCTTAGTACATAATATACTTGCTTTAGTGTCTGAGGTTCCTAATGAACAAATCCCAAATAAACCATCAACCCGGTTCATACACAACTATTGATGAGCAATTGGTTGGCTTTGGTGTGGGTTTCGCATATACATACCTTCCAAACCCAATAAATACGGGATTAAATTGATTCTCTTGTGTGACCGAAGTACTAAGTACCTAATAAATGGCATCTCTTACAATGGAAAGGGTTGTTTATCAGCCAACCTCCCTGTAAGTTCTTACTTACACCACTTAAACCATAAAAAAATTCATTGACAAATCTTTTAAGAAACGGCCAGTGGGTTCTTCACTTTTTCTTCACAAAGAAGACATTACAGTAGTATCTGATAAACAAAAGTTGTGGGTCGAAATACCAAGAGATGGCGTGTTAGTCCTTTTTTATAATATGATAAATATTGCCTGCATTAACTCCTACGTTTATGTCCACATACTTTTAAATTAGGAAAAACTCGACCCCTATCAAGGTTTTACTGCATGCTCTTACTGTCGACACAGTTGACAGAACTTTGGATGCACAAAAGACATGCTCTACGTACTCCCAAAGCTTTGAGAGTAGTAATCTGCAAATGTCTAAAGATCCCCAATCAGGATATTCGAGAGAGGGAGAATATCCCTCCAGAACAAATCAGGAAAAAAAATTGTAGTCATTGTCCATCAAGAATCAGTAGAATGCCAAAAAGGAATCGCTTTAGAAATTACGATAATCAATAATGCTCTTCAATTTTTTTTGTTTTTATGTTCAAAGCTATACGTATTTTCTTTTTTTAGTTTTTCTAATCAGCAATGTATCAAAGTATCAATAGTGTATCAAAATACAAAACACGTTTTATTTATATACGAGGGCGTATTGACAAGTAATGGCTCCATCGCTATAACTATTATAATGACGGACCAGGCAGTCCCAAAAGTGGTTATTCGTGTACTGGAACTCTTTGTGAATCAGTCACCCTAGCGGAAATTTACAGCAGCATCGTTTCTGCGGAAAACAGTAGAAAACACGACGGACTACAATGATGTGCGGTTAAAACAACGAACTGTTATCGAATTTCTTACTGCGGAGAGATTAGCGCCTATTGATATTCATCGAAGGATAAATGCTGTCTACCGTAATTCATGTGTTGATATGAGTACTGTTAGGAGATGAGTAAATACAAACGAAAATACAGTCTCCATCATCAGTCGCATAGTAGTCGACCAATGTCGGCGTGTAGTAAAATTCAGGTTGTTTGCGTAGATCAACTGGTTCCTTAGTATCGACAGTGTAAACAAACTGATCTTGCCAATATGGTGAGTATTTCGTCCTCACGCAAGTCTGAAAATGCGTACAGCCTAGAGAAGCTTGGAATTCAAGACGTTTTACCTCATCCACCTTATAGTCCAGATCTTACGCCTTGTACATTTTTCCTCTATCTGAACATTAAGAAACATCTTAATGGTATGAGTTTCTCTTTGGATGCAGAGGTGATAGAGGAGGTGCGGAAATGGTGCCGTACCAAGACTTCAGACTTCTCCGCGATGGACTTTTTAAAGCGTAATACGTTGACGTAAATGTGTCGCTGTTAACAGCGATTAAGTGGAAAACTGACTGTGTTGGTGAATAGGTGACAGTTTAATCATTTCACACTAATACGTAAACAATATATCCATTCCTAATAAAGCTATAGCGATGGAAGGATTACTTTTCAATACATCCTCGTTCAATTTTGGTATGTATTTTCTGGAGTATACGTCTTCGAGACGTAAAGGGTTACTTAAGCGAAAAAAATACACAGGTTTGCGTAAGGATTAAACAAGCGGTAAAGTGTACGTCTCATCAACAAACGCCAAACAGCGATATAAGTAACGCTAATGAGATCTTTTCAAAATAACCGACATGAACTAAGATATAAAATATCGCCTACATAAGATGGGAATAAAAACAAAAGTAATTAACTCTAGGACTTTTCATACTTGAACTTTCAACAATATAATCACATTTACTAATAGTTACACGTTCTTTTCTTCGACCAAATTCTACTTAAAAGGTTCACTGAAGTCATATTATTGTTATAAAAATGCTTACGCTTAATGGTACTTACTATCACATCTTGTAGCTGTAGACTTTGCAGATAAGCATCTGGTTTCGCTTAGCTTTACCAAGGTATCCGTAAAGTATAAAAGGTTAGTACGGCTTACATTTACCCTATCAGCTATTCATCAAGTCAATTAGGCTTTGTTATCCATTTATATAACCTCAATATCCGGCAGGTTTGAACCAGCCAAATTGTATGTGGATCGCATATAGTATAATTACTCCTATCGTACTATATTGGATTGCATATTCCTTGTTCATCGTATAACTAAAATACTACTGGAAACCTTAGATAAACGTTTCTATATTCCTATACATAATTAACTTTGTATTTATTGTATTATATTGTATTTGTTTCCATACAGTTCAATTTTAATAACCGTAAACAATACCTTTATGTAGAGGTTTTGTTAAAGTTTTCAGTGAATTTTTTAGATGTTCTGTACTACTTCCGTGTAGATTTATGTCTTATTAAGTTTAAATAAAACTTGACGCACATCGAGTTTGGCTTATTTACACTACTTTGTGGCTTTTAAAGGAAAGAGATGAAAACGCATAAATTCATCTTAAGCAATTCTTAAGAGTACATACCACATAGATTTATATAAAATACAAATATAAAAATACGCCATTTAAATACCGTAAAGCTAAGCATTTGAATTATGTGTAATAATGGTGAAGGTTTACATTATCATATTTCACAATGAAAATATGTATATGGAGTAAAATATTATAACCAAATTACGCACGTATTACTGACAGAAAGTGCTCAAAACAGAATTGGAATCGCTAGGTTAATGCTTTGAGATCTCGTATAAAACCATGGAGAGGATTTTAACCAGAAAAATTAGACAATTAGACAAATAAAGATTTATGTATGTATGTATGTAGACGTTGCAGTATACTGAGACGTAAGTATTCTGTGGCAAACCACACGATTGTAATAATAGATGATAAAAAATATTTCATGCTGTCGTGTTCAGCAATAGAAGGCAACCATGTAATTTATAATTCTTTTTTTTTTATTTAACACCATTGGTGTTTACATGATTAAAACTGGTCTGCAAGACCAACCATTAATTTGTTTCTGATATATCTTAATAACTAAATACTTAGGAACTATAGTCCATCCAATGATGTTCTGTAGATTGTCCTGGCTGTTCGTTTACACACTCACTCGCGCACTGTGCTCTTCTTTTACACAGTCACTATACACAAGCTCGGAGGGTTTAGTCCTCTTCAGTCTTCGAACAGTATGTTGTCTGTCAAGTAGCTGAAGGGCTTCTGTGTTTTCGTGAAGGAGTAGCCTGGCTTCATGTTTACCGGCAAACTTCTTGATTTCTTCCATGACCATAGGAATGCCTAGATCTCGATGCAAGTCAGCGTTGCGTATATACCAAGGTGCGTCTACTATGTTGCGCAGTACCTTGTTCTGAAATGTTTGTATTATTTTTATATTACTGTTTTTGGTGCAACCCCATAGTTGTATACCATATAGCCAGACTGGCTTTAATATCTGGTTGTAGATCAAGATCTTACTGTGTATTGGCAATTTAGATTTTCTCCCGATGAGCCAATAGAGTTGTTTATGTTTCAGTCTTAGCTGGTTTATTTTCTTTTTCACATGTTCGTTCCATCTAAGTTTGGCATCTAGTGTCATGCCTAAGTATTTAGCATTGTTCTCATATGGTACTGCAGTGCCGTCGATGTTCAAAGATGGTGGATCTTTTAATCTTCTGTTCGTGAAGTTGACATGGATAGATTTTAGCTCATTAAGCTTAATTCTCCATTGTTTCGTCCAGTTTAATACTGTGTTGCTGGCTGCCTGTAAACTCCTAACGGCTACCTCTTGATCTGTGTCTACTGTCAGAAGTGCAGTATCATCCGCAAATATAGCCACTGTGATTCCTTCCAGATCCGGTAAGTCACAAGTATAAAGCAGGTAAAGGATAGGCCCCAGTACGCTACCCTGAGGTACTCCCGCATTTACCTCTTTTAGTTCTGAATATTCGTTTTCTTGTTTGATCTTGAACAGTCTGTCGGAAATGAATGATGTTAATATCTTCACATATTTAACTGGGAGCATTTGATTCAGTTTAAATATCAATCCTTCATGCCAAACCTTACCAAAGGCTTGGGCGACATCTAAGAATACCGCTGAACAGATCTGTTTTTCTTCCAGGGCGCGTTCTATTAAATCCGTGATTCGGTGCACTTGATCTATCGTTGAGTGTTTTTGTCTGAATCCGAATTGGTAATTCGGTATTAAGTCACCTTTTTCTATCAGCGGCTTGAGTCTCTTGAGAAGTAGCTTTTCAAATAGTTTTGACACGATTGGCAATAGGGAGATAGGTCTGTAAGACTTGACATCGTTAGGCGGCTTACCTGGCTTTGGCAGCATAATCACCTCTGCAACTTTCCAACATGCAGGAACATGTTGAAGCCTTAGGGCTGCATTGAAGAGATAAGTGAGCATGACTATGCCTTTCCTTGGCAACTGCTTCAGGATTTCTCCAGTGATTAGATCATATCCTGGTGCCTTTTTTGAACTTAGATTACTTTTTATTTCTTTAGCTATTTCTTTTGGTGTGACTGGAGGAATGCTCTCTGTTCTTGGATTAGTTGTGTTGCACAAAGTGTTGTGCCCTTGCGCAACTTCGTTAGGTGTGAAGACGGTTGCTAGGTATTCTGCAAGCAAGTCGGTCTTTTGTTGGTTTTGGCCCATAGGCCATTTTCGGTCTTAACTGGTGGTATTGACGATATCGGTCTTTTTATTCTCTTGGTAGCTCTCCAAAGCGAGTAATCGGTTTCTTCCTCTGCCGTTAAGTTTTCCAGATAAGAATTGAGCATTTGTTCTTTTAGCTTTTGTATTTCCCTTTTGAGCTGTTGTGTTTTATTGTTGAGAATGGTCTTGTCTGAAGGGTCTCGCGAGTGTTGCCATTTCCTTCTGGCTTTCTTCTTCTCCTTGACTAATTGTCTGATTTCTATTGGGTAGTTTGTACCTTTGGTTTTGTACGTGACTTCCCTTGTATTATTGTATGCTGTTACCTGTATGAGTTTGGTAAAGTTTTCGACTTCGATTTCTAGTTCCTCGTTTGCTTTTAGGCTAATGCGCAAGTTGATATTTTTCTCTAACTCTATTTTAAAACTTTCCCAATCTGTGGTTTTGTTCACTAGTGCTGGTCGAGTTTCCTTTTTTATTATCTTCTCACTCAATGTCATAATTACTGCTGAATGATCAGATTCTAGGTCGAAGTTTTCCTCGAGCTCCATAAAGTTTGGTGAAACTTTTCTTGATATGAAAAAGTCCAACAAGTCTGGTATTTTATTGATGTCGGTTGGCCAATATGTAGGCTTACCTGTGGTATGATAATTGCATCCTATTTCTTGAACAGCTTTTCTTAGTTCGCTGCCCTAGGTGGTGGTTAGGCGTGAACCCCAGTCAACATGTTTGGCGTTTAAGTCTCCACCAATGATGAACCTTTCGCCTGGGTGTTGAAGGAGAATTTTATAATCTTGTTGCTTAAGATTGTGCCTGGGTGGACAGTAAACTGCTCCAACTGTGAGCGTTTGTTTGGTGGACTTGATCCCTACCACGGTAAGTTGCATATCAGCACGTTGTAGATGACATTCCTCAGAGTGGTTGATGGATTCCTTGATGACAACGGCACTTCCATCTTTTGCTCGATTATCTGGATGGATTGTATGGTATGTTTTGTATCCACTTATTTTTAAATAACTTTGGGTTGTCATATGTATCTCTGAAATGAGACATACATCTATGTTCTGGAGGTTGAGGAAAACTTCTAAGGAGTGTTTTTTGACAAGAACGCCGTGGCATTCCATATGGCAATTCGTAGGTCTCTTTGGTCCATGAATTTATTTCTGCTTGGGGATGGCACCAGTGTTTCTGGCTTCTAGCTTATCAAGTCGGTTGTTTACTTGATTTATAGATTTCATCATATCCTGCAACATTTGCATTATGGACGGTTCAGTTCTTCCTGTAGAGTTTTTCTCTTTGATTTTGTGCTGTTTGCGCGTATGATACTCCATATTTAGTTTTGTTAGAATCGAAAGTCCTTGGTTGAGGTGTCGTTGTACTCTTGGTTTTTAGGGTGTTATTCCTTCTTTTTTGTAGTTCTTTAAACACTACGCATCCCCTGTAGCTGGCAGGATGGGCTCCAGAGCAGTTTGTGCATTTTGCAGGGCTGTCTTTTTCTTTCTTGCAGTCCGCTGTCCAATGTTCTCCTGCGCACTTTACGCAGGTGGGAGTGTGTCTGCAGAATCTTCGGGTGTGCCCGTATCTTTGGCATCTTTTACATTGCGGTAGAAGTTTATTGCTTTTTATCGCTTCGATTTTAACCTTCATGTGATTTAAATACCGTATTTCAAATATTTTGTTTATGTCTTCAGTGTTTTCAAACTCCAGAACATATAACGGCAGTCGAGTATATTTCGTCTCGTTTTTCACTGTTGTCTTTTTAAGTTTCTGCGTTATTCCTTTTAGTTGATAACCTTTTTCTATTAATTCCTTCCCTATATCTTCAGCGTCGCAAGACACTTTGATCTGTTTATTATTCAACATACTGGTGTTGCAGTTGAATTTATTAATTTGTAGTTTATTTTTGATCTCGTCATAATTTTTTACGTTGCTTATTATGATCGGTGGTGGTTTTATGGTTTTCTCAGTTTTTTTTTTAGTTTTGGCTTCCGGGCTGCTTTCTGGTTTCTCTGGCGATTCAGTCGCCATACGCTTTTTTTTATTTTTGGATTTGGCTAAAAGCCAATCTGTTTCTCGGGCTACGAGATTATCTTCTTCGTCTGTGTTTGCTGGGCTGTACGTTTTCCTTTCTGACGGGTTCTTCTTGCATTTAACTGCAACAGTTTCTCGTTCTGTGCCTGTAATGAAATTACTTGCATTTTTAGTTGGTTGATCTCGTTCATGGCCTGTTGTAGCTGCATTTGCAGATTGTTGATAAGTATTCCATTATCTGGCACCTGTTGATTTGGTGGCATTGTAGGTGTTAAGATAACACCATTATTTTGGTTAATTCCTGGTAGTGGTTGTTGTACTGGGAACATGATATTTCGCGATAGTCTGACGACCCCGGCTACAGCCGCGGTCGCCGGATTTTACGCGTCCTCAATTCAGAATTTAATATTTCTTCCTATTATACGAGTAAATTTATCTATTTCGATGATAATTTTACATCAATGTAAATATAAATATACGGGTCAAAGGCCACCGCGATATCTACTTATTGTATTATTGTATACTAGTACAGGTAAATACTAATACAGGTAAATAGAGAATTATTGCATACAATTCCACCATTACAATTCTTTTACCTCCAAAATCGTCTTGTTTGTATGTAATACTCGCCTTTCGCAAACTATCACTAATCACCACTAAAGTAAAGTGAAGTGAAAACAATAGATTTGATGCGCGCAACGTTCACCGTACCAGGTACGACGTTCGAATATTTATAATTCTGATACACAAATTGTTCAAATGGGGTAAATTTCGAGCTAAGGCAAAATTTGCTGACAAACTTCTGGTGCGCGACTTCTGATGCTAAAACTTAAGCGCCTGTTTGTCGAGTTAGAGGAGAAGCAACGCTTGGTGAGATTTATTCAAAGATGCTTACCAAATCTGCCCACATTACCAGCACCACTATATGTCTGGGCTTAACCTCGCTTCATGTCTCTATGACATGCGTATTCGGAAATAACGTGAATTATGTACTAAAAGAGGATATTCAGAAATTAATATACTATATACGTATCGATAACACAGTTTAAGCATTTTAAATTTTATTTTTTAATTCTTAAAGCTTATTTGGCTTTGTATTAAGAAACTTTATAAAGAAAAGGTATGTAAAATCTATACAAAAATGTTTTTAGCGATCAAATTACGCATCGTATCAAACAACTGCATAGAATACAATTAATTTATAACTTCAAAATCTTTGAAACATGCACCTGTTTCAGAAATATTTCATAAAAACCAAAAACCACTTGTAATAAATTTACACCAGTGTGTGTTTCCCAAAATTTAGTCAGCTCCAGGAGAAATCAAAGCAAGCTTACACAACAATTAAAGGTCTAATCAAATTTAGAAATAGTTTTTTTTTGTTAATAATTGTGATTGTTATTTGACAGTGAAAACACAATCTAGTATGTTTAATATAATTTTAATTTAAATTAATATGTTAAATTATTTTAGTATTTTGGTAACTTATCATATGATTGGTTATTTCAAATTCTAGGATGTTCAAGCTCTTCAAGTTAGTTTAATAATACTTAGCTTATTAAGGATCTAGTTATTATTTACTAAAACTAGAATCCATAGTTGGCTTTATACGTTTATGAACAACAGGCTGCGCTTTTCATAAATTTGTTCTAACATTTTAAACAAGATATTACCATTACTGAGGGTGATAACTGTAACTTTTATCGAAACGTATAGATTTGAATAAATATAAACACATAATACACCATTGAAAACTCAAAAGCTAAATATTGAAATTATCGATTAAAAACTCTTGCCTCGGCTTTGGCACAAGCATTATTACGAAAGTAAATTGCAACTATTTTAATTTTTTCTTTTTTAGAAGAAACCGTTTGAATTTAGAAGACAACCACGATCTTACACTGTGTATTATAAGATTATTTAGAGATGTTCTCACTTTGTATTGTCATTAGTTTACTCAAATTTTTTGCTTTGGAAATTTAATGTAAGCTGCAGTTTCTCAGCAACAAATCGATCGAATTAAAAAAAAATGAGACGTTTGTACCGTTGTGCATGTTTTTATTATTGTTTACAACTCTATTAGTAACCATACACGGAAGACGTTCAAAATAGATTATTTTTTCATGTTGCATACCAAACATTTTTAACTGGATGTACAAAAAAAAATCTCTTAAAACATCATCCATTTTGAATTTTATGGCTGAATTTAAAATATTTGTATGGTTCAAACGACGGTTAACTACTGTGCGGATGCAGAAAAACTATAATTTAAGGAAAGTAACACAAATTTTGCAAGGGATTCACAAAGTTAAAGTATGTCAGTTATTTAGTAAATGTACCAGAAAGTATTGAATGTACTCAAACAATAATGATACATATGTGGATTTATCTAAATGCACTGATTTTTGTTATGTGCAGAAAAATGTGAAAACGTTCACAACATAAATAATGGTCTTGATACTGGCCACAATAGCATTAATGAGTTATGCCTAAATAAAAAGAAATGGGCACAATTATCATTATTACAAATTTTAATTATACAATGGAAGATTAATGTTTACGCCAGTAACTGCACAAGTTTCATTAACAAAAACAGCTGTAAGGGTGTTAGTCATTAGGTTAATAAAGAATGGATAAAATTAATACATTTGAATATATTTTTAATGTTGCGTAGAATCAACCAACTATACTAAATTTGTTTTAATAAAAATAGGAATTAAACTCATAAATTTGAAAGAAAATAATAAATTAATATAGTAAGCTGCCAACTCCACCAATACTTATTGGATTAGTCTAAAGGAATTTTTAAAAACTAATACCCGGTTAATATTTTATTAAAAAAAGGTTTAGTCGCATCTTAAGCACTAACATTAATCCTGCATAATATTCTTAAATATGTTACATCGTAGAAATATTTTACAAAAAAAGTTAAAGTATTTTTTGCTATAATGACCCCGACGTAAGGTCCAGTCGATTTAGATTCTGCGATAAATATACCGGTCTTCCCTACGTAAGTCCAGATTGCGGTTCGCAGTCATCTCAGTTGACACCGGGCCGTAGAGAAGCTCCTTTTGTTCTCGCCGGCCCCTGTCTGAATACCCCCCGGTTTAGGTCAGGTCGGTCTTAATGAAAAACGAACGTTGTTTATACCACCAAATATTTTACCAGTATAAAATTTGTATTTAAGTTCAATGCAATTTAGCTTTCTACCTTAAATGTAATTTGCTTTTTATAAAATTTCGTTACTTAAAAAATCTTAAGATAAATGAGGTCCGGTGAATCTTGATTCAAGTAACGGGATAAAACTTGTTGATACAATGCGGCAGCGAGACAGGTTTGTGATACAAACAGTTATAATATTACGATTTGACAAAAATGCTGAAATTCTTCTATGATTAAACTTTAAAGATTCCTTCTACCGCTTGACGGAAAAAAGTAAAGGTCAGGCAATTAATATTATAAACTTTAAAAGTAACTAACTTTTTAGTCGAACCCTTATAAACGATTTTAAGCTTTATCGCATCATTGATGATTACACATGTTACATAAGAGAAGTTTGAGGCTTTTCGTCACGTTGTATTGAAATTCTGCTCATCCATCATAGGTTTCAATACATCATAACGTCTTTCTCACAAGACTTCAATCATCGCACTTCACTACGCACTGTCACATGATGTCATAATTTTTATGATTGAAACAGTTTTTTACTCTGAATATTTACATCAAGGCATATCAAAACCATTAACGAAGGTAAATGTTATAATTGAACTCTACTGCTTGACGTTATCATAACGAGGAGGGAAGAGTTTACAAATATGAAAAAAACCATAAACAGATTTTTATACAACCGCAATCTAGATATTTTATATTGACATTACAAAATTACCAACAAACTGTCCTTTTGAAAAAACTGTATTCATATATTATTTCGGATGAAAATAGTGAACGAGCAAAGCTAACGTTTTTAATTCGAGTAACACTATACAGCTGCATGGTCTCTATTCTATTCAATCTTTACAATTACATGGGTACATAGGAACATATAGCGTTTGTGAAGGGTGAGATTAACTGTATACAACTATTCTTTTACGTTCTTAAATCTTGTTTTATTCAATAATAAAATAAGAGAAGAGACGATAAAAGTTCAACAAAAGATAACAATAGCAACTTTTTCAATTTAGGTTTATTTCAACCATTTTTTAATAAAACAAGCTGAAGATGGTTTAAACGCAAACTTTCGAAACATATACTTTAATTTCCACTTTGAACATAATTGTTTTACAGCGGCCTGAAAGGAAATAAATCTAACAATAGTGTTTCTTTAGTTATGCG
Organism: Vesta saturnalis; assembly: GCA_036346205.1. Classification (NCBI taxonomy): domain Eukaryota; kingdom Metazoa; phylum Arthropoda; class Insecta; order Coleoptera; family Lampyridae; genus Vesta; species Vesta saturnalis. The sequence goes on from JARFJB010001371.1 coordinate 1,252,619, forward strand.
TAGGAATTATGGTAAATAATGTATACTACTTGTTACATTTATTTGCTTTGAAATACACTACTTATAATTTATAAAGAAAAATTGAGATAATTGCGTAAAGGATGAATGCCGAAAGTGTTGGAAATTGATTAAGCGTGTCAAAATTTTGCACCAACCGATTTTTTTTTAAATCATAATATACGTGTGGATGAATAAATAAATGATCAGCTAAATATCACAACATAGGATCATTTATTTGTAAGGCAAATCCTCGTTGAGGAAACATAAAGATTATTTTACGGGTGTTTTTACGCCTAGTTATTAAAGATAATATGTGAAATCTGCATAAGTAGTGGTTTTAGTTGCAAGGAATTAGAAAACGTTTTATTTGAGGAAAGTTGATGGATTGAGATGAAGTATTATTTTCTGAAAACGTAAAAGTTGAGTATGTACATTGCAGTCTTATATTTTCATACTGCGCTTGTAATTTATTAACTCCATGAATTAATAGAAAATTATTCAGATAGGTGGACTTAAACTGCAAATAAATTTGAATTTCTAACGTAACTAATTTGTTAGTTTAATCTAGCCTTGCTTGTCGAGTTTCTGTTATGCTCAGTTGACATTACAATCAAACAGGAAAATGATCTGAAAAGTTTATATTTATATATTTATCACAAGGAACCGCTTATTATGTTAATATAATAGTATTTTTAAAAGTGGTTTTGGGTTTTTTATACGTAAGTTACATTCACAATCGCTTGTAATGAATGCATTAGAAATTCGAATTTCGCGCTGTGACATTAAATTGTTGTTGTTTATTTGAGTGTAAATATAATTAATATTAAGATGAAAAGCTTGAGTTTCTTTCGACGATTATTTAAATATTAAATTAGAAAGCTTTAAAATAAACGCGGTAATTTGCGAGTCATAACAATCTTGTAAACGGGAGCAAATAGAGACGCTGTCATAATGACGTGTATTTGTTAATCAGTCGCATTAAGTAAGCGATCAGAGTTGGTTGAAAGTAACTAAACGGTTGGAAATCGATTTCTGCAGCTTAAGTTATGCTGCAATTAAAATTGTGAAATTATAGCGAAAATTCAGTAGCATTGTTTTAAGAGAATGTAAGTGATATTTTCCTTATTAATGTGAGGAAAAAACTAAAACAAATTAAAGTGTAAATATTATCAAGTTGGTGATAATAAAAAAGATTACGCAATAATTTACAATCGCGTTTTAAGTGCGTATTGAAAGTGCTCCCAGTTGATGTTTCGATAGCGAGTGATAAATATAAAATAAGACAATCGATCCAGTATAATAGATCGACATAAAAAGTGCAATAACCAAAAAAACATTCGTAATTAAAGCCATAGCCGTTCGTATCTCGCTTGCAGTTTGTCTCGCCCGCCGTTTGTAATTAAAACTGAACAATTAAGTAAAAATTGTATAGTGTAAATATATCAAGCAGTTATTTACAAAAATCATTAAATTGTGGGAAGCAAAATTAGAATCGTATTCATCCATAACAAAGGCATAAGAAAAGATAGAGAAAACAATGGAGAGCGGTTCCAGCTTGAGGACAGATAACGTCATCGACCTATGTGAGACCCGTCACACGCTATAATCCCAACTAGATGGTATCAGATTTTGGTTTCCTTTGAGTGGTTCTATAGTTCAATAAGCGTTAACTAATATAAAGTAAATTTTGCTGGCAAAAATAAGGAATAAAATAGTAGCTAGCTTGCAAAATGAATATTGATTTCAGAAGGGTGACTGATATTGTGTGGGAGTTTGCAAGAGTACGATGCAGAATATCTCCTCTAATCATAATAAATGCAGTTAAGCGACTATTAGTGAATTAATTTATGTAACCCTTAAACCATAATTCACATAAATAAATAAACCATTACATATCATACCCAATGTAATTTATTTACATGGCAATCTTGCTAGCGCAATAATTGCAACACGCCTTAATTAAGTAAGATTTTAAAAACATTTTACTCTGGTATCAATAAGTACTAACGTAAAAGCTAGCTTGCAGAACAAATATTGGCACAAGGAAGAGGGCCGATATTGTATAGTAGCTTTAAGTGTTTGCAATGTAGCATAGAAGAGGGTGGGAGAGGATAGCTCCTCTAATTATAATAAATGTAGTTGAGGAAATATTAGTGAATTAATTTCAAGCTAGCTGAAACTCCAAAAAAAAATCAACACAATACAATACATAACTACAAAAATTTCCTTTACATCCCGTTCCTGGTGTTCAAAACATTATTCCTTTGCATTTAACTAAGGTAATTTAGTCAATAAGAAAGAAAAGTGTTAAGAAATGATAATAATAATAATAATAATAATAATAATAATAATAATAATAATAATAATAATAATAATAATAATAATAATAATAATAATAACAATACTAAAAGACGAGGAAATGATAAAAAAGTTTGAGGAAAGACGAACAGTGAGCAGACCGACTATTATAAGAGCCCTATAAGCTATAAAAGAAATGAATATACACTTACCGACATTAATAAACCTTACACAACCCGAGACACCGCCATGGATAGTGCCTGAATTAAAGATTATATTAGACTTGAAAAACCTAAAAAAGAAAGACACGTTACCGTCAACCTACCACAAGAACATCACAATAATTGTAAATCAATACCCAAGGCACAGAAAAATATACACTGACGGGTCAAAGACAGAAGATGGAGTTGGTAGTGGATTATCTGTTGATGGCATAGAACACAATTGGTCACATAACACCATAACAAGCAGTTTGACAGCTGAGCTATACGCAATTTGGCAGGCGCTCCTTCTATGTAGACACTATACCAATGAAAAATACATTATCCTTAGTGACTCATTATCCGCCATAGAATTAATAAGAGAACAAAACTTTACAAGGAACCCTCTAATAATTATGATCAGAGAACAAATACTCAGTCTATTAAAGATTCCCAAAAATTTTATTCTGATGTGGATTCCAGGACATACACATATAGAGGGAAACAAACGAGCAGACACAACTGCAAGAGAAGCTGCTACTACAAGAACTCAAGACGTTACAACAGTAGCACCACAGGATCTAAGACAACACCTAAAATCTAAAACAATGTCTGAATGGCAAACAGTGTGGAACCAATCAAACACTAGGTTATCAAAATCTAAAACAAATATAAAAATGTGGAAACCTAATAATCTTACAAGAAGGGATGAAGTTGTTGCAGCTAGGATCAGAATAGGCCACACGAACATAACACACCTAGAAATATATGCAATCAATGTAATGTACACATAACATTAGAACACATTTTTGTAGAATGCCCTTTGTACAAAAATATCAGAACTAGGCTGAAACTGAATAATAATCTGGAGGACATAATAAATGACAATGAACATAACACACATCAATTCCTTAACTTCCTTAAATATGCAAATTTGTATAAACACATTTAAACATAACCTAGTAAGCATACAGATATGCAAGTAAAACGGCCATAAGACCATAGCAGTCGGCGCCATTTAACCATTAAAAGAAAGAATAATAATAATAATAATAATAATAATAATAATAATAATAATAATAATATATAATAATAATAAAAATAATAAATCATGTTTGAAATGTTTGAAATGTTTATTTGTCATAAGTATAAATGTTTTAGGTTCGACCAAGTTACAGAACCTATCGGTCGGGTCCATTCTTACAGTAACACAGTTTACAATATATAATTTATATTAGTTGAATGCATTTGTATTTATACGTATTGTTAGTCTGACGTGATAACTTTAGCTACATGCGATAAAATTATTGAAGGGTGTGTGTAAAGTGTGTACACGTATTTTTCGTTTTTTTTTTTTTTAGGTTACATTGTGTCTATTATCCATTGTCTAGTTCTAGTTTTAAATGAAGAGATTCCAGGTAAGTTTTGTATCTCCGTAGGCATGGTGTTAAAATCGTAGGTACTAAGCATTAAATTGCTCGTTTGCCGTATTTATTGAAATAAAAGGGTACTGCATATGTTGTTCTTCTAGTTTGATAATTATGTTCTAATCGAATTTTACATTGATCATTATCACGGTAAGTAATTGCGTTCAGATAGGTGTAAAATCCTTTTGGTGTTAGGGTCTTTGTTTTGTGTAAAATGGTTTTGATGTCTAGATGCTGATAAATGTGAGTAACCGTATTTGTAAAGATTCCAGTCTTCTAGTGTGTACTGCATCGGCACATCCCCATATTCGTACTGCGTATCTTATAGTAGACTAAATCATGGCTTTATACACGATTTCCATAGTTTTGTTGTTGGCAAATTTACTTAGTAAGTAAAAACAACCAGATAATCGTTTTAGTTTCAAGTGTACTTATTCAATATGTCTGTCATATAGTAACTTTGAGTCAATCGTAACTCCAAGGTATGTATACTCATGTACTCTTTCTAGTTTAACGCAGTTGCAGATGGACAAGTTTTGAACTATGAAACAATTGAAGTTATGCATGATGATATTAACTTTGCTAATTTTATCCATGTGCGATGTGGAAAAAGCCATAATTTTAGTTTTCTCCGCGTTGGTATATAGATTATGGGTGTACATCCATCTGCAGACGTTATCAAGTTCGTCCTGTATCACGCGTTCACAAATTTGAATAACAATAATAATAATAATAATAATAATAATAATAGTAATAATAATAATATGGGGGGCAAAATCCTACTCTCACCTCCACGTCAGTGCTCCCTGGGCAACATGCTCATCATGGCAAACGAGAGAGGCTTACACTCGACCATCAGAGTGTAAGAAACCGTAATCTGTAAGAGGCTGCAACGACCACCAGGAACACACAATTATTGCTTGGTGTACGCAGTGCTCTGAGGACCGAGGGTCTTGGCTTAACCGCCCGGACCGCGTGGAAGGAAACCACTATAAAAAAAAACCCTAATCCCAAGGTTGGCCGTGCTGAGGGGATGGATGGCTGGGGGTAGATCAGTCACTAGCGGCCAAACCTCGAAGAAAATGGCGAACTTCGTTGTATATAGCTTTACTGTAGTATGGAGCACTACTGCAGTGGACATACATTTCTTCCAGTTTCGTGGGAACAAAATGAACGTTTCCTCAATTCAACAAGAGGACCCATCCTCTGAAATGGGAGCGGTTGGGGCACCGCTATCGCAGAGTAACCCCCAAACCCCTGTTGTAGAAAGCAGGATTGGGAGCCAGGTGACGGTTTCATCCCGGTATTTGGTCGTTAAGAGAAAAGATGGGCTCAACTTCGATAAGGTGAGTCCATTCTTGATAAGCAATGCGTTATATAGTGTATTTGGAGACTTGAAGATGATCAAAAAAATAAAGGATGGGATACTGATAGAAACCCGAACAGAGAAACAGTCTAAATTCATACAAGACACGAACATCCTTATGGGACTGCTTGTAGATATTGTGCCACATAGCACAATGAATAGGTCACGAGGTGTCATCTTCTGTCCAGACCTACTTAACTGTACAGAAGAGGAGATAAGGAAGGAAATGGCAGACCAAAAAGTTATTGAGGTACGACGATTAAATACGCGAAGGTACGGTATATTAAAGACACGCCGAACCACGTTATTACCTTCGATACACCGGTTCTACCCAAAAAGATAAAGGTCGCTTTCTATTCATTAGAAGTACGGTTGTATGTTCCAGCTCCGTTGAGGTGCTTTAAGTGCCAGAAGTATGGCCATACATCCGTTAGATGTACATTAGAACAGGTGTGTATATGCGGAAAATTGATACATGAAGGATATCCGTGTGAGGAACCGCTCAAGTGTGTGAATTGCGGGGGCAACCACACTGCGCGTTCACAGATATGTCCTGTGTATAAGCAGGAGGTTGCCATCCAGGAATTAAAGGCAAAGGAAAGCTTAAGCTATTTTGATGCTAAGAAATTGGTAGTTGCGCGCACCCCTAATCAGGGGATATCATATACCCAAATGGCAATACGGAAACCGGAAGTCGGTCTCTTAGTGAAGGAGCTGATTCGGAGTTAGTCAAAGCCTTAAAAAGTGAATTTGTTATCCCTAAGGAGATGACACCAAACATAAAAACTGGAGAGCACAGTATATCTGCGACCTCTAAAATACAGCGTTCTCGAGCCGAGTCGGAATGCAGCTCGAAATCTGCAATGGTGGTTGTAGAAGCCGAGAAACGGGTACGAAGCGCCTCCACTATAAGTGAGGCGTCTGCTACCGACCGTATTGAGGATCCCTATTCTCAGCAAAAAAAGAAAAAAAGAGGATGGCAAAAGGGGAGACCCAAACTGCCACCCAAGACGTCAGATGTGACCTCCCAGCAATCTGCTGGTGGGGAATCACAAAAGTCATAAATCTGTGATAAAGTTAGTGATACAAATCTGTGATATTTTTGAGTAAAGCATCGTTTGCCTAATTATCTGTTTGTCCTTTGTTCATATACTTACCTGTTTATTTATTTATCTATGTGTTCTTTTAACTGTTTTGTCTTATTTAATTATCTTATCAATGGATAAAGTCCTTCAATGGAACGTTAGAGGGATTATTCAAAAGTATTGCGACGTTTAGCTCCTTATACAAGAGCACAATCCAATGTGTTTCTGTATCCAAGAGACCCATCTCAGGCAAGAACAACCATATGTTCTGAGAGGGTACAATGTGGAACGAAAAGAACCGCAGTTGCGTCAGAGAGGCAGGGGAGGAGTAGCTATACTGATGAGAAGCGACGTCGTATATGATAGATTACCTATCAATAGCCAGCTACAGGTACTGGCAGTCGCCATCGGCGGTAAGCTTAAGTTCACCCTTGCCAATATATACTTACCTGAATACAACTGGACGGTACAAGATCTCGAGGAAGTTGTACGTCAGCTACCAAAGCCGCTGATGTTGATGGGTGACTTCAACGCACATAATCTGCAATGAGGATCGCGGAAAACGGATTCAAGGGGACGTGTGATAGAGGGCTGGCTGGAGACAGACGATCTGGTCTTACTAAATACAGGTAAGCCGACTAGCTTCAATACCATCTCCAATACCGTAGAAGCCATAGACCTAACTATCGTGTCTAGTTGCTTAGCAACACGTTTTACCTGGCGAACGATAGAGGACTTACATAACAGCGACCACTTCCCTATCATCACAGAAACATGCATACCGACCCCGGCGCAAAATATGGCGAAGAGATGGGATACGGCCAAGGCAGACTGGGAACGGTTCGCGTTCAACCTGCGCGCACCTGATAGCTTAGACGTAAGCTCTATCACCAATGCTATCGTGAAAGCTGCCGAGGCTAGCATTCCACTCACCAAAGGCAAGCTTCCAAGGCGTTCTGTCCCTTGGTGGAACGGTGACGTCAGCCAAGCGATCAGGGACCGGAAGTCTGCCTTCAACAGATTCCGAAGAACCCCCACCATAGAAAACCTGATCACCTTCAAAAGGCTGACGGCAGAGTGCAGACGAGTGGTACTGAAATGCAAGCGCGATACATGGAACCACTACACTTCTACTATAACGCCAACATCTGAAATACGTGAAGTGTGGAGAAAGGTTAGCGGCATGGATGGCAAACGTTCTCTGCAAGACCATCCACATTAAGAACCTTGAATAGCATACATGCGTATGGAATAAGACTGGCCACAGGGGCATATCGAACCAGCCCACACTCAGCTGTGTTTGTTGATGCAGGCGTTCCTCCATTATGCATACGCTACCAACAATTACTACTCACCTACTATTCAAAAATCAATATCTTAAAAAACCATTTGAACCATGATCTAATAAGTAATGACACTACAAGAATATGAAAAACGGCCAACTATAATCAGACCAGCACTGGTACGAGCAGCTGAGATTATTACAAGGAATAAGTTCCAAGCCGTGACCATGGAAGACAATCATCCCCAATAAATACCAACAAAACTCAACAAAAGTAAACGGGAAGTTAAAATTAACACACAAAATATGTGGCAACAAGAATGGAATGGAGTAAATACACAACTACAAAAAATCAAGAGAGACGTGAAACCCTGGAGAGTAGTAAGTCAAGACATAAAACAATTGGAAGTTACACTAACGAGAGTGCGAATAGGCCACACCAATATGACTCATTCCCATATACTAGGCAGGAGAAAACAAAGTATGTGCGACCTATGCAATACACACCAAACAGCAAAGCACATATTATCAGAATGCACAAAATACGAAGACATAAAAAAAAACTAAGATTAAAGGATGCAATGGAAGATATTTTCAAAGATGACATGGAGCATGTGAATATACTACTCCAATTTTTAAAAGAAACTGGATTAATTAACAAACTTTAAAATTAAAACCTATGGAAATGGCAATGACCGTAGCAGTTATGCCAAAAAAAAAAAATAAATAAAAAAATAATAATAATAATACCTAAGGATTGAACTACCTACTAGGCGCGTCCCCAGGTGGCGGGTAGGGGAACGACCTTGAAAATGATCGTAAGTGATGCAAGGCTAACACCGAAATATGAGCTCGTGGCCTTAACCCGCCACCGTTAGCTCTACCGAATACGGTGTCGCGGACCAGTTCACGTAGGGCCTCGTATCTAATGAGGACAGGAATGGCAACCCTGCGTTCCCCATAGCTGGAAGTACACTTTTCTTATACTAGTCTTGAGAGGCTTCCGTTACTTTAACCCTTTCCTATCGGAACACTCTAGTTCTAACTCTTGATCTCTTCAGGCTCCCAGCCAAAGCTGGGAGACCCCTTCCTTTTCTTTCTACTCGTCCCAGGGCATGCACCGTCAAAAGTGTATACGGGTGTGGCAAGCTCGTGATGTCCTTGTTGGGAACGGCTGAGCGCTAGCCGTCTCCTAATACCGCAACTGCGAACTGTACTTCAGAGACTCTAACAGGGCGTGGCTAGGGAACGTCGTACAGGTAGCGGTCGGTGGTCTTGGCTTAATTGCTTGGACTACGAGGAAGGTAACCTCTATAAAATATCCCCCAATCCCAAGGTCGTTTGGCAGTTTTAGGTGCTAAAGGGATTGCGCGAAGGGATACCTAAGCGTGGCCAGGGGGAAGCCTGGTCTCTAGCGTTGAAACGCCTGTGGGGGTGGAGGCGCCCCGCCACAGTATTAAACGCCTTTCCATAGTAAGGGAGCACTGCTGTGGTGGACTGTATATTTCTTCCCGACTCGTGGGATGTCTTATGAGTTCTGCAAACGTAAATTCCGAGGACCCATCCTCTGAAATGGGCGCTGTTGAGGGACAACGTAAATTTTCCCCCAGTTATTCATTAATGGATCAGGTGAAGGCGGGCAATGTCCCTCGGTATCTGGTCATTAAAAGGGCAGACGCTTTAAATTTTGATAATGTTAACCCATTCAAGATCTCAAAAACGTTATACGGACTTATCGGAGAAATAAATTATTGTCGGAAAATTAAATCGGGGTTGCTGATAGATACCAAATCACATAAGCAAGCTAAGTTACTAATAAATCTAACAAAATTTGGTGATATAGATGTAGAAGTTGAACCACATCAAAGCTTAAATATAGTTAAAGGTGTAGCGACCTTTTAAATTGCTCCATCGAAGAGATATTGGAGAACTTACAAGATTAAAAAGTCATAGATATAAAACGAATTACTACAAGGAAAAATGGAGTTATAGCAAACACATCCAGCCTAATTCTTACATTTTGTAGCCAGAATCTCCCAACGCACATTAAAGTTGCAATTTACCGATTACCGGTAAGGTTATACATACCAGCTCCATTAAGATGTTTGAAGTGCCAACTTTTTGGCCATACATCTACATCATGCAAGAATGAACAAAAGTGTGTATGTGGTAAAACGCTACATACAGGCGAACCTTGCAAAAAACCTTTAATCTGTATAAACTGTAACGGAGAACACTCTGCAAGGTCGCTAGAATGTCCTAAATACAAGGAGGAGGCCGCAATACAAGAAATAAAAACTAAAAACAAGATCACTTACATCGAAGCAAAAAAGGAAGTACTCAAACATGTACCTCGAGGACCATCATATGCAACAATGGCTGCAACACCGCAAGGGGCCAAACAATTAAATATAGAGGAACTAGTAGCTACACTAGTACCAAAGCTAACAAAAGGAATAACAAATTTACTTAAAATAGAACAAACAGAAAAAAAAGAGAACGTAGTGCAGACTATTGTAAACGAGCCTGAAAGAATGGATTTTGAATCCACCGACAAAAGAAAAAGAATGAGTCAAGCCTCACTAGCTTCATCATCAAATGCTGATGATGATGAATTATTATACGATACCAGATTAAAACTTTTGTCACAAAAAAAAAAGAAAGGTTGGCCGAAAGGAAAACCACGAAAGGATCTGTGATAATCTCTGTGATAATTTAACTGTGATATATCTGTTTTTGTTTGTATTTATATGTTTTTAAGTCCGTTGTTTTTCATTATTTTAGTTAAACCAGATTTTTATTTATTAGATTGTATTTACACACATATATTTATATACAAATATAATAATTATGGATCATATCATCCAATGGAATTGTAATGGTTGCGCAAAAAGCACGGACGAATTGAAATTAATGATTTCTGAATGTAATCCAATTGCGGTAGCTTTACAAGAGACACACCTTAAATCCAATAACAGATTTCATGTAAACAAATATAATATTATTAGAAACGATATGCATACTAACATTAGAGCTAAAGGAGGTGTTGCTATATTTCTCAGAAATGATTGTATATTTAACCACGTAACGTTGAAAGTTAAAGTACAAGCTGTAGCGGTAAGAGTACAACACCCAACTATAGTAACCATATGCAGTATATACTTACCTGACCAAAGTTGGGAAATCGAAGACGTAAAATTACTTATATCCCAACTACCAACACCTTTCCTATTATTGGGTGATTTTAACTCTCACAGTACGCTATGGGGATCCCCAAAACGTGATACCCGTGGAAAGGAACTAGAAGAACTATTTGACACAACACAAATAGTTATTCTAAACAAAGGAAAACCCACGTACTTTAATTCAAGGTCCAATAATTTTTCCGCGATCGATCTAAGTCTATGCTCTCCTCAAATCGGACAAAAATATGAATGGGAACAAATAGCAGACCTCCACGGAAGCGACCACTTTCCTTTACTTATATCTTCGATAGGAACTGAGGTTAAATGGAATTTACCTGAGAAATGGAGGTTAAACAAAGCCAACTGGCCTAATTATAAAAATTACATACGAGAAGTTAGCATGCAACAGGATACACAAGATTTAGTTAGAGGTTTTTCCAAAATGATAATAGATGCGGCTGAAAAAGCTATACCAAAGAATTGTACTACGGTAAATAGAGCACCTGTTCCTTGGTGGAATCCGGAGGTGAAAAATGCAATAAAAGGCAGGAAAAAAGCATTACAGGTGTTTACAAGAAACCCTAGAATAGATAATTTAATAAAATGCAAAAAATGTAGAGCAATTGCGCGACGTACTATTTTGGAAACAAAACGTAGATCGTGGGCCAAATATACGACAGAAATCAGAGCAAATACTCCTCCTTCGGAGGTTTGGAGAAAAATTAAAGTGATATGTGGTAAATTAAAACAAGCTGATCCCATAAAGATACAGGGTGATGCCAATGTAATAACCGAACAGGACAAAGTAGCTGAAAAATTTGCAGAATATTTTGAACAAATAAACTCCATTGACAACTATGATGAACATTTTCGGAGAAATTTACAAACAATGGAAACAGTACTAAATTTTGCCGAAACAGAACTATCTAAATATAACACAATATTCACAATGGAGGAAATGATGTATGCCTTAAATAAAACAAAAGAAACATCACCAGGAATAGACCAAATTACATATACTGTGATTAAGAAACTTCCACAAATAGCTCTAACGAACCTGTTGAACATATACAACCGTATATGGTACGAAGGAATTTACCCTACAGATTGTCAAACGTCTATCATAGTCCCAATACTAAAATCAGGAAAAGAACCTTTGCAGATATCCAGCTTCCGTCCGATATCTTTGACTAGCTGTCTAGGAAAGGTATTGGAACGAATGGTTAATGGAAGACTGATGAAACTGCTAGAAACACAACAGCTATTAAATCCACACCAATCAGGTTTCCGAAAAGGTTATTCTACAAGAGACAATATAACATACTTGGTAACTGCTATGCAAGAGTCCCTTAATGCAAGAAAACATTCTACTGCTGTTTTCTTCGACCTAGAAAAAGCCTACGACTTAGTGTGGAGATATGGAATATTAGAAAAAATCCATAGTTGGGGAATAAAAGGGAATATAGCAAATTTTATTAAAGGATTTCTTTCCGAAAGGTATTTCAGGGTTAGGATGGGAAAGATCTTGTCACCCATACATTCTATGCAGATCGGTATACCACAGGGATCGCCAATTAGTGCAACGCTGTTCCTAATAGCCGTAAATGGACTGATGCAGACAATCCAACGTCAAATAGGAAGATGTATGTATGTAGACGACCTTGTAATCTTCGCTACTTCAAAGGGAAACCAAACGCAAAACATTATATTGCAAGAAGCAGTAAATACCGTTGTCCAAGAGGCCGAAAAAGTAGGCTTTAGAATATCACCTACAAAAACAGTAGCTATGCATTTTTGCAGGCTGAGGCATCCACATTACCCCCCTAACATATTTTTAAAACACAACCTAATTCATTTAATAAATTTTTGGGTGTAACATTATATCAGACATTATCATGGAGGAATCATATAGAGACCATCGAAGTTAAAGCTCGAAAATCTCTAAATATAATTAAATGTTTGGCAAATTCAAGATGGGGATCAGACAGAGAAGTAATATTACGCATATATAAATCACTAATACTATCAATATTTGATTACGCATCGGTAGTCTATGGATCAGCCACGAGAACATACCTGAAGAAGTTTGACAGAATACAAAACATATGCATAAGATACGCGATAGGCGCATACCCCACCAGTCCAATCAGTAGTATGCATGTAGAAGCAGGAATGCTACCACTTGAAAGCAGGAGAATTTGGCTGACATTAAAATATATAAAAAAGTTAAGGCAATACCCAAACCACTTTGTTAGTAGGAGTACAGCACGATCAAATACAGAAAATACATTGGATTTACAAAAGAAAACCATACATGAGAGACTAAAGGAATCATTGGAAGTATTGCATCTCGCACTAGAGGAAGACATAATGGAAATAAAAAAGAAAGTATGGAGTAAATGACAAAGGGAATGGGAAAAAGAAGATAGATTTTTAAAACTCCATACGCCAATAGTGGAAGCTAGAAAATGTTATCCAGCCATGTCACGAAAACACAGTATTATACTTACACGCATAAGAATAGGACACACAAATGCAACCCACTCTTACATTCTCACAAAAACACAACAACCAAAATGCGAACTATGTAACAGTAACCTAACAATAAAGCATATTTTTCAGGAGTGTGATGAATTAAGACAGATTAGGAAAAACTATAATATTGACAATGGGATAAATAACGACTTCACGCTTAACAAAGACCAAATACAGAGATTATTTAACTCTCTACAGGAGATCGACATGTTGAATAAAATATAAACTTGAGGATAAAAATAAATATACGCAGAAAGTGGCAAATAACCAAGTAGTTGAAGCCAAAAAAAATAAAAAAATAATAATAATAATAATATGTAAAAAATATAATAAGGAATAATAAAAAATGAAATAAAAGGTACCTTGTAGAATGAATATTGCGTACCAGAGTAGGGACTGATATTGTACAGAAGTTTGTGATAGTCTACGATGTGGCTTTAATGGAGTGGAGTGCGTGGCTTTAATGGAGTGGGGCGCGTGGCTCCTCTAATTTCAATAAGTAACTATAATTAAATTAATATAAAGTAGCTCTAAACTCCTAAATAAACGTAAATAAATTAAACATTACATTACGTAAGCAACGTAATTCCTTCACTGTTCTAATGGACTGATGCGATGAAACCTAACCTTTGGTACGACCTTGAGAGTATTCTGCTTTTGATTTTAGTAATACCAATCTTTAAGCTAATAATCATTTATCACTATTCGGCTAAAATCTATTCAATTTATACAATGTGAAATGATTTTGACGCACTGAGCGTAAGCAGTCATGTGTTGTGCGTAGAACATGATATAGTATGAAAGTGAGTTTGCTACACAAATATTTTCTTGTGTGCAAGTATGCAAGTTAGTGTAAATGCTACGCAACTGGAATTTAAAAAAGAAACATTGGCATAACTTAACATATAACATAACCTTCACGCCATTCCCTTGCGGTGTAGGCAAAACAATTGAGGTTGAAGTATTATGTAAATCATATTTAAATGCGGTATAAATTTTTATGATAGAAAATATTAAATTTGAATGGGAAGAATTATTTTAGTAACGCCTCTGTGGAGACGATAATGCATATTAACTGTATTTGGCTACTGTATTTTGAGGAATGTCAATATAAAATTGCTCTAAAAGGATAGCGTGCAAATTTGATACGTTGATATTGTACAGCTATAGAGGAAAAATATGTATGTATATTTTTGCCTGTATAAATGACATAATATTTCGCAATGGAAAATTCTATGTATGTTCAAGGACAAATGGTGTTAAAATTTACTGAATTTCGTGGAAGAAAGGTTCGCGTACATGTGTGACTTTCATAAAAAGTTGAATATAGATCTGGGTGATATATGGAGTGAAAATGGATGCAGAACTTGTATTTTTCGAGGAATTATTAAGATTTTTTTAAAAATATCAATATGATTGATAGATTGGTTCCAAGTTTTGCGTGTTTGCCGTTTCCTGCTTTCGTCCACAGCAAAGACGCACCTTAGCATCTCCTTCGGGTAGGCTGTTTTGGATGGTGGGATAAATATGATGAAATGTTGCCTGGATGTATATCAGGAAGTGTTACAGGATAGAAGGCAAACATTCGGGCTCAGAGTGATACATCTAGAGGGTGGTAGCGCGTGAGTATTTTTGAAAAATCGTAACAAGCCATGCTAGTTTTTATTTCGTACACAATTAATGCCGTAGTATAGATATATTAGGTGCACTATATTTGTAATAAACAGCATTGTATTAAAAGAAAGTACTGTGTGTTAAATCCGGGCGATCAAAGAGAATCTTACCTAACTAAATAAAGGTATTGCTTTTGCAAATTGAAGTTGACAGTATTGGACATTAACAATATTCAGTTAAATACATGTGCGTTTATTAGCAACACTTACGTGAACTTTTATAGACAATTAAGGATTTATTGATCACATGTAATTAAAACATTCTACGACATATATATATATATATATATATATATATATATATATATATATATATATATATATATATGGGTGATAAAACCTATGGCGACATCTATATAAGGTAATAACCGTAAGGATTACCGGGATGTAACACCCTGGGGAGTAAATAAACCAGTATCGCGGACTTTTTTTCTTTTCAAAATGTTGACATAATGCTCCAGTTTCAAGTAACTCATATTAATTTTTGATTTTCAAATGATACTACAGTACTTAAGTGTTATTCCTGAAATCTACATTGCTTTTGCGTACGACAGTTAAAGAAAAAATTAATTAACCTAATTAGTCTTCTTAATATTATCACCATGTAGTGCGCGGATGGCGTGTATTTTCGGCCGTCAATCAACACTTGTTCCCATTCTATGGCATCTGTACGCGCCTTATTCGGTTTCATATGGAAGGAGAATAACCGATGAGAAATTCTGTTGCTCGACAGGAGATATTTAGTTTTCCTAGCAGTGGCTAGCCTTTTTCATAAATAAAATAAAAAACTGCTGCAAAAATTACCAAGTTTTCAATGTGAAAATGTGTAAGAGCAGTAGTAGGAATTTAATTTTGCTTTATGCTACATATTTTTGAAACATATTCCGAATGCACTAATGCAAATAATTACGAGAACAAGAATGTTAAGTACATATTGTCCAACATACTCTAATAATAGGAATGTTATATACTTATTTTGAGCTTTCTAATAATCAACGGAATAATATTTAAGCAAATATTTTCCTAATATGTTCAATATTCTGCAATAGCCCTTGTGGTGATATGTTGTGAAGGTAGAAAGATACTCGTGTAAGGCCTAAAAATTCTACTGATCTGGATAAGAGTATTGAGGTAATCCAAAGAATTATCGAAGAACCAAACACTTCAACCAACCAACTAGCATTGAATCACGACATAAGTCGTAGGTCAGTACAAAAAATCCTGAAAAACGCGAAGGAAAAGCCCTACTAGCTTCAGTTTTACCAAGAATTAGACGCTGAAGCCTACAACAGACGTCATGAATTCTGTGAGACGTTTGCGGAGTAGCAGGATCGCGAAGATGTCTTACCAAATAGGCGACATTTTATTTGAATGGGCAGGTGAACAAACACTTGATGGAAGAATCCCATACTCAGCACCTACAGAAACTGAACGTTTGGGCTGGCATCATAAATAAAGGCAACCTAAACAGTGCGTTATGTTTAGATTTGTTGCAAAAACAAATCGTACTCACCTTAAATCGCATGTTTTCCCAAGAAAACAATCTTCGTTTCCAACAGGATTGGGCCCCAGCCCATTATGGTCATCAAGTAAAAGCATTTTTGAATCAAACATTTCCCAATCGATGGATAGGTCGAGAAGGTTTCGTCGAGTGGTCACCTAGATCACCAGATCACTCTCCACTGGATCGTCCGAATAATTTAGATTAACTTCGACAACGAATCACAGATAAATATGAGGCCATTCCTCCTGATATAATTCAAAGATGTGTTAGAGAATTTCTACATCGTTTACCTTATTGCGCAGAAGCGAATGGGGAGCATTTTGAGCACTTGATGTGTATATTAATGACCTTAGCCAAGCTTGAACAATAAAAAATACCCTTTTCAGAGCCATATGGGATATAACGATAGATCGTCTCCTCGTGGTGCATCCTGGGTTGTGCTAAACATTTATCAAGGTATATAAAATAGGTACAGTATGATTATAAAAAAAATTCGTCCAGTGTTTCAAGCAATGACGGTTTTCAATGTGGGAGGCAGTCATTTCACAGTTCACTGCATGAAATTCTTTTATAATCATACTGTACTTGACAGTCCTGTTGCCAAAAATGATATCAATTTTTAATTTTAGATTTTTCTACGTAATTAACTAGTAATTATTTGTATCAGTACATCCGGAACATGTTTCAAAAATGTTTAGAATAGAGCAAAATCAAATTCCTATTACTGCTCTTACACATTTTCGCTTTCAAAACTTAGTAAGTTCTGCAGTAGTTCTTATTTTATTTATGAAAAAGTCTGAGCCACTGCTAAGAAAACTAAATATTTCCGAACTTCTCATTGGTTATTCTCCTTTGAAATCTAATAAGGCGCGCAGATGCGATAGAAAATACGCTCCGTCCGCGCATTACGTGGTGATAATATTAAGAAAATTAATTAGGATAATTAATTTTTTCTTTAACTCTCATACGAAAAAACAATATAGATTTCAAGAATGACACTCCGTAATAGTAGTTTATTTAATATAAATAATCAATCTCCGTTACCTATTATTGTAGGCTAGAATATAGGTAGGAGGGAATTTAGATACCCCACCATACAAATATCTGTGGGAGCTGATTATCTTCAGATATGTTATTGTTTATGTTGTAAATTTCATTTTAGGCATTGAGAATAATCAATCCCCATTATCTGTTTTTGTAGGCTAGAATATAGGTCGTAGTGACTTTAATCTAAAAGAATTGTATGATTTGCTTCACGGAAGCAATGTATGCAAGTATTTCTGCAAAACTTGATTATTAAATTTCGATTAATGAATTTATTTTCTTGTTTAAATTGTGATTGATCTTCCTTACATTTTAAGGTTTTAAAGAAAATCAATACAATATTCTAAGAATTCATTATCTTCTTTGATGTGTGAAGTGCCATAAAGGATTACACCGCTTAAAAATAATCAAACTTGTAACATTTTGGCTAAAAGATTGATCTGAAAATTGTTTATTTTGAGTCAGATCGGTTACAAAATTTAATTGCTTTGCATTCATTAACAGTCAATGAGTACACAATACTGGTCACGATCTATTTATTAAGTATAAATTTCAAGTTTGAGTCACAGCGATCCATTCATACGGGCGAACGTTTATGATAATAATTCAAATAGTATTTGACAATACATGATTATACATGCTTCATACACGACGCACTGACCGTTATATTTTCCAATTTTTAAGATGCGAACTAATGTGGTTAAAAATTAATACTAGAAATTATTATTTTTCCAAATCGAATGATAGGGTCCGGATAGTTCGACCACTTTTTGAATAAGTGCCAAAATCTTAACAGTCTTTATAGATATTGACGTACTTATGAGTTCTTAAGAAAATAATACCATTTCGTATTTATATATGACACTTCATTTGAACAGAATATAACTAAATAAATGGCTGGAATATAAAAAAACTAAACACTGCATTAGCCGGTCTCACCCTTAGTGGCCGGGTGACTCCGACCACCTTGTTCCGGTGAGTTTGACCATTTAGATTAAATACAAATAGATTTAAAACTAAAGACTAAACTAAGAACTGATTCATTTTTGGAAATTATTTGTTAAGAATAATATTAATTTTGTGTTTTTCTATATTTTTTACCGAATATTTCACATAGTTTTGGGTACTTGAAGCACTCCTCATGTAACCAACTTCTACTGATCTCACACTTAACCCAGTCATCAGATTTAGTTACCTCATAATAATTTTTACCACATCCTACACAGTCATTTTCGTTAAATACTTCCGCACAATCACTACAATGCTTTCATCATTTGAAGCAGAAGATGTTTCATATTCTTTCTGTTGGCGAGATTTTTTCTTCCGAAGACAAGGTTGTTTATTAAAAACTTTTTACTCCTTTTTTGGAAACTCTGCCGAATGATTCTTGGCGATCTTTTTATTTAGCTGCTCTTTAATACGATGAGAGCACTGGAGAACTTATCGCAGGCACTGGTGAAATTGAATCTGGAAATTTACTAGGTGTAGGGTCATCACTTTTGACTTTTGAGGCTACTACAGGTTGAAGAACTTCTTCAAAATGATAACAACCAGGACGAGGCGATGGTGTACGAGTTCGAATATTAGAAGACTGAGAACAGGTCTGTAGAATAGGAGAGTCAGAAGAAACATTTTGTTTAGCAGGTGGTTCCATATTAAGACCAATGTAAGCATAATCAGGAATTACTTCGGAATTGCGGTAGCTCAAAATCCTGCAACCCCATTTTCTACACTTGCAGATTTGTTCCAAGCGAATCCTAAAAGTTTTCCAAATTGAAACCTAGATAACTTTCTAGTACAATTTGCCTTAACGTAATTATTACAAGCAACATAATAATTATTCTTAAGGAACTTGAAAAATGCCCTATCAAGAGGCTGTAAGTAATGTATACTGTGGCTGGGTAAACAGAGCAGGATAATATAATTCTGTTCGCAAAATTCCAATATCTCAACAGAATTTGTGTGAGACGTGTGACCGTCCAAAATAAGTAAAACTGTTCCTGACGGTTTACGAGGGACAAAGTGGTTTTTTAGCCAACCCAAAAATATAGATGCATTTACGTATGCCGATTTCTCACTCATTGCCATGCCCGATCCATTTGGCATTCCATCTAAATACTCGTCTTTTTTATTTTTGCCTTTAAATATTGAAAAAGGTGGTAAGAACCCTTCTTCGGCATTACAACAAGCTATAATGGACATTGTTTCACCTTTTTCCGCCGAAGTTATTGCCGAAACATTTTTAGGACCTTTGGCTGCCAATACCTGTGCTGGTCTGTTATTTAGCTGCAGTCCAGTTTCGTCGACGTTGAAAATATTTGTAGGCTTTTTATGTAAATCATTCTCGCTCAGAATTTTGCTTAACAGTTCAAAATAGTACTTAGCATTTTCCCTACACATACCTGCAGCTCGACAAATCGAAACTCCCTCTGAATTTTTGATACAAATATCAGGATGGCGACGCAGAAATAATTGCAGCCAATCGTAACCGGCCTTGCCTGATTCTTTATTAAGTTTGTGTTTTACATCTAGTTTTTCCGCTAATTGGAAAACCCATGTTCTGAAAGACTCGCGATCTGGTGCAAAACCAAATGATTAAAGTTGTTTTATGTATTTTATGAGTTTCTGTGCGGAACTTCTCCTAAGCATGATAGAGAACCAAGGCGATAAGTTTTACTCGTATCGTTTTTCTTTAATCGGTCTTTAAGAGTTATTTTTGGGATTCCAAATTGTTTAGAAGCTTTGTTAACCCCCATTGTTTTATTGTGTACTGCGTTCATGGCATCTTGAAGCTTCTGGGAGGTCCAAGTAGCTCTATTCGAACTGCACTTTCGATAATAAATGTTAAGTATATTAATCTGAAAAAAATTATTTTTATCATCGCACCAAAAATATTTGTTGTATGATATTTTCATGGATGAAGTGGTCAGTCCATCCCAAGTCAAAGTGGTCGGACTATCCCAAAATACCGGGAGAGATTGGCCACCAGGACTCTGTGTTAGTGTTTATTTTATGCCTCAATATATTGGGTTAAATTGCAGTATAATATCCTTTTCAGCAAAGGAAACAGAGTTTACTTCAATAAACTTACCTGCTCGGAAGCAATAGCACTAGAACTGTTATTGTCATAAAATTCTGAGCACCCTAAAATAACAAATCATGAATAACTTTCGACTTTTAGTTAACAACAAAGTTTCAACAAGAAGCCACGATGCGAATGACTAAGCCGCATTTAGTAACGAACAAGGAGAGTCGTCTATCGAATACTTTTTAAGTGAACGTTACTGGTCGGTCTCTACCGGTGGCCGAACTATCCCGGACTTGCCCTATTTATTTATTTAAAAATTTTTATGACAATTATAAATATTAGTTTGCACGTATACGAGGGTCAAATAGAAAATTTCGAGATATCGTCAATAAGTTTACGATAACGTGTATGTTTCAAAATTTTCTTGAACTTCAGATAAATTTATTTTTAATATTATTGAACGTAAAAATTTTCGAATATGAATAGATGTGTATGTGTCGTTGTTGTGGCAATAAAATACATTTAGTAAGATTACAGAGACGAAATTTAACGTACGATTTTAAAACGGAAGGGTGTTGTACGAGTTGAATGTTTGAACTTGAATTGTACATGATTTTATCCAGTGGGCTACAATTTTCTGTCTTCCACAGTCAGGTCGGATTAACTTAACAACTCTCCTAGGACTATTTATTTCAAAGAAGTTTCAGATTGTGATGGAGACTGTTTCCCGGATGAATGTTGTTGTTTCAGGATAAGTGTAAGGTGTTTGAACCTAAATTTCAATCATTTTACGTCTTATAATGAACCCGCCCACTGCCACCTAAGTTAGTTTGGCAACCCGCTTACTTTGCTCAGCTTCACGACGCCTAGTGCGGTTTGATTTGTAACAACAAAATATAACTATTTAGTTATCTATATTTCATTATGTCGATTTAAGTCGAACGAATGCTTTGATTATAATAGTCATCATGACAGAATGGTAAAGAATGTAAACTATTCATTTTCCTTTAGCTTGGAAATTTTTATTCATTGACGGTTCACATTGTTGTTACTTTGGTTTCGTTTTAGATTGGTGGATTTGCTATGACTATATCACAATGACTTTCACCTTTTCCATTCAATTACTCGGATAGGTTGTTTTCTAGTCTTTTCACTAATTGGAGCACTATTTTCTCCTTTATCTCGTAACTCCGATTTTATTCGTTAAACATAAACTCATCCCATGAAATTTCATAATCGATTCTACGATAAATATTTATTATTTTTTTATTTTTTCAAATGCAACAAAAGTGTTTGAATTTTGCAAAAAATACTATATTGAAGGCTGTTTCCGATTAATTTTTCTCAAAATTGACATCTAAATGTAGTATATGAAATTTAGCCACCAGTTAAATATATTAATAACTATGTAATGACATAGGTAAGTTTCATGTATAAATCTTCATTCGTAAAGCAATAATCACGATGACTCGCTGACCACTTGATCTCTATCAATAAGTTGAGTCGGTTGAAAGTTTTTTTTATTTGTTTATATGTAGTTTGAGTGTAGTGCTTAATGGTGTTTTGAAATATTTATTTCGAAAAAAAAACAGTAGGTAATGTATTAGTAGCATGTAACTGAACAAATCGTGCAATATACATTTACCGAATTGTTCATTTATATCTAAAGTACATTGTTGTGTTGTAATATACATAAGAGAAGCGTATAACAGAATTTTGATTAGCACGGTGATATCCTTATAACTCTTTTCATTGGAAATAACTCTTCCTTGTGGTAAATGTCCAATATACGGCGTTATCTCGGTGTTGTTCCAAATTTAGACATTCATTAAATTTGCATATATTCTACTGTTCGAGATATTTGTTAGTTGAAAGTGCAATGTTTTGATCATATATTCCTTTTCAATATTTTAACATTCGACAGATTCATATTACTATAATTCTATATTTTGAGATTTTTCATTCGAGATGTTCACCAAAAATTATAGAGTCGATGTCACTAATAGCGTTTGTTGTTTTAGACATTAGACCAGAAGATATATTTCAAAAATTAGCAATGGATAGTGTTTGTTTAGAACCTATTTATGTATAAAATCCACAAATTTCCTGGTTGCACAAGGATTCTAAATCGGGATTTGTTACTGGCGTCACACTGATTAGAACATTATCCGAAACAGGAATACTACCGATCTAGCTCAGTAGTAGGTTCCCACTTTTATTGGAACAACGAATAGGGGTGATCGTTACAACTTAACAAAATTCCAAATTGGTAATAAAATGTCACTAAGGCGACAGCAGAATTTCAAGTTTTCAAATATTACATCATGAACTAAATCTTAACGTCCACATGTCAGGAATGCAAACTGTTCACTCAAAAATCAAAAACTCCACGAATTCACAGAAAACACATCGCATCCAGTGCGCTTGTCATCATATCCCTCACCATATTTTTTGGATCACCTGTATAATTGCTTCAAAAGCTTCGTTACTAAAATCTCTTTTAATTCACCTTGAAATTTCCTCAACCGTTGATACTGAATCGGAAAATTTTCAATATCATAACTTTAGATAATTTCATCACAAAAATAAAATGAATAAATAAAGTTTTAACTTACTCATCAAAATAACCCCAAAATTTATGAACGATTGATCTTGAGCTCTATAATGCTTCACATCTACATGTGGTAACTCTTGCTTACTAAGATAACAAAAATAGTCATAAGCTTTTATGTAATAAAGTCGCAAAATATTGCCCAATATTTAATGGCGTTTTTCTGCATACTTTAGTTCAAAATAATCATCAGATCTTACGTTATTAGTATTTGTAAAACATTCCTTATACAGTTCTCCACATTATAGTTTAATTAATGAACTCTCATCGAAATACTGTAAAATGCTCTAAATCAAAACAGATCAATCTTAATATATACGGTTTTCGTCTGTTATTAAAACGTCATTACGTACTTTACAAAATTCCATAATTATCTGAGATTAAAATATCTAAACAGGAGAACAGTAATGTACATACATGCGTGTAGCTTTCACACTTTCAAAACGTCAATTTGCGTACACAACGGTGTACTATTATCATTCGCGAACCATTAAAACTTTTTAACAGGTTGTACCAACTAAGAAATCATTGAACGAAAAATAAACCGCGTTATAAATGCACACGTTCATTCAAAATAAGAACACGCAAATTTTAACCAAAAATATGATCGTGTAACATTTTAAACGCAAATACCGTCTGAATTTGTCGCATAAAACTTTCATATTTAATATCCACAATATTATTTACGTCAAATAAGCAACATTATCAAGAAGATAGATATTAATAATGCTTACGAAACAATGTCCATAATTTTTATAAATTTTCTGAAGATGAGCATAGCTAACAGTGCTTAATGCGCAAAACATGAGATTGTCACATCCTAAGTTCAAATTGGATTTAATCGTAAAAGCTCACATAAATTCTAAATACAACCTTAAAAGCTAAAATTTACAACTCCACAAAATTTTAAGCACGTATACAAATTGTTTTTCTACGTGTTCAATTCAACATTTATAATAATAATATTGATCTACCTTTTACTCTTAAAAGTAAGTTCCTATTTCTTTTAAGCTTAACCTTTAATTATCGTGACGTCGCTATAAAAGTTATAAAGCATTCAAAGAGCCTTCGTTTTAATACACAACAAAAATGTGATTTGTCTTACAAAACGTCTCTGCATTCCAAACTATTACCTTTACATAACGCTACTATAAATCAAAAACACCCCTACGAATTTCATTCAGCACCCAGGAACACTGGGAGGGTTTAGGGATATTGTCAGGCTGACGAGAAATGTTTATGATTGTCTACCTTAAGTTTTCTTAAGTCAGACAATTTGGTCGCCGTGTGGAAAAATGTGGATTGCGCCCGTTTAGTGTGACAAGATGGAATCTTGAGTCCGTAATTATAGTGTGAATGTGCAAACCGAGTGTTCCTAGCGAAGATGACCTGCGAAGGTATTAAGGAGCGTATTGCGGAGGCACACTCGCCATGGTAATAGCGATAGAACAAGGAAAGAACCGAAACTATTCTTCCATGCTCAAGAGACTGTAGGTCAGAAGTCAGAGACGGTACTACCCTGAAACCTCTCTGTTCTGTTAGCTAATCTTACTACTCTAAGGTCTACACCTTAACTGTATGCACTCCTCCCCTCCAATAGGATAAAACATCCGAAGTTCAAAGCTTGTGAAACCCGAGAATACATTGTGCAGGAAGATTCTGCATCGCATATCATCTGCTTTACAATTTGTAAAACAAACAAAGATCCACACTTGACTATATGAAAGTGCAAACTTTCACCATTATTACTCATAATAAAATACTTATCTTTTTTGGGTTTTTAATGATCTATTTTTATATTATACAACCTAAACGTTTCGAGAACAGTTACAGTTATCTTCGTCAGTAGTAATGTTTATTAAAATCTTTAAAGCTGTTGAAACAATTTTGTGAAAGCTGAAAAATTTTTCAACCCAAAAAAGATAAGTATTTTATTATCCACGCTTGACGTTTTAAGTTACTTACGGCAAAAAGAAATTAATTTAAAAATAAAGAGGTACAAATGCGAAATGCGAATTCCAACACTCTGAAACTTCTATTTTATATTAAGATAATTTTAAACTAGCGCATTTACAAAGTGAAAGGGAAAACTTACGCTTAAAAAATTACATTTCTCCTATTTTCAGTTAAAGAAACTATTTTTTCACACAAGGGCTGAGACATTTTTCTCTACTGAAACGCGTGCGCAAAATCCGATTTTCCGGCGCATGCAGAAAACAGTGTATTAAAACACAAGTCTCAAAAGTCACTCTATTGGCGGACGCATCCAGGTTTGCGTCCAGACGAGCGTAGCGACGAGGGGCCCAATTGGATAAGTGCGCAAAGTGACTTATGAAACGCGTGTTTTACGCTATTTTTCCTATTGAGGAAAATAATTTAAAAATGTCAACAAAACTGACTAAATTTATTGAATAGAATTTTTTAGATATTTGGGGTACTCAAATGTATATTATCTCATTACAGGTTTATCTCAAACTTAAGACAATTATGTTGTACCCCTTTATTCATTTCCTTACAGCGCAATGAACACGCATATTGATAGTTACAGTATAAATTGAGTCATTTAATCGAATAAAACTGATCAATACACTTATACTAATTAACAGTTTCTTATTAAACTAGGTTCATAATTCCAGTTATGCAAGTATCAAAGAAGACGTCCATCAGATAATAATGTAGTTATATCTCATTGAATTATCTTATAAAAAGTGAAAAGATATTGAATACTTTTGCAAAATATGACTTAATTATAATATTCTCCTAAAATATTATCTGAAAAGGGTGATATGTTTTAAAAGATACACTTTAAAAATTATAAAGCCATACCTATGTATACATAGTAATTTTATTCTTGAAAATGTACTTACAAGGTAATTAAATATTTATAAACATGCATTTTTCTTAAATTTAATAGATTTTCTTACAATAATCATGCTCATAACATTAACTTTTCAACTTTCTCTCAAAGCTTACGCATGTTATAAGTTTTGGTTAAATATCTAATCTAGATCTAACCAACTGACATGTCAAAATATAATTACACCAGAAAACTTACCAGAAACGATGCTTCTAAGAAGCTTCTCAAGCTAAACGCACTACAAACAATGCGTTTAAGTGTCCTTACACACACCGAATTAGAAAAATTAGGTTTTTGGATAAAACAAAATAAAAAGTTAGCATTTTATGTTTAGCTTCAACATGCTCTTAGAAAAAAAATATACTATTCCGCAGAAAACATTGCATTAAAAAAATAAATTTACGTTATGTAGTGATCGCGGTCATGTGCAACAAAATGCAGCTGGGCATCCACTAACATGATTTCCTCAATATTGTTGACGTGCTAGCTGAGTATTTTTTTGTTGCAGGGTCCCGCCATAGATTCATTATTCTAGATTGGCAGCATTAGCAATATTTCGTCTGGTTGGGTCAAATTTCACGTGCGGTTAAGGTAAATGGTACTGATTTGAGTTCTGGTCTCACGGACAGAGCAAGATCAAAACAAGTAAATACCAGAAAGGAAGCCTTCGGATTAAGAATTACCAACCCCTACAACATTATCTATATGACCAAAGTTGCCTTAAAAAACGACGGTACACTACCTAGCAACAGTGACTCTGGACCACTCCTCAAATGTCTGTTATATTGCAATAGTATCCTAATAAATTTAACAGAGCATAATTAATGGTTCAAAACTACGACAAAGAACATGTGCTGTGATACTGCTTCAGAAGGAAAACTGTATCACCCTTTGAAACAAACACCTCCAACGAAGAGCAGTCTAGTTAGTTTATATACTATATTTCAAAATGGATTTATGACAATAGAATTTTCAAGCGACAACGGTCATTTATAAGTAGTTACTGGAATTTACGTTAGTTCACTTCTAATATAACAGTTACTCAAAATATAACCCTAGAATGAAGTTCCTCATTATTGAGGAAAATCATCATAACGATTCAAACCATTCTGTATGTAAACAGCAGAAGAGCAAATTAAAACTGAACAACTAATGTTTCTAACATAATGATGAAAACAACTTTTCCACTTATTTTACCCAGTCCAATCACTTGAACCGTCGCATACACGCATCTACACACAGTGAAAAAATATCTGGTGTGAATCAGAACACGACCTTCCAACCTTCAAAGGGAACTTAAAAGAAATAAAAAAGATTAAATAATAATTATTTTACGGCATGAAACATCTTTTTAACCCCCGACAAAAAAAGAGGGGTGTTTAACGTGTGTGTCTGGGTATCTGTCTGTGGCGTCGTAGCTCCAATTATGATTTTAGTATTTTTTTTTTGTAAAGTTGAAGGATTTTTTAGTGGTTATTGACTAATTTTCTTTTATTTTTGTTTTTATGTGATAGAAAATGTTCTTAGCTCCGAATCAAGCAACTTTGTTTACATTCTAGAGGTTTTAAAAGTAGAGTTTTTGGGTTGGGGATGTTTTACACTTTTAATCTAATGTTACCTTAACACGCTCTTAACGAAAATAGGCAACATTGTAAAAATAGAAACAGTCTATACCGGATGGACGTTTATAACTTTACGTCGTGTAGATGTTAACATACACATAGATACTAAGTTAAAACCTTTAGACACATTTGGCTTTGTATTGAAACCTTATAGAGCAGTGTTTCAAATAAAAAATGTTTACGCATGTTCCTATACAGTTGATCGTGATTCACACGAACACATACACGTACACCCATGCGCACACGCGTGAACACGCATGTACACCCGCGAAAACACGCGTAAACATAATCCCATGAACCCACATGCGCGCAGACTCACTCACTCGCGCACACCTGCGCCATTTTCCCGAACTATATTCTACCCCAGGAGAATAACAAATACAACATTTCGGGTACGTACGTCTTATCATTCTGAGTTATCATGTACACTAACCTACATTCACACACACGCTCGAGCGCGCGCACGCGCACACGCACATGCACACACACGCGTACCCACACACGCACATGCACACGCACACGCACACGCACACGCACACGCACACGCACACGCACACGCACACGCACACGCACACGCACACGCACACGCACACGCACACGCACACGCACACGCACTCGCACGCACACGCACACGCACACACGCACACGAACACGCACACGCACACACACGCACACGCACACGCACACGCACACGCACACGCACACGCACACGCACACGCACACGCACACGCACACGCACACGCACACGCACACGCACACGCACACGCACACGCACACGCACACGCACACGCACACGCACACGCACACGCACACGCACACGCACACGCACACGCACGCGCACGCGCACACGCACGCGCACACGCACGCGCACGTGCACACGCACGTGCACACGCACGTGCAGACGCACGTGCACAGGCACGTGCACACGCACACGCACTCGCACGCACACGCGCTCGCACGCACACGCACTCGCACGCACACGCACTCGGCGCACACGCACTCGCACGCACACGCACTCGCACGCACACGCACTCGTACGCACACGCACTCGCACGCACACGCACTCGCACGCACACGCACACGCGCACCTATACGCACACGCACAAGCACACACACGCACACGCAGACACACGCGCACACGCACACAAACTCGTGGGCGCACACGCGCTCAGATGCACGTACCCGCACACGCGTCGACGATCACGTTAAAAACATAATCTGCTTTAAGAGAATACCAAATATCAAATTTCAGGTGGGTACGTCTTATCATTCTGGAGTTATCAGACACAAACCCTCACACACACACAAACATACACGCGCGCACGTACGGACACGCACACGCACACGTACGCGCATTCATACACTTGTACATGCACCGCACACGCATACGCACGCGCATACGCACATGCACACGCACCGCACACGCACACGCATGCGCACGCGCGCACGCACACGCACACGCACACGCTCACTCACTCGCACACTCACGCGCATACGCACACACACACGCGCACGCGCACGCACACGCACACGCACACGCACACGCATACGCACACTCACACGCATACGCACCCGTACACGCACGCGCACACGCGGCTCCCACGCACATGCACACGCACACCCACATACACACATCCTCGCACACTCGGTCATCCTCTCACACCCGCGTAAACTGGTGCACGGCGGCTCACGCACACGCGCACGTTCGCACACAGACACAGACACATACACACACACATACAACACATACACACACATACAACACATAGCACACACACACACACACACACACACACACACACACACACACACACACACACACACACACTAACCAGCACGCATGTAAATACACACACCCGTGTATACAAGCGCCGATTGCACACGTTTACACGCACACATGCGCACACGAACATACGTACACACGCATATACGCACACACACACACACACGAATTCATCCACTTGTACACACGCACACGCTTACACGATTTCGCTCAAAAAATAATCTGTTCCTGGAGAATACCAAATAAAATATTTCAGGTACGTACATCTTATCATTCTGGAGTTATCACACACGCACAAACATACACGCGCGCGTACGCACACGCACACGGACACGCACACGCACACAGGCACGCACACGCACGTACGATGATACACACACCTTCGCACACACACTTATCCTCGCACACCTGTGTATACATGCGCACGATGGCACACGCAAGCAAGCATGCACGCTCCCACACGGACACACACACATACATATAATGCATAGACAAACACACACACACTCACAAGTATGAATGCAAATACACACACCCGCGTATACAGGCGCCGAGTGCACAGGTCCTCATGCATACACGAACATACTTACACACGCATATACGCATACACACACGCATTCATGCACTTGCACACGCACGTTTCCATTGTCCGTACGGATATAGACCTTCAGGTCTATAACCTCATAGGACTATATTTCAGAATTTCTTGAACTACACCATCGTTGTATCATACACATGATATAAATGTTATGTCTGCTTGTATATTTATTCCTTTAAACAAAAATCATAAATACGACATGAATACGACCTTTAAACAGAAAATCATAAATACTCATCGCTGAGCTTTCTCATCGCCGAGGCTGACCGAGAAATGATGCAACGATCGCGCGTAAAGAATGGATTGATGATGTGATGGTATTCACTCTTTAACTTACCTATGTCTATAGTATATTCAGAATTATAATTTAAGTAAATTGATGATCGGTGTCGGTATTTATACAAGTAAGTGGGTAACAATTT
The DNA here is from genome assembly GCA_036346205.1 of Vesta saturnalis. Lineage (NCBI taxonomy): Eukaryota > Metazoa > Arthropoda > Insecta > Coleoptera > Lampyridae > Vesta > Vesta saturnalis. Next base: position 1,283,139 of record JARFJB010001371.1, read on the forward strand.
CTTGAATTGATCGAAAACAAAATCGCCGATGAGTTGGCTACGATAAGATGGCTTGTTTTATTCGCTTGGGCGCGATGACAAGGAGACAGATGTCATAGCCATTGGTATATTCACTTATTGTAAAAACGATATATACGGTCAATATCGTACTTGGCTACAAGGGCGTATTTTAAAAAATTTGAAATGTGTTTGAGAGGAATCTTCGATGAGGCTCGGTTGGTGAAATATGAATTTAACCAAACGTGTCATCAACGAGTTAAATCAATACGCTTACCAAAAACGGAAATAATGCCCTTATGACATATTTCAAGAAATTTTGAAATTTGTTTTGAGATGTTTCTATAACCCTTCGTTCGGCCATGGTAATGGACTTACCATGGTCTCAATCCATTGTGTACGGTAATGCAACCTAGGTATGGTAGTAATGCAATAACTTGTGAAATGCGGTTTGAAAAGGTGTCTACATCCTTTTGTTTGGATAAGTACGTAATTAAATATATCTACCCTTTTCCGGACAAGTCAATAAGTATATAAAAACCAAACTTGTAAGTAAATCACTCATTAAATCTTAAACAATTCATAAGATTAAAATTCCTTTCTTTTGCTACTACAAAAGCGCTTCCGAGAGCTCAAGATTACCACCGCATCCGCTTTTAATTTATATTAAATTATTTCATTATAGCTTAAAAAAAATAATCACAATCCATACAAACACATCACCAGCACTCACTATTACATACAAGAAATTTATACAACTGGTGACGGGTTCCTTATAACATTTAAATTTGATAATCTTCTTTAAATCAAACTACGTTCATATTTATTGTAACCTCAAAATAACATCTGCTTAGGTTTAAAAATTGTACTGCATTATCTGATGGCTAGATACAATTTCCGTTACAGCTCTGCGTAATTTCTTGGAGCATTGAAGTTACATTCAATACTAACAACCAACACGTGTGCTCAACTAATACCCGTCAACACGAGATAACAATCCCTTAAAACTTCACAGCTCCATTATTCGGATATACTATGTTTGAGATTGAAGTTACATTCAATACTAACAAACTCAACACGTTGCTCAATAATAACCGTTTAGACAACGTAATAAAACGTTCTTAAAACTTCACCACTCTACACATTATTCGGATACTTACTCAGATAAGGAAGCTTAACTTAACACCACCGCACCACACAATCGGATTACCCAATACCTACTAAAAGAAAACCTTCTTTAATTTTTTTTTTTACTAGATTAAGCCCATCAAAATGTAAACAAACATTTTTATAATACGCGGCAAACAACCGCAATTTTAAAACTTCGATCTCTTTATAAATAAAAATTAATAAACGCAATAAAACTGAATTCTAATTCTTTATGCAATTTCTAATAAACCCCACAAACGCCAAATAAACCATACAATCATGACTAAATCAGTGCTTCCCAAACTTCAAAACTGAGTCCACCTAAATCTTCAATAAAATAATACAACCAAAACTAAGAATATGATCATTTTCAACTACAATTTCTACACACGGTGACAACTTTAGAACCAGTACAGCGCACTCGAATGCTAATCAGATCGTCTCACCACTACCCTACTAACTCGGTCCCGCTAGTGGAAAACGTGTTGCTAAGAAAAAAAAATGTGTGGAAAGACATCTGGGTACGGTGTATTGATTCTAACGTATTTCCTGAAAATAAAGAACACTTACTGAATAATAACGGTAAAGTTTGACAAAATTGAAAAGAAATAGGGCGACACAAATCTCACTGTTGATTAAGACTATATTCTTACTCGAAACGCGAACAAAATATTATCACATCTTGTTTAACAATTATAACGTTTGGCTTCGAATCTTTTATCAACTTCTGTTAGCGCATACTTTATCTATAATTTAACTTTATGTGTTGGTTAGTGAAGTGTGTCGTAGTCATAATGCAATATTAGGCTTTTTGTAAAATGTCTACGTATTTGATACAAAGTCGGCAAAACGCGAACCGATGGTATAATTTTCGATATGACACCAATTTGGACAAATTGATAATGTGCCGGCAAAACGTGAGCAGAATAATGTATCTCGTTGATTATTTTCAGGCATTTTATAATCTGCCAAAAGCGATGCAGTCGAAACCAAAGTATAAATATAATAAAATTACTAGGTAGGTTCGTATTCTGTAAAATAACATATCAAATGACAACAAAGAATAAATCCCTTTATTAAGCATATTAAATAATTGCTGTTTATCTAACAATAAAAAGTAAAAACAAATCCTTTGGAAAATAATAATGCAATACATATTTACTTAATGGTACCTAAAAAAAGTAGGCTCTTTCTCAAGATTATGTGCGCAATGGAAATCTGTCATAATTTTGCTTTCCCGCTTCAGTTCGCGCCAACCAGTTGTACCGAATATAACCTAAAACGTGAAACATGGACATAAACACATTAAAATCAACGATAACCGCGAGAACGTGACAATCAACAATGACAAAGGAGATTTAGAAAATTACAATTTAACGAACAGTTGCAAAGCTTTATAGCAAAATAGTGGCGAAAGACGTAATTAAAAAGCCTTGAACTGCTGATAGAGTTAAAGTAGTCATTGAAGACATCAAGAGTGGCAAATTAGCTGTTTCAACAGGTAACAAAAAATCAATAAGCAGTACCATTTAATGAGAAAATGCGCCGTTTTCAATATCGGTATTGATGAACATCTAGTGGTTAAACGAAACTCTCTTGACCAACCCATTGTTTACAAAATACCCATTGAACAGTACTTCGACGTGCTGTTAGAATGTCACCGAACTACAGGACATGGTGAGAGGATAAAATGCTATTTTCCTTAAAACATAAATATAACATTCCTATAAGAGCGATAGAAATTTTCATTTCACTATACAAAGAGTGTCAACTTAAGAAATCGCAACCCCACTACGGATTGGTAGTACGTCCAATTCTTTCTACAGATTTTAATATTTGCGGTCAAATAGATTTGATAGATTTTCAATTTGCTTCTGATGGTAATTATTAATGACTGTTCAACTACCAGGACCATGCTACAAAATTTTTACATCTTCGCCCTTTACATACCAAACGTGCAGCGGAAAATATTTTTGGAGTTTGGAGTGCCAATGGCCGGGAACTTACTGTTTCGGTAATAGAAGAAATTATTAGCTACTGGCCTGATTGAAAAATTGTTCACAGCAGGCCACGTCACCCTCAAAGCCAGGGTAGCGTGGAAGAAGTAACCAAGATATTGCGAGCATACTTCGATCTTGGATGCTCGATAACTCCTCGACCCTTGGCTGCTATTTTGTACAGTGATGAAGAAGAAAATGTTAGTGATACTTTCAGTCATATTATTATGTATTGCTGTGCGTGCAGTGACAAAATTACAGATACATCTAAATTGACTTGTGAGGTATGTAATGCTGCAATGAATTTGAATTGTAGTTCATGATCGTCTTCAAAGCTGGAAATAAGAATTTGTTCTCTTTGTACAACCGACAACTAAATTGAATATGAAAGAAAGAATCTTATTCTGGCAAAAAAAAGCTGCAGAAAAAATGACTGACTCATCTAATAAATAATTGAAAGGAATTTAAATCGGATCAATTGCTTATTTGGCAGTTCGGAAGGTAGATCCAAGACCCCTCGATTCAAAGAACCTAACTGGAAAATCGTTGGACCTGAAAAATGGTTTCTACAAATTAGGTACATCTGAAGGAACAAGGGTTTCAAAAATGGTCATGTAAGGCTAGTAGCAAACAGTGCAATACAAGAAAATGTGCTTGCTTAAAAAATTACAATTTATGTATTTCGTAATGTCATGGAAGTTCATCATACAGTAATAAGTAAACTTAGTACCTACAATAGAACAAAAATAGAAACAGCTATCAAGGTTAAATAAAATGGGAGAAGTCATAGTCGGATAAGTGTGGAAGTGGTACGACACAACAGTTTTCGATTGCGCACATAATCTTGAGAGTGACCCTACTTTTTTTTTGTAATGTACATAAAGAAATGTGTATTATATTATTATTTTCCAAAAGATTTGTTTTTTTTTTACTTTGTAGGTAAACAGCAATTATTTAATATGCTTAATAAAGGGTTTATTCTTTGTTGTCTTTTGATATCTTATTTCACAGAATACGTATCTAGCAGTTGTATCATTATTATACTTCCGTTTGACTACATCGCTTTTGGCAGATTGTAAAATGCCTGAAAATAGTCAATCAGAACAAGAGATCCATTCTTCTGCTCACGTTTTGCCCGCATATTATCAATTTGCCCGAATTGGTGTAGTCATAACGAAAATTGCATCGTTAGTTCACGTTTTGCCGGCTTCTTATAAAATCCCTGGACATTTTAAAAAAATCCTAATTTTGCTTTATGACTACGACATGTGCATAAAATATCCCACATATTTCACAACCGCCTACTGTGTACCATTTAATCATCGTAGAAACAGAATATATACGTGTTAACCATGTTAATTTAAAAATATGTTCTTTAAATAATTTCCAAATAATAGTGAAAATGGATTTCAACATTAAGTGGATGAAAGTGTCCTATGCAGGTATAACAGAAAGTTGAAATTGCAGTACATTACCATCTTCTTTACCTGTTTATCTAATTTGTATTTACAATTTTCATAAGACCAAATATTTAACGTCACATTCAGTAACAAATGTTTTTCTGTTACCACACCTGCTGGAATAACAAAGCCTGATATTTGCTATATTGTCCACCATAATACATTTCATAAGAACTAAAGGTTGAAATTATGTTTACCTTATAGTACGATACGCAGACACGATAAAAGCCAACTTTAACAATTGTGGTAAATTGTTCTTAATTATGCACGTATGTAGTAAAGTGTATGTTTCTAATTACCAGCATCTACTTTTTTCTGAAACGTGAATTACTTTAGAAAGTGAATGTAAATTGTAATATTATATCTAGACACATTACAATTTTAAAAGCAAGTTTTTAGTTATTCAGCAAGCCACTTTATTACGCAGAATCGATACTTCAACCTTCAATAGGTCTACTATAATTAGCATACGCAGCCAGGATAATTTTACCATCAATTATCCTTAACGGGCACTCCTGGCGACAGAACATATCGAGCAAAACACTTATCTTCTCCACCGTGTTCATATGACATATATTTTATGGTTAGCTGATCCCAACGCTTGTAGAGAATTTGCACTTCATGTACTTAAGAAATAAATTATATTTGTTGCAACAAATCAATAAAATTTATATTTATATCTTGTTTTGTAAGAGGTACGATGTGTCCACTTCATTAAAAATTAACATACCGCTACTCAAGAATTTTTCATTGCGCAATTTGGTTTAAGGTAGGTTGTTTTTTAAGATACACCTGCTTGTCCTATTTATTATACATTTTGATGAAAGATATTTGAGAGAGCCTGTGGATAGATTTGTACTGTCGTAGTTTAACGAAACAAGGCTTGGCCACCACTTGCAGACGAGCCCACTTCGAGAAACATATAAATTACATTATACACATACAAGGGCACACAAGCCGAAGATACAAGTTTATTAAGGAGTACCAACGTCGACAGCCGACCAACTATAATAAATAAAATATCCCAATTCTTATGGTGGGTTATACAAATGTGTAGGTGGAATACGGGTAGATAACGTTAGGCGTCTTTATCGAATGTAGGTAGTATGAAAACTAAATAAACTTCAATATGTCAGTTAATTGCAGCTTTAGATACGTTCTTGTGTATCTTTAAATTTTTTCTTCACTTTTTTACATCGATAAAGCTCGTACTTGACCATTTCGAAATCCTTCAGACTTTACATCAAGACAGCATTACAAGCAATTCTGTTTCATCAGATATACATATACTCTTGCATGCAAGCCGAACAGAATTTTCTTAATTTTTTACAAGCCTTAAATAAGAAACATGATTTTTGGGTATAATAAACACTAAAAATTATATTATTTCTACATATTTTGCAATTTGAATCATGATTTTTAAAGGTACTTATTTCTGTTTGAAACAATTTGTAACGATCTCCAACGTTTCGTTAAGAATCATATAGTGACAAATTAAACGAAGTTTCTTTTGTTTAAAATTAAAGTAAATGTAATTGCAGCAGTCATCTTGAAAATGTATAATATATACTTTTATGATCTTACTAAGATTTTTAGTATTAGAAAATCTTATTGCTCTGATTTTTGACTTGTTTCTCTTCTAATTCATTTAGAGTGAGTTTGAAGGTCAAATCAGTCAAAATATAAAAATTTGTAAATTTATACATTTTTTCAAAGTTCCGGAAAATCTCATATCCGCAACCGTATTACTAGTTTGAAAATTAGAGTAGTTTACGTTTCGGGTTAATCCAAAGTTGTATGTCACACCTGACAAATCTAAAAACGCCAGCATTTTGCATAACAAACCATAAGTTTTTATTATAAGTGTTCTGTTACTGTGGTCTCATACTAATTGAAGTGATCGGCCTATTCCACAGTTTTGCTATTATAGGGCGATGTTTCGGTAGCAGACTCTGCTTCCGTCATCAGATTTCGTCCTAAGAAGGACTTATTTCGCACTCGAGCTGAATTCATTTACTCTGATTTTTCCTCAAGCACTTGACCACTCTCCCATTCTTAGTACCGGTTTCCTTACTAGTCTGACACCTTAACCGCTGCGGCACTTAGTAACCCAATGTATATTCAATATGTGTAATTTTTAGAAGAAAATATATATATATATATATATATATATATATATATATATATATATATATATATAAGTGAGCGCTAAATTATGGAATAAATTCAATAATTCTTAAATCGGCAACTTCAGAGAAAAATCCCGATACCCGTCGATTTTTATTTTTAGACGCGCGGTTGTTCAGGTTATTAATTTATTTTTAAGGTTGCCTATGTAAGCGTGATGACGTCATTGATGATTTTCTTTAATGGAAAGGGGAGGTGTTGCAATGGAACTTTTGAGAGATCTTTTAATTATCTAATCAGTGGTAGCAATAGTTTTGAGTATTTGCGTTACGTATTTACGTGATTCAAGATTATTGTTGTTCTATAAAAATACAAGCGAACTAGAAAAGACAACTATTCTAAATTTGGTATGTAGACATAACAGGTCATGATCTTTTAAAAATTATGTTCAAAAGTGCAACGTTGCCACTTCTACCAGAAACCCAAGGCTACTTTGAAAATTCAAATTCAATACCCTGTATGTTATTGCATTTTCGGATTCTGCATAAAATTCTAAGCAACTTTTGTTAATATTTCCCTATATCCGTCTCTAGGCGTTACATAAATGACCTCTAAAATAAAATAATAATCTGACCAACCGCACACTTAAAAATAAAAATCGACTGGTTACGGAATTTATTTCTGATTTTATTTGGTTTGAAAGTTCTGTCATAATAATCTTTGGAAAAAAACTGTTTCACTTCATATGTCGAGCAGTTTTGTATCAAGAATACAGTAAGCACATTAAAAATGATAGCGAAATTATAATTGGATGTGGAGATAGAACCGGAACGCAACTACAAGTATGTAACTTATCTAATACAAAATATCCTAACAAACCTATCAGACAATCGACAGTTAGTAAAATTGAAAAAAAAAATAGGGAAACTGGTTACGTTAAACAGGTTGCAAACACTGGTCATTTACAAATTAACGAAAATGTAAAATTAAATTAATTCACACAGGTAAGTAATTATCTACTGTTAACACAAAACAGAGAAAAAATTGTTTAACATTGTAGAACTGTTTGTAACACAATTTAAATGTTCAAATTGCCACCCTCCTACTTCTTGGCAGTAATTAAACCGATGACCACAAGCTTCTTGAGCATTGTGGATCATTTGTGGACTAATCTTACGTATTTCTAATCTAATTCTATTTTTCAAATCTTCCAGATTTCGTGGTTTCTCGACTTTAGATTTTAAATAGCCCCATAGAAAAAAATCAAGAGGTGTAAGATCTGAAGATCTTTGGGGCCACTCTATAGATCCTCGTCTACCAATCCATCTACCAGGAAAAGTTATGTTTAAAAAATCGCGAATAGGACGTGTATAGTGAGGAGGTGCGCCATCTTGCTTAAACCATATATTGTCATTTGGTAAATCAGGATCATTTTCATTTGGGAAAATTACTGCAATGGCAACATATTGTAAGAAGTCCAGATATCGTTGCCCTGTAAGAGTTTCATCGAAGAAAAAAGGACCAATGATTCTGTTCTCTACTATCCCCGCCCAGACATTCAATGTTTGAGGATACTGAGAGTGTAACTCATTCATCCAGTGAAGATTCTCTTTACTCCAATATCTACAGTTTTGTCGATTCATTGTACCATTTAAGGAAAATGTAGCTTCATCCGAAAAAAGAATTTGACGAAGGAATCCTGGGTTGCGGTTACATAAGTCTTGCATGACTTCATAAAACTGCATTCGGCGATCCGGATCATCTTCATTGAGTTCCTGCACATTCTGGATTTTATACGGATGGTATTTCTCCTTTTGAAGTACACGTAACACCGACCTTTGTGAAATGACTTCATCAGCTGCAATTGCTCTGGAACTACTATGAGAATTTTCTACCAAACTTAACAACACATCAAGTTTTACATTTTCGTTCATTTTTGGACGACCAGCATTTGCAATGTGTTTAACGTGACCAGTTTCCCTAAATTTTCTCTCAATTTTACTAACTGTTGATTGTCCGATAGGTGTATCAGGATATTTTGTATTAAACAAGTTACATACTTGTAGTTGCGTTCTGGTTTTATCTCCACATCCAATCATAATTAATACTTCAATTCGTTGTGTTTCACTTAATGGTGCCATTATTATTAATTAATTATCAGTTATTCACTTAGTACAAATACCTACAATGTAATACCATTAAGTACTGAAGTAAGTAGTAAGTGTCTTAAATTTGACTCGTGCCAACTCGATATCTGAAAAATCTATTCTTTTTGCTACTTTCTTTTTGTTGTCAGTTTTAAACTGAATTGTTTCTGTATTCTTGATACTAAACTGCTCGACATATGAAGTGAACCAAAGATTATTATGACAGAACTTTCAAACCAAATAAAATCAGAAAAAAATTCGGAAACCAGTCGATTTTTATTGCGGTAGGTCAGATTATTATTTTATTTTAGAGGTCATTTATGTAACGCTTAGAGACGGGTATAGGGAAATATTAACAAAAGTTGCTTAGAATTTTATGCAGAGTCCGAAAATCCAATAAGATACAGGGTATTCAATTTGAATTTTCAAAGTTGCCTTGGGTTTCTGGTAGAAGTGGCAACGTTGCACTTTTGAAAATAGTTTTAAAAGATAGATCATGATCGATTATGTCTACATACCAAATTTGGAATAATTGTCTTTTTTAGTTGGCATGTATTTTTATAGAACAAAAATAATCTTTAATCACCCTGTATACGTAACGCAAATACTCAAAACTATTGCTACGACTGATTAGATAATTAAAAGATCTCTCAAAAGTTCCAATGCAACCCCTTTCCTTTCCATTAAAGAAAATCATCAATGACGTCATCACGCTTACATAGGTAACCTCAAAAATAAATTAATAACCTGAACAACAGCGCGTCTAAAAATAAAAATCGACTAGTATCGGGATTTTTCTCTGAAGTTGCCGATTTAAGAATTAAGAATTATTGAATTATATATATATATATATATATATATATATATATATATATATATATATATATATATATATATAGGGCGTTTCAAAATACGTTACGCTAATTTTTAGGGTAAATAGAATAGTAAATAATAACGTTAGTTTGTTTAATAAACATGTGTCTGAAAATGCCTGCTTAAAGTTTTTTTGTTTGACACATCATTGTTGATAGTTATGGTTTGTTTAACAAGCAATAACGCATTTAAAAACTTTGGAAATAAATATGTACACTAATAGTAACCATACCGATATGTTGTTGACATTAAGGGAATGTGGTGGAAATGCTAAAGCAGCGAATCGGTGAAATGCGGAAAAATTTCCAAGAAGTGTTTCGGATTCAAAAAAAATTTTGAATTTAGTGAGGCGGTGTCGTGAGACTGGACCCTTTAAACCAAAAAAGGTAAATTCTGATAGACCACGAGTGGCAAGAATTCCTCAAACAGAAGAATTTATTTTAAATCTAGTTGTTGCGGATCCTACGATAAGTGTAAGAAATGCAAGTAACGCAAGTGTTTCTAGTGTACATCGTGTATTAAAAGAACAATTATTGCTCCCGTTTCACTACAGGCAAGTACAATAATTATTGGATGAAGATCTTTTTTTGAGAAGAGACTTTTGCGAATTACTACAAAAAAGAATGAGACAGAACCCTGATTTTTTACAAAATATTCTTTTCGCCGATGAATCAATTTTTACTAGACAAGGTATATTTAATAGTCGTAACAGTCACTTCTGGGCAGAGGAACATCCAAAGGTTAATCGTGTAACGCATTATCAACATAATTTTAAGTTGAAAGTATAAGCTGCTTCAATAGGCAACCGCCTCATTACATAACATATTTTTGATGGAAATTTAAATGGTGATGTTTACTATGAATGTTTGGATAATCGTTTATATCAGAAGACTTGCCTCTTGATCTAAATATAATGGTGCTCCACCTCATTTCAGTAGACAAGCTAGAATATGGCTCAACGAACATTTTCCAAATCGTTGGATTGGTCGAGGTGCTGATGCTCCTATCCACCAAGGTCCCCTGACCTAAATCCCATGATTTTTGATTTGATTTTTGAGGTGTGGAGTTTATATTCAAGCGAAATAAATTCCAATGAAGAACTTCAAGCGAGAGTTGAAAATAATTTAAGAATGTTAATTCAAGAACAACGTTTACGATTATTCATTCGTGAAAATGGTGGGCATTTCGAACATTTAATGTACTAACCCGTACCTACTTATTCAATTTTTTTTCTGTTTGTTTTGTGTTATTCGTTGTTTTTTATTGTTTCCCTTGTCTGTTAATGCCATATAATTAAAACCTTTTTAAGTTCTAAATAATTTACAATATTTTTGCCTCATAGTTGTTTCTGAAACAATCATTATTCTCTGAGGTAGTTCGTTCTCGCGCATGAAAATTATTCATTCTTTCATTTTAAAATAATTTATTAATTCGGTCAACATTATTTGCTAAAACCTCAAATAACTCCAAAACCAGTAAGTGTTTCTTGAAACACCCAGTATACAGGGAGTCCGAAAAGTATGGAGTATTCTATATATCTCGGTAAAATATTCATTTTATCAAAAAATGTCTAGTTAGTGGTTTCTTAAAACAAAGTAGCAGTGAATATCACTACAATTTTTTTAAATGAAAATGTACCCGTATATGGTACTGAGAAGTTTTTTTCACTTTTCAATGACATAAAACTTTAACAGTTTTACTGAACTAGTTTTTGAGAAATAAGTGAAAAAGTTATGATGTTAAGTTAATAATGCAATCTACAATGCTAACATAACTGCACTAATCTGAAATATTGAGCATCGTTCACAGCCTGGCAGTGATAAATTGTACGTTGAAATTCATCAATCGCATTTGAAACAGCTTCAGGTGTGATTGCCCTCATGTTTGCACGAATGCGATTTTTTTAAGCTTTCAATGTCTCCCGACCCATCTACGTAAACCTTACGTTTAAGGTCGCTCCAAAGGAAGAAATGAAGCGGACTTAAATCTGGTGACCGAGCTGCCCATTCTACTGGACCTGTTCTGCCTATCCAACGATTTGGAAATGTATTATTAAGGTAGTGGCGGACATAAATCTCAAAATGTGGAGGGACGTTGTCTTGCTGGAACCATATTCCGTCATGGGGTATATCCGGATCGTCTTCATGTGGGTATAACACAGCTAATGCCGGTAATATCACAAATGGTAGAAAATCTAGATCAACCTCGGGCGTTAAATTACGCTCAAAAGAATAAGGTCCGAAAATCTGGTTTCCCATTATTCCTGCCCACGCATAAACTTTCTACTGCTACTGGACAGATAGATACCAATTAGCATTTATTGAAGACCAGTATCGTGTGTTTTGCTTATTAACTGTGCCGTTTAAGCAAAACGTTGCCACGTCAGTAAACGTAATATTCTTATGTAAACTTGCATTACCTTCAAGTTGGTAGGATATTTCATCACAAAATTCCAATCCGCGATCCAAGTCGTCTGCAAATAACTTCTGAACTGCACACGTTGTGTATGGTTGCCACTTTTCCTTTTTAGGACGCTGTGTACAGTGGATTTGCTTGTATTACAATATCGTGCAATGTATCTAACGGAATCATGTGAATTTTTCATCATGGCCAACATTACATTTTCACTTTCTTCATTATTTAAAGTAGTAGCTCTCTCTGTTTTCAGGAAACCTTTAACAGAAACTAACTTCAAAACTATACAGAATGTATAGTTACAGTAATTAAGTGTGAAATGTATAAATGATCCGTATCTTTAAAACTTAAATTGAGACTGAAGAAAACCACAAACAAGGTCGCAGTTTTGCCATTTTGTTTATTTAGTCTTTTAATTGGGAATTTACTGAATAAGTTTGTTCTACCTGCCAATGCCAAACCTTGGCACTGGACTAAAACTTTTGTTTGTACATTCAGCTTCCTGCTTCCTGGATGCAAAAGATTTGAAATTAATTAAACATAACTTGAAATTTGTAATGTGGTGTTTCATAAAATTAGTATCAATCAGATTTCTACTTACCTTTTGGGTTAAAGTATATATATATATATATATATATATATATATATATATATATATATATATATATATATATATATATTACAATATTGAAACATTTTTATAACAATTACAGTTACCGTTGTCAGTAAAGAATCACACTTTAAATAATTAATGTAATATAAATTTATAAAGTATCACAAAACAATCATATGCCTCCTATAACAATTAGCAACAAGAAATACGAGGATTGTTCGGAAACTACGTGGCCGAACACAGAGACAAAGATCAAAGCAGAGATAGATTTAACACTATTGGAATCCGCTCCTTTGATTTCAATGCTTAGACATTTGATTGCCGAATTTAAGCGTGATTGTACGATCACAAAAGCTTTCGATTTGGATGACGAGTAAAAGTGTGCGAGACTGCAGATATAGTGGTCATCTCAAAAGACAGTGTACACAAAATTTTCACTGAAGAATTGGAAATGAAAAAATTCTCGGCGCGTTGGGTGCCGAGGTTGCTCACAACGGTGCAAAAATTGAATTGCTTTGAGTGTTTCTCGCGTCCTTTTAGCTCGTTTTTCCACAATCCTAAGGACTTTTTGCGTCGTTTCATAACGGTTGATGAACCCTTGGTTCACCATTATAGTCCCAAAGAACAGTCCAAATATACAAAAGTTCTTCGCCAAGAGAAGCAAAAACTGTTTTGTTATCAAAAAAAGGATATGGTAACCGTTTTTGGGGACACTCGTGGAATTATCTTAGTCAACTACTATAAAAAGGGGAAAACTATAAATGGCGAGTATTGTTCCATTATTGCAATGATTTAGCGCCAAAATCAAGAAGAAACCACCCCATTTTCATTTCTACTAAAAGAAAGCATCAATTCCAGAAAGAGACGATCCGCAAACAAATATGCTTGTAGGATTTGGTTTAATTTCTCTAGACATCACAACAAAATCGTACCTGTCTCTGTATCATTTCGATATAACTTGTTACGTAATAAAATCGATTGCAATCTTTTTTACAGTTCTTTACTATTTACTATATCACGCTCTACATCTAAATAAAAATTTACATTCCATTTACAAATATGCAGAACGAATGTTATGCAATGTTAACTATTTATATTATTAGAGAGACCTCTGTTTATTTAATGGATTGATGTTTATCCCCAGAATACTACTAACCGCAACCGCTCACTCTTACTATTTATGTGGTTGCATCTGCATGGTCTATCATACTTACTACCTCAAACCTCATCTAATAGCCTCAATACCTCGCTGATCGACTACCTCAACAAAAACTTTTCGATCATCTGCTATTAGTGCCTTTACTACACCCCCAAAGTCCCAAGAAGAATTACGCTCCTTCTGAACCCAACGGCTCTAATGAGGAACACTTCCTCCTTGCATTACAAGAGAAGCACGGTCTAATTATGAAGGAAGGTCGACTTGGAAATTTCTAAATCGGCAAGTGTACTCCCCCAAGGAGATTACCGGTTAGGATTCACACTCCCCTCTAGCGATCCTAAACAGTGTCTGTAAGAACAATGCAACTTACACTGTTAATGTACATTAGACGTCCACTCACTTAAAACGTACTAACAAACGACAAAATACAACTACTAACTATAGCTGAGGCAAAGCTATATACACGGGACGCCCTGAACGTAACAAATTGTCCAACGTAACTTAACCGAAGTACTCAAGGTGCAGTAATCCTAATACACGACATTAGCAATTATTTACCTAACCCCCGCATTTACATCAAGTGTGTTCTGAAGCAACGGTCACCTTCCGTTATACACAATAGTAATATTGCTTTACTACAACCCCCCAAGACCTAACCATGAATCCAATTTTCTTAACGTGCTACGTTGCATCGTGTATACACAATTCAAAGACACTACAAACAAAACAAACCAAACAATAACTTGTAATCTCCTATACTTGCCACTATCGAGAAATGTTAAAATCAAAAACCCAAATTTGTTGGACTACCAAGCAACACCCTTAATAAATCATGTAATCTGCTCATAATGACTCACATAATCCTGCGACGTCAACTCCTGCCTTGATGCGACGATAACTTCAAACCATCTGTCGCTCCTAGTAAAGGCTTGGTACGAACCAGCTCCTTTCGTAAATATAGACTGCTCTATAAACACATTCCTATAACCTACCACATACCAATTCAGAATATAGAATTCCGAATAACCACAAGACGTGGACAGCAGTATAGGACCTTATCAACCCTACAACAGACACAACTAATACTAGAATAGTAACAAAATAGTAAAAAAAAACATTGACATAAACAGAAAATCACTCCTTTCGCTATTGTCGTATGGATTAGAAGGAAAAGACCGAATTCAACAAACTAGACAGTAATATCAAGCTCGAAACTTGACAAAATGCTTCAAATTCCCCTCCTAATTCATTCTCAAGGTAACCTTATTTTTACCGATCAGACAAAATCGGACTTCATAGACAAGATTAATGCAAAACCTTAATGATCGCAGATAGCACAATTCACCATACGATCTAGTCCATCACAATGCTTTTCTAAACCGTATCCCTTTCGACCAAGTAATCAGCATTCTTCCTAAAGGAAGACACCCAGCCTCGGCGCAAGAAGGGCCTTGAGCGCCTAATCTTCCACAACTAACGCCATTTCACGTACAACCCCTAAATATTTAACCAATACCTATCACTACCTTATTTTCTAACATAACGATAGCCAGCCATCACCGATATGAGGTGTAAACCTGGATCAGGCCTCTCCCAACCTTCCCCTTATAGGCCAATTCCTTTCCTAAGCTGCAAGTACAACCGTCTTGCAGCTGTTTAACTGCGGAGGTGAAAAGACGAAGTCATTAGCTACATCCCATCAAACTAATTCAGAAATAACCGCTCATACCAAGATCCTCTTATCAAGGTGTAAATCTCAAACTGTTGCTTACAGTTTTTAGACATTAAATGATTCGCTGCCAAGGTTTAGCACGTTACACTTATATATGACACCATCACTGGCATACTCCTTCTTTTCGTCTAAGTTCTTCTTTCACACCTTTGGAGGAAAAAGTAAATGCAGCTATCACTCAAGCATTATCACCATCCTGGGTGCACCAATTTCCATGAATCTACTGCTCAATTCTCCAACGGCTCTATCCTTTGAACGACTACCATAGACGAGAGAAAGCCAACCGACTGATTTCTCAAGAACTTCTACAATTCTTCAACTATATGAACCGGTGAGGAACTGATGTACATATTACAAGAAAACATAAAGCTGCAACTTCGACCAATCCAACTTACTCTGAGACAATGCGTATGTGCCTAGGAGACGACTTCAACAAGACTTTAAACTGACTTCCCCACTTAAAAAAGCCTAGAAAAGGTACAACACTGCATTAAGATACTTAAAGCTCTTCGCGATAATGTTAATATTGGCATTAAAAGACACTTCGACCGTATAACACATATGAACTAGTTTGTCTAGGGATGCTGTTCCTAAACAACCGAGTTCGATTGTACGCATACCCAAATGAAACCACTAATAAGCCGGGTGCAGCGCAATCCTATCCTGACACAGTTACATGGCGGTCTTCTTGAAGTGTTTGTGACATGTCACACCTTCTGTGATAGAGTTTGTGTCTGGGTCTTCGTTTGCACCTGCGCCTATGTGGACCTGTACAGTTTCGTGTGTCTATAGGCACGACAACTAAAACACTACACAACCGATTTTAATGAAATATATAAACAGGTCATCCACAAAGTGTAAATTAATTTAAAATTAAAGTATTTGCTTCCTGAAAAAACGACCATTAGTATTTTTAGTTGCGCATTTTTTACAATACATTTTTTTTATACAGGGTGTCTCATAATAAAAGATATGAGCACACTTCAGATTTTTTTAAATAGAATGTCCTGTATATTATGTCATATTCGGATTCTACTGCAAATTCTAGATATTTTTGATGTAATATAGCCTTGGCCTATTTATCTCCATTTCTGAAATATTGACACTTGAAAAATGGTTTAATTATTTTTATTTATTTGTTAAAATTATTTTTTAAATGTACTAAAGTATCTAAACAAACTTAAATTAATTGTTCAAAATGTGCTCCATTCACAGCTAAACAGTGTCCAAGACGGTAAATAAATTCTCTTCGAACATTTCTGACAACTTCTGGTGATATAGCACGTATTCCTCTTCGGATTCTTTCTCTCTGGTTTTCCAAATTGGCAGGTCTGTTCATGTAAACCTTAGATTTCAGGTATCCCCACAAAAATAAATCTAAGTGGTTTAGGTTTGGTGACCTAGCAGGACATTCTATGGGCCCCACCTTCCTATCCAACGACGATGGAACAACAAATACGCACAAACTGGAGCTGCATAGTGAGGTGGGGTACCATCCAATTGAGGTTGATTGTGGCCCAATACCTGCAATTTTTCCTATTGCTGTTACCGTTGAGGCAGTATGTAGTAGCATTGCCCGAAAAGATAATATCTTCACAGAATTTTCGTCTTGGTTACAGGTATTTTACATATACTCATATATAATTCATTACGCCTACCAAACACAACAAAGTTGTGTACAGTAGATTTCGATAAGGTTAGGTTTCCAGCCACATGTGATAATGCAAGGTGTAGATTTTATTCTACAGATAATAAAAAATTTTATTCTACAGATAATAAAAAATTCAGTCGATCATCTTCACTTACACTGGGACGTCCAGATTTTGGCCTATCCCGAAGATGATCGAATTCTCGAAATTTCGCTTCCAATCTGCTGCCCACAATTTGCGAAATGGAGGACGATCAGGATGTACTTCGTTAAATAAATGAGCTGTTTCTGCTCGAGTGCGGGTGCTATCTCCATATCCAATCATGCAGAGTGTCTCAATCTTCTCCGTTCAGTTAACTTTACCAAATTTTTGTATCACAAAGTCGGAACATGTTCAATAATAACGTCTATCTGACAGTTTTACCAACCAATGTAACAACCTTAAAAGCACTGCATTGGACAAGATTAAAGCATCTATATAAAATATGAATTTATTTAAATCGGTTTATTTATTTAAGTAAGGGAATGTCTCTTTCCAACACAAACGTTTGTATTATCTGCTGACTTAAATGTACTTCTTATCTGTAATTTTTTGCACTATTTGAAATATGTTAAAAAATTGTTTGACAAAATTAAAGCATCTACACCCTTAAGCACTGTTAGTACTCTACGTAGAGGATTCTGTAGCGAGCTAAAAAAGGAAAAATTCTCATTTTTCAAGTGTCAATATTTCAGAAGCGGAGATAGATAGAGCAAGGGTATATTTTACCAAAAATATCTAGAATATGCAGTAGAATCCGAATATGACAATCTACAGGGCGTTACATTTAAAAAAATCGAAAGTGTGGTCATATCTTTTATTATGAGACACCCTGCATAGAAAAATGCGCAACTAAAAATACTAATCGACGTGTCCAAGCATTCTTTCAAGAAACAAATACTTTAATTTTAAATCAATTTATACATTACTTTATGGACACACTATATATATATATATATATATATATATATATATATATATATATATAATATTACGGGTACTTTTAAGATTGCTCGATAAAATCCATTCTATAGAGGGCGCTAAGCATGTTTTTTGGATACCTTCAAACCTGTTAATCGTACTAAGTATAGCAAAGGTACTTTTGTTAGATCTAGTTAAATTTTAGATAAGTTTTATTAATTAAAGCTTTTGCAGTGAAATAAACTAGGAAAGTTAGAAAAGGTCCTAAAATGAGTTTTGTCTATATCTGAATAACTACCTTTATAACGAACAATGTAGGCACTTTTCTGATACTACTTCAATACTAAATAAAATAATTTTATTATAGTTCTAAATACGAAACTAAGTAATACCTCAAAGTTACTTTAAACATCGGATGTACGTGATCGTATCAAAACGTAAATATAAGCTATTGAATAGAATATTGAACCCTTAGATTAGGAAAGAGAGGATACCGTTCGTCGCATTTCGCAAAGGTTAACATTCTGTTACCAAAATCAGTTAGACGCCATTGTTTTGGTGGAAAACAAAGGATTTGGTACGGTGTAGTTTTCTTGTGATTTTTGTGGTTCTTAACGCTTTTCCATTTAAAATTATGTTGTAAGTAATGGTTGGATGTGCAGATTATGGTTGTAAAAGCCACAGCAGTTCAAAAGATCCTGAAATTTCCTTTCACAGGTAAATAAAATTTGCATTCTTTCACAAATATTTGTTATCTCGGATATCTAGAAAATTATATTTTATACAATTATATTAAAGGAATATAAGTATTAATAGAGATATACGAAGCCGATTATAATATTTTGGTTTGAAATCTTATTAAGCATAATTATTAAATTAGCGTTGTTATGCTTATTTTCACTCTGTCACCAGTGGCGTACGGCTAAGATTAAAATAACAAATAGGAATTTTTAAAAATCAGTCTCGACAGGAGGATTCTGTACGAAGCAAATTAACGAAATTAATCCTATTTAAAGGTCAGTAAAATGTTTTTTGTAACCACAATAAAACTATTTTTCTATATGGGTGTTTTATTAATTCCTAAACCTGAGAACAACTTAATTTTATGGTTAACGTAGCCTTTACGTTACGCCACTGACACTGTGGCATTGGTCCCAAACGGTAACAGATTCTTACGCTGCATTATACGTCCACTATTATTACCTAGTCTAAGATTGAACCAAAGAGTAAATTAGTGTGGATGATATTGCTACTCTAAGCCTTTTCGTTTAGCTTTTGCTTTTGAAAATAACATTAGAATTATAAAGGCCGGACCTGTCCGGTAGCAAATGAAATTAAATACTTTATACAGTTATTGTAACTGAGTTTATAATATTTGGCTGGTGAATGTGACGGTAAGATAACGAGGCTAATAATCTCTATCTACCTGCTTTTGCGGTCAAACAGAAACTCAATGTTTTAAAGTGTCTATTTTTGCTTTATTATTTTAATAAGAATACGAGTTTATATTGTATTGCAACTTTTACGGAAGTGAATTTTAAAAGCAACTAAAATAATTTCTTCTCGGGCTGTTTGTTTACAATAGGTTATGAATTACGGTGGGTTAATCTATTATCTAATTACTCTTAGTAATTAGTGAAACTGTTAGTAAAACAAGATTGGTGATGTTTACGAGTGACCAAGCTCTTTGAAATTAAATATGAATAATTTCGTATTGTGTATTCTTGGAGCAGGAGACGCTTAAACCGTTAAACGCCAAAGAAGGCTCTTATGGTTTCTATAGCGACAATAACAGCTCACTCTGGGGGGTTCCTATAACTAGGGGCCGGTTTTAATAATTATCAGGTACAGGATCAATCAAACGTTTTACAGGTGTGCTATTTTTGAAGAAGGGTTTCTTATGGCGATACGCGATCAGGATTGGATACAGGTTCAGGATCGCTGATAAGAAGTAAAGTTTTCTACTAGCCTGGGGACGGCGTAAGACCTTTAAATCTTCGGAACCTTTCGATATTCAGCACCGTTAAATGAACAGGCTGACAGGATGACGGAACGGTTTACATGCGCCGGCATTTAACAAAGTGTTAAATTAGGATTTGCGTATCTTCTGGATATCTCCCGATAAGTGAGCGGGTTGGAAAGCGGTTAATTGCGTTAGGTGAGACGGAAGTGTAACTGTCACGGTTGTACATAATGTTTTCGTAATTTACGAAACTTGGTGCCGAATTACTATCTAATTACGGGCGTCTTGTTTCTTCCAATCTGTCGGCTTCCAGCACTTCGGTTTTTAATTGTTTTGCCTGAAGTAGGCGTGTTTGTGTAAGTTTGTGCACCGTGAGTGTATGGAATACAAATTAAAAAATTCTGAGATTATACCCGCTGTTTAATTCATACCATGGGGTAGGGAAAACCCCTCTATCCACTGAAGGAAGTAAAAGATTGCTTCGGGAATATTGCCTTGACGTAGCATCGCTTACTGGCGTAACTTAGTGTTGTATATTTAACTTACATGCAGGTGACCACAGATTTAAGCAGCACTAAACCCTAGTGTATGGCAATAAGTCCAGGTGGGATGAGAATGAAAGAATGAATTGGAACAGGCCATGGGCCCTCAAAGGGGACCCATGCTGATTAACGCGGAACTGTGCTCGGACAGTGAATGCGTATGGAATGGGAGCGTATGTGACGCGTCTCGCGGTTTCATTGAAATTGTCGGAAAGCGGTAACGTCTTCTGCCGGTAATTTTAACTCCGCGATTGGTTGTTATACTGGAGGGGACTCTGACGTAGCAAACTCTCAACGTTTTTGAAAATATCGTCGGAGTGGATATAAATTCATTATTTGATAATTTCCGTAAATTTAATTAAATCAGGATAATGAGCAAATAATTAATACAAAAAAATTCTGCAAAGTATGCTGGCACGTACATATGCACGATCACAGGCACTACCACACACACAAACAAACACACACACACACACACACACACACACACACACACACACACACACACACACACACATACGTTTACACACACACACACACACACACACACACACACCACCCACACCCACGCACACGCACACGCACACGCACACGCACACGCACACGCACACGCACACGAACACGCACACGCACACTCACCCATATACACACACATACACTCGCACACGCACACGTACACTCACACGCACACGCACACGCACACGCACACGCGCACGCACACGCACACGTACACGCAAACGCACATGCACACGCACACGCACACGCATACTCACACGCACTACTCAAGCACGCACGTACGCACGCACATCATGGCCGATCTTAGCGACACTTGGTCAAACGTAAAATGAGCGTTAGTGAAAAAAGTCGATTGCGTAACCTTCTATTGCTCGCTATGTATATGTAGGTTGCAAGATAAAAATTAATTCTTCGGTACTACACATACTTATGTACATGGCAGAATTATGGCAGTTCCAAATTAAGTAGAATATTGAAAAAGAAGAACGAATTGAATAAATCGTTATGAAAAGGTTATAGGTTTTCGTAATAATTTCTATAATATTATAGCATCACAGATACACATTTATTTGAAAAAAGGTATAACACGATCTCCTTCTTTTTAGTTATGAAGTCAATTGTCTTTTTAATCTTGGGTTTTTCTTGATAGACATACTTAATCTTCTATTTTTAAAAACCACGAGCGAACCCGTACCTTTCCATATAAGGTGTTTTGTAAAAAAAAACTCTTCAGGATTATCTTTTGTAACCTTCACTGCTTCTTAGAGTAACTACTAATTAAACTTTTTCGTGGTTGCGCAGGTGTATTGCGCTTTAGCTCTTCGCGCATTATTGGAATCCATATGGGTTTCATTTCCACACTAGTTTGGCTTATTGAATTTTCTGCTAGTGCGATGTATGTGGCTACTTTGAGTTTTCGACGAGTTGTGCTCTCGTCCTTTGCCACTATCTGTATGTTATCCTGTTGGATACGGTGGTCTTCGTATTTCAGTATTATTTTTGTCGGCCTAGGCCGTAAAAGGCATAGTTTCCGGACCCATTTGTAATCTACATATACCCTATTACAGAACGAAGGCAAAAAAAATATTTAAAATTTTTGTTAATGATCTACGACACTGAAATGAATCTATATTACGATGAAAACGATTAATAATGTCTACAAAATGATTTAAAACACATTAATTCCTTTATCATCTACAACTTCATCAAGCTCTCCTGAAAATTATACTTTCTTGAGTTGACTCTCTTCTTCCAAAGTGTTTAACATTATCGTATTTGGCGATATAGCTATACATACTTCTCTGGCGGCATTGCCCCTGACGCCATTTTCATTTTTATTTGTTTGCAAACGGTGAAGAATTACATAATAGAACAATTGAAATACCAAAATATATGTAGAAAATGACTACAGAAAGTGAAAATTTACATACCGATTTCTAATTATACCACAACACAATCAATCACAAACAATTTTTACAATCAGCTTCCACTTTTAAGTTATAGACTATAGGCGTACATGGCTTAACTAATGTTAAAGCAGGTCCCTACCGCGATCTACTCAGCGGTAACGCAAATTACAAAATATGACACACTGAAGTTATTGCTATCGTGGCTACCTTATACGAAGAGAAAAAAATGGCAAACAAATTGTCTAGGCGGGTAGGGCATATGTAACGCTTTTTCACAATATAAAATTTTGACACGTGTTTATGTTTATAATTAATAAATTAATTACGTTTCTTTGTACATTATTGTACATAAGAGGAAATTTTTATATCAGGACTTTGTACATATTTGATAATGTAACATGACACAAAAGTTATGTATGTGCTGATTATGTCAGATTTTGTGCAATTGTTACGTTTCCCCTTCGATTGGCTGGCTCTACCTTTGATATCGGCTCGCTTAAAAAACCCTTGAACAATTTTTTATATCACTTTAATTATGGTGATGTCAAAACATAACGTTATATGAATAAACCTTATATTAAATAAAATCAACTCATAATGATGTAAAAACGTTTTTTTTTTTTAGATAAATCATATTTTTTAAGCACATGATTTTTAATTAATTTAATTAGTGAGTGCAATTATTTTTTTGATTAAAACTATGAGAAAATTTTATGTAAATGTGGGAATGGTACTTAATAATACAAGGTGTGTAAGGTCCACAAGCTATAACAACGTAACCGCTTACCAAAATCTCTATGAACTTGTTACAGGTATCGCGTAATTTCCTAATAAATTATTATTTAAATGCAAAATATACTGTAAAACTCTTTGTCCTTTTCGAAACTTTTCAAACATGATGTATCTCAATATTAAAATCCTAGTTTATATCTAAGTAGGTGAAATGAAGAATATTCATACTTTTTGGTTGTTCTAGAAGACACATGGTGTATATTAGCTCTAATAATAGAGCTTATTCAAAGTTTGAATTGCTGAGTTTTACTGAACGTTGGTAACAGAAAATATGGAGAGGTCAAATACTATCAGACTTTAAGGCATACAAAAGGAGTTTGTGTAATGTATTTATCCTTCTAGTATGGTACCTTTTAAAGGTAGGTTTAGATTCCAATCGAGAAGAAAAGAAAATGACGACCTTGAAAGGTGTAGACGTAATCAAACAGAAAAGAATGATATTAACTAAATGATTTAGTAAAACACATTAGTTGATTATTGCCTTAGTTTACCTATTAATTTAAAAAATATGTTATTATGTTGATTAATAATATTAAATAGTTTTGAACAATATCTTAAAGCGATTAAATGATTTACATAATTCACATGTTACTTTATTAAATTTACTGACTAGTAAATACAACTACTCATGAATCTTTCATATGTAATTAGTTCTTAATACAATACAGTAATTTTGTAACACATCAATATCATAACATTAAAATAGAAATCGTTTTGTGTGTTATTAGATTATGCTCTAAATCGATCAATTAACATATCAAATTGAAAAGAGTAAGTGTTTTCACTCTTTGAAAATGTTTGTTCCACATACCTTCTTAAAGAAGATGTAGCGAGTTTAGTCTCATTCATGCTCCTGAGTGAA